>JAOUZG010010699.1:3084158-3113297 GCA_026289955.1 Argiope argentata
AAAAGTTTGAGTTATCATGTCCAGATACAAAGTTAAAAAATGTGTTTTTAGATTCAAAGAAGCTCAGAATATAGAAAGTCTTCAGAATCTCAATTATATGTGGTTTCCGTTGAAATTACAGGTAATTTTTATCTTAAAATCGGGATAGTCCGAAACTTTGTTTACCAGCTAGAAAAATTGAAAATAAAGGTTTAAAAAATTATCATTAGAGAGAGAGAGAGAAGTCTCGTAATTTTTTCAAACTGGTTTTAACTGATTAATGATTTAAATTAATTAAGACAAATAATCACTTAAAAATAATAATGTTCTCACATAACTTGAAATTTGCGATGGTAGATTTCATTTTTTTATTATTATTATTAAAATACTTTTTCTTGTATGCTTTTTTTCTCTTATTCATATCCTACTTTTTCGGAAATAAGAAGCATTACATTACAGATCCCAACTATTGTAAATTGTTACTAGAATGGTTCATCTTATTGAAGAGATTGAAGATAATAAGAAATTATTACAGTACATTGGCACACATGAGATCATTTCTAAATTTTTGAAAAGTAACTATATAGTTTTTGGAGTTTTTCTGATTTTTAATTTTTGGAGTTTTTTCCCCAGATCCTTACTATATCCGATTAGATGTGTCATCTATTTGATACAGCCGCAAGCCTAGTGCTCCAATTCCCATTGGATTTGTTTCAAATTCATTAATCTTCATTGATCTGAAGGCAATAGATCATATTTAAGCAGCAAATTCACGCTTGGAAATATCGTACTTTTAGATCAGAAGCAAGAAAACACAAATACATAAGTCTTCGTTAGCAATGCAATTATTTTCCATACCGGAGAAATAAAATTTCGTTATCAATTAAAATATTAAACCTTGAATATTTCAAAAATTTAAAAATAATTCTGCGATATCTGAAATGACGATATTAATTATCCTTTCTATTTTGAGTAAGACAATCATTCCACTATCCATAAAATTTGCTGCCGCGGCTGGGTTCAAGAAGTAATAAAAAGCAGGATGAATAAACAGAGAGCAATCGTTTCATATCATAGGAACTTCATATTTATGGCAGATGAATTGCACGGGGATGTAGCTCAGTGGTAGAGCGCTCGCTTCGCATGTGAGAGGCCCTGGGTTCAAACCCCAGCATCTCCACGAAAGTTTTTTTCCTCTGCGAATTCCATAATTCCGGAATTTAAATATATATTGATAATTAGACCAATTTTTGAAAATTTGGCAGATAAACCAGTCATTTTTGAAAAAAATATATATTTTCTTATTTACTTTCTTAACTTTTAAATTTTTTAAATTTATGTGTTCTAAAGTTTAATGATTTGTATTGAATAAACTATAAAGGTACATGAAATATAAACAAAGCATCAATATAAATCTTAAGCCTTAATTCTTTAGAAAACTTTACTGAAACTGGTTTTATTTTCCACTGATTAAGGATTATACAGATATGAAAAGATAACCCTAAGTCACAAACTTAAAACTTGCAGTTTTTAGTTTTTGATAAATTCCTAAATTGATGAGTGCTTTTGCATTTTAGCTCTCTCATTTATTTGCAATAAAAGAAAATTAGACCCTATAGTATGGAAACCGATTAGCCACGAAAGGATACTCGGGAATATATTGTATACTATCTGAAAGGATTTAAAGGAATCTGAAAACACAAATTTAGTTGATAAAGTGCCTGCTTTTGACTTCTAGCTTGCTGAAAGATTTTTTTTAGGAATAATACTTTTTTAATTTGCATGATTAATTTTCAAAAAATAACATTCAAATCAACCCTTAGATTTGCATGATTTGTTAATTACGTTTAGAACTTCGTATAACAAAAATTAGAAGAAAAAATAAACTTTTTCTAACAAGCATTTTTATCCTCTATTTGCTTAACTTGAACCGAACCGATAGTAAATAAACATGTTTACATTTTCTTTTATTATTTGGCAAAGAGATCTACCGCCTACTGCCACTCTATAAAGATAAAAACAAAGAACAAAAAAACCTTCCAATTCTTTGCTGATCACCTTCTACTTGAAGTTTATTGAACCAGAACTTGACGATGGCTTTCTAAAAATGGCAACAACTAGGTGAGACCCCGTGTTCCACTTTACTTTCGTTTGCAGGACTATTCGACGGATGGACATTTCTTTCCGCCGCCATTGTTTATCGTTTTCACTTTTAGCCAACGAGGGTCCTGCGGCCATACCTGACCGGAATGGGGCCAAGAGGGGTGGCAAATGGGGACAAAAATATCTTTGGATGAGGAAAAGGAAAGTGGTTGCTCTTGTAAGTAGATAGGGAAGGACGGTTGCAAGAATCTAAAAAGTGAAATTAATTGGGAGATTTAATTAAGACAATTAAGATGCCCTAAATTGGTGTTTAAGCCTATTATCGAATATTAACGCTCAAAATGTTGTGTTTGTATTAAAAACATGTGTCTTCTTGTGAAGGGTAATGTTAAAAAGTGTGATAATAGTCACATTCTACAAAGATGATAACAAATAATTGGCAATGATTGAAAGGTACTGATTGTGGCAAATTTCTAAAGAAATTACGATTTCTTAAATAAATTTAATAACTGAAGCAGCTTACGAATTTCTGAACCGACGTCCCGGCAAAGGGGTAGACAATCTTCCCCATGATCAGGGCGTCCTGGGTTTGAGTCCCGGTTCGGGCAAGGTTGTTCCTAATCTGTTCTATTGGTGTGAATGCCCTCCCCCTATAAAAAGAGGCTGTGCAAGCAAATGTGATGCTTGAGTAGCTAACAGGTACTCTTGGCCCTTGTTGGCGCTATTACAAAACAAGAGAGGCACTCTCGGTTTAAAATCACTGATTGTGTCAGCGAGCTTGTCAATGGCACATACTATTAGAAACAATAATAATGAATTTTTGTTGCCAGTATGTAAATAATAAATACAATGCAGTTCCTCTTTATTCAATTCGAAAAATACATCTGCATGAAAATAATTTATACACCATTTTAAAATTTAAAAAATGAACATTTTAGTTCTGAACACTTTTTTTGTAATTCTTTATAAATATTTTTAATTTTTAGAATACTTTACTATAATTTATTTCATAATTTTATTAATAATTATTTTATATCTAAAAAACTGTAATAAATTTTATAATTTTATTAAAAATTTTTTCATAACTATTTAAAAAAAGTTTAAGCATATTTTACGATAACACTTTTTTAACGTTTTATTTACTGTAATTATAGTCATGCGCGTTACAATAATATTAAGTAAATTTTTTGTATAGATCTTATTGCTGCTATATAATTGAATGCATCTTGGAAGCAAGATGAGAATAGAGGATTTAAAGTAGGGCATATTATTAAGTGTGTTCTGATATTTCAGATTAGAAATTCGAATTGGAAATTTAAAATTTTTTGTCTTATATTTAAAAGATTATTTTTGTCTAATTTTTTAATTCGTGCATAGTTAAGAATCGATTTTTTTAAAAAAATTAAAAAATAGTTTGATTTTTTTTTTATTGAAGTTTATAATAAATTTTTAATTTGAACATTTTTATTCTGTCACCTAATTTATCGATTTAAGGTGCTAAAAAGTAAGGTAGTATTGCAGTTTCGCATTTCTAAAGTAATTATTTTTGATATAATTAATCAATACAATAAGTACTGTTGTACTGATTAATTAGCTTAAGTAACAAGTACTGTTGTACTGATTAATTAGCTTAAGTAACAAGTACTGTTGTACTGATTAATTAACTCAAGTAACAGCAAGAACTGTTGTACTGATTAATTAACTCAAGTCCACACAACAATTATTTAAATGATGAATTCCTTTTATGTTTCATGTTGCTTAAATGAAGTTACTATGTATTTACCGTTCAGATGGATGATGAACACGAATTCACTTACCGAAGATTTCTAGTAATCTTTCCATAAAATATATCCTTCCATCATTACCCTTAAAAATAAAATGTAATAAAAAATCAAATTATGGATTTCTTTTCTATAATTGAAGAAAACGCCAACCGTCTTTGATGGTCAATTATTCTCCTAGTTCAACAATATTATTAATCTAATTTTATGAAGCATCTTGGATGAATTTACCTCAACGAAGGAAATTTAAAATGTTTTAAATTAAACATGTACAAAAAAAACCTAAACCAATAAACAGATTGATTAGTAATAAATGCAAATTGTTGAAATTGCTCTGGTGGTTAAATCTGGGGGGGGGGGGTGTATCCAATTTTATTTTGTGATATTACCCGAAACTTAAGAAATTTTAGAAAGATTGGGAAGATGATCATTCATAAAATATGTATAATCTAAGGGTTTCACAGGAAATAAAAATTATCGAAATCACTGCTACGATTTATACGAGTCGTCAATTCTCGGGATTTCCTGATTATTTCAAATATAAAGATAAATCGTTTTCAGTTAAAAGAGGGTTAAACTAATGGTTTGTAAATTTTAATGTCAATAATTCCTAAATAGGAAGTCATTAAAATGATTTATTTTTTTATGTAAAGAAATTTAATTCCTTAATGGTAATGACGACAAAAAAAATTATCATCAAAAATATCCTTCATTTTTTCTTCCTCCAATAATCCATCTTTACAAACATTTTTATCATCAGCTGGCTATTTCATCATTTCATAAACTACTTTAAAGGGGAAAAAATTCTTCATTTTCCGCTGACTGATTACACATCATTTTTAATGTTCTCTTTTTTTAATCGTCTGTTTATGGAGTTAATGGCGTTTTATTCATCGGAAAATCGAACCCACTTCCACCGGATTAACGGACAATGGCCCTCAGAGCGAGTCGATTATTCAGAAGCCTAATAATAGGAATTCTTTATCGTTTTTGTTTTCATAATTAGCTCCAAAATGGCAGAATATATTTGAAGAAAAGGAAGTCTGAGTCCATTAATGTTCGGCAATCTTCACTATTCATGGCATAAAAGGTATTCCCAGTGAGGCATGAAAATGGGGGGAAACTTCCTTTGTTCTTTAAAGATCGGTAATCGTCTGATTATAAGTGTAAACAGATAGTGCAAACACAAATACTTCCTTTTATGGAAGTAATATAGGTATTTGTGTTTTTTAACTGTAACTTTAGAATGCAAGTAGAAGAACAAACAAAGATTCCGAATCCATTATGTCAGATTGGCCCAAGTTTCACATGGGAATGGAGAATTGTGTTGGAAATATGAATTGTATTAAAATAGTTCATTTCCTACTATACATTGGTTTGTTATTTTGAAATTCCAAACAAATATTTAATAATACAGGAAAAGCAATCACAACGAAATATAGAAGTAATAATAGGCATTATAGAGAGTTGCAACTGAAACATTGTTCAGAAAAATGAATTGTATTATTAACTGCATCTATTGGAAATCAATGGTTTATTTTGGTTAACGAAACCACTTTCTTTCATTAGAAGAAAATCAGGCATTTCTAATAAGAAGAACAAGTAACATAAAAACATTTTTTTAAAAAATCAGTTGATACTTAGTTTAACAAAGAAATTTTTTATTTTAGTTACTCTTTATTAAATAATTACAATTAATATAAATAGTTATAGAAACATGATAGTCACAATATTAAGCGGCAAAGTAGAAAGACTATTTCCTGGCCATTTTCCATTCGCCCAAGGAACGGAAATCTAACAGCCCAAGGAACGGAAATCTAACGTCTTACCAACCAGACTATCCCGGCTTAACGATTACAGTTACTATAAATAATCGATCAAAAATTATACTAGTAATCGATCAAAATTATACTAGTATCCAATTTTCAACGCCAATTGAGGATTTAAAGCTAATTGTAACACAAAATGCATGCTTTTTCTACATAAGTTGGGGTACACAATAAATTTCTTATTTTCTATATTCTGTATTATTTTAATTCGAAAGTACTTCAAAATGAATCTGAAAAATCGATTCATTAACAATGTTTGATTTTAAATGCATCAGGTATTATGAAAATAAACCGAATCATTTTAAATAATCGGCCGAAAATATATTAAGCCTAACCTCATGGGCGTTGGGAAAAAAACAAACTGAATTCGTGACTTATTTGGCGGTGGGGAAATTGAGATTTTATGGCGTGAAAGCTATTTTTTAATTAATTAATAAAAAATTAATGAATTAAAGTTTGAAAAAAAACTGTATTAGCATCAAATATCATCCATTACAAGTTTTTAAAAATTTATTTGAGCTTGAATGGAAGAATAAACAATATTTTAATAATATTTGAAATTTTGTACAAGCTATGTATATATATAGGGAGAGAGAGATCTAATAGTAAGAATTGAAAAAAAAACACAATCTCAACAAATTTCAATATTTTTAATTAAGTTTATATGTTGTTCAAATATTTATAATGTAATTTTATTATTTGTTATAAAAATAAATTGATTCAGCTATGTTTTGAAATAATGCCTTATCTGTCAATTCAGAATTGCAAAATCAAAAAATTATTTCTAGATACATAATTTTACTGCCTCTGTATAACTACAAAATCAGACATTCTGACATAAATTGAAACAGTTAAAAAATAAATAATAGCAAAAAATCATTCAACAAAAATCTCAATATTCAATAGTTATCTTTCATATTTTTAATTTTCTACTAAGCAGATCCAATATCGAAAAAAATGCTATATTCAGAATAACAGCCAATTAAATTTTCAATTGTTGTTTTTGAAAATTATTTGATTCTGATATAATTGCATTTATTAGTTGTTTTCTTTTATTAAAAAAAAACAAAAGAGGATAAGATAAGAGGATTTATTTATTTTCTTATCGACATAAAAAGAAATCTGTAAAAATAGATTTAAGATAATTTATGCTGTATGTTTGATTTTATTTTCTTGAATTTCAACTAGAAAGGAAATGGGAATTAAGAGTTTTTTTTTTTGAAATAAAAAAGCAGTTCACCTTACATAGATATTGACAAAAAAAAACGATTTTACATGAGTTTTAAAAGCAATAAAATATGCATTAAAATGTTGGGAAATGGAACGATAGCTAAAACTAAGCAAACCAGCTCCTAATTTACTTAATACTTTTGGATCTTTAATGCTGTTAAAAATATAGCTTTCATATGTATATGTCACCTATTAAAATAGATGTTGCTTATTTTTTGTAATTACAATAGTAAACGTAATAATTTCAGCCAGAAGTAGAACACTTTCCTTACTTTTGTTGCGCTTTTGTTCCAAAAAGAATGGAAACAAAAGCTCTTAAAAAATAATACAAAACCTTTTTTTCTTAGAATCTTATGAAAATAAGTCCCAGTATTGTTTTAATAAACGACAATAAGAATTACGGGTATATATATATATATATATATATATATATATATAACTTGGATGTTTTTTCATAGATTATATTTAATGCAGAAATGAGTTAAACTATTTCAAATCTAATTTTTCTCCCCTGTAAAACTATATGATTCATTTTTTTAAAGTTGAATAGTACTTAAAACTCTTGCTTCTGAAATTACTTAATTTTTTTAAAATTTTAAGCAGAATAAGGCAAGAATAAAACTTTTTTTCTGCCATAAGTGAGAACTTTTTGGATAATCTTTCGACAAACATGAGTGTCAAAAATTAGAATAAAAAAACGAATATTTTTTCTATTTTACTTAGATTTTGTTATGTTAAGTATTACAAATAAAAATAAAATAAAAAATGAAATAAACCTGGGGGAGGAGTTTTCCCTAAACTTTCTCGTATACTCTCGAATAAATGCGATATTCCAGAGAATGGCTTGCAAGTCATTGGCGTACAATAGTTACGAAATATTAACTTTTGGTGTAAATTTCATTATTTTTTTGCTGGATTTTTTGGTATCATTATTGGTGAGATACTTAGCGATACAGCTTTGGCATGTGGTTAATAACATCCAAAAAATATATATGTATTTTAAAAGTATCTTTGACTATAGATTGAAATAAAAGTTTGTAAAAAAGATACATGTATTGACATAAAATCCCATATCATATTTGATGCATTTATGTCTAAGTTTTTGAATTGTGTAATGTATATATTTTTTAATGTATAGACCTACAGACTATCAACCCGAAGTTGAATTTGATAAGTTTAATGCATCGCTACTGAATTTCATCCATCTAGTTCTCTTCCTTTTGCAATTATTGTGTTAACTTATATTTGAGCATTCGGATAGATGAACGGCTTTTGCTCAAAATTTGATAAAATCTACAAATTAAGTAAATATTACACATTTTGTCCATCTATCTCAAAGCGTTGTTAAGTTGTTTTTTTATCAAAGACAGATGGAAATTTTCCAGGAATGTGTTTTTCGAACTCAGGGTGGTTCAAAACGTGGAAATTCGCCAAAATCTTGAGGTCAACCCGTCCCTTATATAGCGCAGTGAACGAGCGCACAAAAGCACGCGGGGCTTCGTGAACGGTCTAGTGGCTATCAGACTATTCCTTTCGCCAAACCAACCCGGCTGGCACGACGC
The DNA here is from genome assembly GCA_026289955.1 of Argiope argentata. Lineage (NCBI taxonomy): Eukaryota > Metazoa > Arthropoda > Arachnida > Araneae > Araneidae > Argiope > Argiope argentata. The sequence continues at coordinate 3,092,643 of JAOUZG010010699.1, forward strand.
TCCTCGTCAAACGACGCCAACTTCGGTGTGCTTTCACGACGCTTACCCACTTGTAACAATATTTATATTTATGAATGCCCTTAACTATTATCAAAATTAATTTCATTTAGTTATGATATTCTGAATGTTTTTGAGATAAATGTTCGGAGTAATCTTCGATCACAAATCCATCTTTAATTTTTCATTGTTTACAAATTATGATCATAAATTTAATATTGCAATGCTTATAATATCAGAAATCTCCGATGTCAAATCAATCTTTTATTTTTCATTGTTTACAAATTATGATCATGAATTTCATATTGCAGTGCTTATAATATCAGACATTTCATAAAAATGCAGTGAAAAATTAATATTACCTTTATATCATTAGTAATTCCACCAATTACTCTAAGAGCAATAACTTTTTTATGTTATTTGCTCAGTTGTCAGAATTATTTTCCAGAAATGTTTTTCCTAATTTCCATTTACATATGTGTTCACCTGAAGATTTCTTTCTTTCTTCGGAAAACCATCAGATTTGGCATTTTCATCTCCTCATTTCTCCTACTGATACTCAACTGATGTTGTTTAATTCCTATCCGAAACTCTTATGTCAAGTTTGATTTTAAACTAGACTGAAACTACACAAAGATTGCGCTAAGGTTAACTTTATCTTTAAAAAGTGATCAGAGATCTCCATTATAATAGCATCTTAACACTGCCAATTGTATTTCTAAAGATCAGCAAATTTTTTATGGAGATACACAATATTTTAGCGAACATGAAATCTATATTTTAGCGAACATGAAATCTATATTTCAGCGAACATGAAATCTATATTTCAGCGAACATGAAATCTATATTTTAGCGAACATGAAATCTATATTTCAGCGAACATGAAATCTATATTTTAGCGAACATGAAATCTATATTTCAGCGAACATGAAATCTATATTTCAGCGAACATGAAATCTATATTTCAGCGAACATGAAATCTATATTTTAGCGAACATGAAATCTATATTTCAGCGAACATGAAATCTATATTTCAGCGAACATGAAATCTATATTTCAGCGAACAATTAATAAAAATTTTGAAATTATTTGAGGGCTAACCTAAAAGTTAACTTTGCTTTCAAATTCCTACTATTAGTTGACACTCTCCCCATAAATATCTTGTTTGAATTTTCGATAATTAATAAAATACTTTTTATTCATCCAAACAAGTTTAAATACATTTTTAAAACATACAGTGGACGACGCTTGGTATTAATACAGTTTTTTAAAAATAATAATTCATTAATTAAATTTAATTAATTTTTAGTACTTGAAACAGAATTCCAGCAGTTAGTAATGAAAAAACTGAAATAGGCAGGCATTAACTCAATCGTTAAAATGCAGGGATTTCGGTATTTTTCATTTGAGGCCGAAGAAGGCGGTTTCAATTCTTGCGAAAAGCAATATTTTTTTTTTTTTGATAAATTAGTTAGATTAATTGTAATTATATATTAATAAGTAACTAAAATAAATTTTTTCTTTGTTGACCTCAGCAGGAATTAACTTTTTTTATTCTTGTTTAAAAATATGATTAGATATGATTAGATTATATCAATGGAATATTTTCATTAATTATAATAGTGAGGATTAGTAATTTCTTTGATGAAACTCAGAATTATTTTAGCGTTCATGAAATCATACTCTTTAATCTTAAAAAATAAATTAATAAGATCAGATTTAAAAACTATTTCTCTTAAAAGGAGAAGAATCTCAGCAAAGTAATTATTATTAATTCTTTTTTTAGCTTCAATTTTGAAAAAAATTAAATTTACTCAAGAATTAATTTTCTTATGAACACAGCTATACAAAAGAGAACGCATTTTAAGGATATAAATCCAAAATAATGTTTTTTAGGAGGATATTATTAAAATAATATTTTAAGATTATTATTTCTTAATAAAATTAAGTAATGGGTTATAAATAAACAAGCGTGCAACGGAATGGAGCTAATTTATTTTTGCATACATTTCCCCGCATGTGCATAAAATTGATAATATTTTAGATTAAATTTGGTTAGATTTTGAAGAATAATATTATACCATTATATTTTACCATATGACATTGTTTTTCCAAGTGGAATACTAATTTGAAATAGGAATCGTGTAACTCAAAAAACAGTCACAGTCGTTTGCAAAATGCCTAAAATTGCCTAAATGAATAATTAGTTTCATTTCTCTACAAAGAACCTATGTTTTCGTTAATTAGATAGTTTGGAAAAAATACCAGTGGTTTATCATTTTTTAGAAAAGAATATTTAGTTATAATTAGCTTTAAGGGAAAAAAAATTCATTGTAACTGCGTAGTCATAAAATAAAATTTTGTTTTTCCTGTCTTCGTTGTTTAACATTCACACGCAAAGAAAGCATTAGGAGACTTAAAGAATGCATGACACAAATGTGGAACATTCTTTTTCTTCTTCTTCCTTTTTTTTTTGAAATCATAAAAAGTTACTTAAAAATATCAATTTTATCAATTTTTTTAACAATATAAATAAATATTTTTATATCTTTATTTTATACAGGTACTTTGTAAATTCATACATTATATTATCCAATAATAGATTTATAAAAATCAACTTTTGTTACTATTAATGAGTCATTTAATTAATGAGCCAGTTTCATGTGATATCGAAGCATTTTTTTCATCTGAAAGATGAACTTGTGTGCGCTCATTAATCGCTTCAATGAACGTCTTGAAACCTTTTTTATGCATTACCGAGCAAGTGATAGGGATTCATCCTCTCTGCCAAATGAATCCGTTCATGAATCATTCTCTCTGTCGCGACAGCATGTCCTTGAGATTATTACTTTTTAAAAGATTTACTTTTAAACGACCTGTTTAAGTTTCATCCTATGAATTTTAATTGTCAGAAAACCAGAGCAAACCGTCTAAAAGTGCGATGGAATCAAAAAACGGATCTTGAGCTCTAAAACTCCAGTCTTAAGCAGGATGTCTTTAGAGAATTCTTTAACATTCTTATCTAACTGAAAAAACACAATTATCTGCTGTTATATCAGTTTTCGATCAATTATATTTACAGTTAGTTTTCTTCGGCCTTACTGTTCATTATGAAGAATAACGATGAGTTATTTTAATGAGTAGTTCTAAAGAAATTATACAGGGGGAATTCAAAAGAATTTTAAGCTAGCCCAGAAAAAATAAATTTTGTATAAAATACAAAAGGAATCACCTCATTTTTATTGCCTTTATATTTAAGGTGTCATGGGTAATCACTACTTTTCACCTCCAGGACATTGGAAAGTAAAATGAAACGAAGAAACAAAGTTGGAATAGATTTAAAAGTTTAAAAGCAACAGTTGCATATTTTGAGACGGACCTCGTAATATTGATAGGTGGCGAGGACGATACATGATCTGGTACCCTCACTCCAAACTTCTACACCACACCAGAGATATGCCATTTGATTCAGCTGTATTTTACTTGTACCAGACATACATATACGATGGCTTTCCAGTAGAATCGGATGTCGAATCTAAAACCCTCCGTTCCGATGCCCATATTTCACTACAGATGCCCTATTGTAGTAAGAGATATGGTGTTGTAAGGTATAATTAACAGCCACGAACGAACAGCAGTGTTTTTATATCGAAAGTACTTCTAAGCAGTCATATCTCCCTATTACTGGTAATATATTTCCATATTACATACAACATACTTAATATACATCCCATATAACATAATTTTGAACACAAAAATAAAGAAATTTAATAATTGGAAATATAAAAAATGTTACCAATTTATTACTTTTTAATATAGTCATCATTCATGTTTCTTTATAAATTTCGGTGGTGTACCAATAGAAAATCAGTCTTGTTGAGAGCTGTCGGCCTGTTCAGATAATCGTAACAGTCAAACTTCTGAACGCAAGGAACATCTTCACAGGTTCAACTAATTGAAAATCTCAGATCGCAGAGTCCAGACGGGGAAGTAAGTTCCCAAAAACTTCCCAACCGAATATTCACAATCGGAACACCCATTACAAAACCTGGAAGTTACATCTTCAAATTTTAATCTCTTGAACCTTTAAATAAGTTAAATGGCAGCCAAAGATTTGATTCTACGGATAAATTCAAACAGATCGACCGTTTTATTAGACTGGAACTTTCAAATTCGTCTACCACTGTGGTAAAGGCCTCAACATGGATGGTAATTAGGTAAGCATAAAAGTAAATAATTGTAATTATTAATAATTAGGTAAGAGAGAAGTAATAAATTGGTAATACTCTCACTTCCTCTTTATTATTACATTTTTTATTGTTGTGTCCAAAAATATGTGCGTTACTTATTGATATTTTTTAGCTTATTTATTGCAGAAGAATGTGACATTACATAATTGAAAGCAATACTATTGTAAGTACGCAATCTCTCATACAATAAATTAGCGTACTACAAGCTTTGAGGTTATGCGAGGAGTATTAAACCCTAACTGCAAGCGCAGATATTCACATGAGGTTTTATTTATATTCACCAAATTTTCTGTTCACAAGTATTATCATATCTACTTAAAAATTAAAAGCGGAAATGGTCACAATTATCAGCTAAGATAGATGAAAATCCAAAAGCTACAAAGGCACATGAAAAACCACTAAAATTCACCAAAAGGTTATCTTTTCACAATTACACTAAGTATCAATGAAGTTGATTGGTCTGATGTCATCAACATGATATAATGTCTAAATTTCTCGCTTCCCTTCATATGTTTCAATATAAAAATTTATTTATTTGGTGCCCATAACCAGCCATAAATGGACAATTTTAAATCATTTTTCATGCTAAACGATGGTCTAATAAAAGTTTGACAAAATGGAATTGTCATACTATCTCCCGATTACAGTGAGAAAAAAACTTGAATTGGCGTCCTGGCATAGGGGTAGCGCCTCTTCCCCGGAAGTAACACGTCCCGGTTCAGGTATGATTGCTCTTCTGTGTCCTATCTGTAAGGTGTGTGGGTATGCTGCCTTTAAAAAGGGGCTGTGCAAGCGAATGAGATGAGCAAGTCGTTAAGTTCTACTCTTGGCCCTAGTTGGCGCTACATCAAAACATTCGCTCATTTTGACTTAAGAATCGCTGATAGGCATCTGAGAGCTTGTCCATAAAAAGTGCCATAAGAAGCAACAACAAATGGAACATTTAAAAATTTAAAGGCAAACGAAGGTGTTTTATATGGCCTCGAAATTGCAACTGAATAACATTTTCAAATTCGTGTTTCTTTATCTTTTGGATTTGCATCTGTTATGTCAATTTTTTACTTCGAAAATAAGTGACGAGGTCCAAACCCAAACTAGCTCAATGCCTTTAATCTATATCATGTGATTATGTGCTAAGTTATATAACATTAATTTCAGTTTTGAGAAAGGCATACTAATGTAACATAATATACAACTCATTTTGAATGTGTATGTTTGACGAGGACAGCTCTGGAGAAGAAACTTTATTTTCCAACTTCTAAAATCATATAATTTTGACATTCAACAATCTCGACCTGGGATTTAACACGTTCCTTGACCAGATCAGAGGTGAATATTAGGCTGAATCCAGAATTGAACCTACATTCCATCGAAAGCAAATCTGAAACTTCAATAAACAGACTACTTCTTGTGTACCGCCGATAACTCCACCACCAAAGAGTGTAGCGGTATCGACAGGATTTGTTGTAGCCGACTGTGGACTTGAAGCAATGTCCATCCTTACAGTGACCGAATCTGTCAAACTGATATTCTATTCGAGGTAATTGGCCCCAAAAAGGTCAAATACTGACCACCTCCTCCTCTGCAAACTTTCAAACAGTTGTCAAAAAACTGACAATTTTAGACATCATGTCCTTCAGAGTCCTAAGATTACTTAGTACCATCAGTACTGAACTTGCAGATGTTTTCTATTTCCTGAAATTTATGTGCATTCCTTAAAGTAGTGGTAAATAGTACTTATTCCTCCACAAATGCATTCATTTTCCTGCATTCTTCCAAATCTTTGGAAATATGCTGGGAATCTACCGTGTCCAATAAAGAGGCTACTGGGTATTATGTGAGCAAGAATTGTCACCGCTTTGAAGAAGTGTTCTAGTGACACACTTCGCTAACTAGTTTAACGTAAAGAGCAATTTGTTTAACTGTTTCAAATTTTTTATTGATTTCAAAAGCGATAGTACTAGAGGGGGAATCACAAACACCTCATGCATGTTAAAACAAAAAGCAAATGTCTGGAAATGGAGTTGAGGCAGTGATGGTATGTGAGCCCATCTAAGCATAAACTATATCGTGACTATATCGTAGTTTTATTATTTTTTTCTTCAAATTTTCGCAACAGTTTGTTTTTGATTCTGAACTTAATAAACCTATCAAGTTGAGTAACAACCTCGTGCTTGAAATTTACCTTTCTCAATATCAACGACATTAAAGAATAATAAATATTCTAATTTTTTTTCTTTCTGGAAACTTTTTAATAAAGTTTGGGGAATTTGATGAAATGATGCCTCATTTTTTTATCTGGAATCAAATCTGGATAGCGTAAAAAGGTCCGAGAATTTAATATATGCTTCTCTAAATATTTTCTTCGACTTGTTGTAAGGAAACTAACTTTTCTAGTAACAGAGGTCGAGTACTAATTTAAGTGTTTGACCTGATGTTACTTGATTTTCAAGTTTCTTCTGGAATCTGTAAGTTTTTATTTCTGTCAGAAAAGGTCCTTGATTTCATTAATGAAAAAAGGTTCATACATCTTATTTTAGATTTTTAAAAAATTAACGACTGTCAGAAGAATGTATTTTATAAAATAATTTGCTTGTCGACAACAGAAACAAATTTTAAAGCATCAGCAGTACGAGAAGTAATAGGAAGTCGTCATGAGTCAATTGATTTTCTGAAATAAGACAAAAAGAATTTTAAAAATTATTTGAACATTCCTTATTAGAACAAACTGCCTAACAGCTTTGTAAGATACACTCCTATTATATTTCCAAAAGAAAAAAATCAAAAGAAACTGTATCGGGGGAATATATAGCCTAAGATATGGTTCGTTGTTTCCAAACCACATGCGAGGTAATTTTTCGTCCAAGAAAATTTGACTAGAAAATCCATGTGAAAGGCTGCTCCTTATAATGATCTTGGCATCCAGAGAAAACTAGAGTAACAATCTAAAGATATGCTTGGTTTAATGCATTTTCTTTACTCCTACTGAAGGAGCAGTGGACTCTTTTAGACACTGGCGAATTATTCTCCTGGATTATAAAATGTTTTATGCAAAAAATATAAATACGTCAAATTTCTTTTTAAAAATCATTTTAAAACGAACTATGTTATTTTGAAAAATTTAAAGGATATATATATGTTTTGAACATTTTTAAAATTTCCAGCGACTTAATTTTTATTTTTTTCTATCATTTTTTACTACCCAATTTAAATTCATTTGGAACAAAACTGTGTATGGTTTTGTAATTCCAACTAAATATTAATTTTTTAAAGATATTTCTATGTTCAATTATTAATTTTTCATAGGAATTTTAAGTTTTTTTAATAAAAACTATAATTGATTTTTAACTATTTAAAAGATCCCGGAAACCTAAAATGCATACTCTGTTTTCTTTTAACGTTTGGTTGAAATCTTTATCATCTATCTCACTTAATTTCTTAAAAAAAGACATTTGAAACTTTTCAAATATATTTAAATCTATTTACAATTTCTAGGAAATTCATTAATATGCACTTTTTTCTTTTAACTCTTCAGATATTTATTTTATTGAACAATACTTGTTATAGCATTATTTAAATTGAATATAAACTTAGATTTTGATGATGAAACGATAAAAATAAAATTTAGATGTAGTTTTTGCTTATTTCAAAATCCATTGCACCTTTAAACACTTTTTATTAATTTTATTTTTGATATAGATTCCCTATTTCCAATGTGACTAGAATAGTTTCTATAATCGACTTTGACAAAAAAATTTAATATAATTTGTGGTGATAAAAATATTATATTAGTATATTGAATAGCTATTTCATGCGAAAATTTATTAGTAAGGGTAAATTTTAGGTAGGACTTTTTAGGAAATAATATCTACTAATCAATTATGAAGACCAATCGGCTCGGAGAGTATTTTGGTTATATTTGAATCATTTAGATATATCTATAAGGACATTATGACATCTAATGCTCTGATTAGAAATCTTTGTTATTTTAATTGTCTTATATATGTTCTATTCAATGTATACATAAATAATTATAATCTAAACTAATCTCTGATACCAAAGTGTAATTATAAGCGTTGTTCAATAGCTAAACTTCGAGTTATCTCTTCACTATTTTATTGGTTTTGTGAACTACAAAGATATTATGCAGAAACTTTCTTCTTTAGATTCAATCAATCAAAGAAAATCATACGCTAAAATATTTAACAAAACTTTAAAAAAAATGCTTATTTCAGAAAAAAATACAATTCTTTGTTGGAAAAACAGCCGGAAAAACTTTTTAAAAACATTTGCAAAATTTATTAGAAATTAGCACAATTATTAGTTGGTAGCATTTTGTATACGTATAAAATTCATTCTTGTGAAATAATATTTTCTGAAGCTATCAAAGAAAAGCGTTATAGTTCAACTTTTTTAGTTTATTAAAATTTTAAAAATTAAAAAAAAGTCATTTTTCAGGAATTTATTTCCATATTTTAAAGCACATATGTACCAAGTTAGTAGCTATAGATAAAAGGATAGGGCCTGCAGAACACCTACACAAATATGCCTACACATCTTTATTTTTAGTAGAAATTGAAAACACTACTTTAAGAACTTTCTATAGATTTTCACTAATATTTCTGTTTAAACTTTGAAATCCCCTCTTGCTCAAAAGTTTATATAATATAAAATTCAAAAAGAGAGTGACAAATAAATAGATCACACTTGTGCTACAGAGAGGGAAAGCCGTAGTTGTTTTTGTAAATTCGCCATTCAGCTCAGAGGAGATGAAAATGATATGGGAGGGGGGAATGGAATTTCCTTTTTTTTCTACGATTACTTTATTATTAAAGATAGCAAAATAATTCAAATGAAGCGAATTATCCATTCATAATCAAGAGGCTGAAAGGTTTTCGAAGGATACAAAAGCTTTTAATTGAAGTGATTTCTCATTTTCGAATTTTGACTTTTAAAAAATTGAACACTTGGTTTGTGTCAAAAATTATTATTTAGTCGTATTTTCTACGATGTTTTATTTTCAGAATTCCAATTTTAATTTAATTAGAGTACGAAATAGTGAATGAGAATATTTCTGGAAGAATGGATTCTAACTTCACTTTCTGGTTTCTTTCGCTTTTATATAAAATAATTTTATGCAACTAACTACATACGTGGTATTTTTTTTTTGTGTGTGTGGACATTCATCGTTTCTTCCACTCTTTTTTATTCTCACAGTTCCAATTTTCATTAAATTAAAGGACGAAATAGAGAGGGCAAATATTTTTGGATGAATCGATTCTAATCCCCCCCTGGTTTCTCACAGTTTTGTAAAAATGAATTTTATGCAACGAACTACAAACATGGTATTTGTTTTCTTTGTAAACACTCTTTTTTTCTCTTTCCATAATTTTGTGGATTTTTTAACAAAATTGTTTTGTAAATTCTTGTTTTCTTATAGCCCTTGTCATGGGCAAACTCACTGACATCCGTCAGCAATTTTAAGCCGAATGAGCGTCTCTTGTTTTGGAGAAGCGTCAACTAGGGCCAAGAGTACGACTTAACTACTCACTCATCACATTAGTTTATACAGCCCCTTTTTACAGGAGGCGTATTTACTCATCTTACAGATAGAACACATAAGAACAACCATACCTTAAACGTTATTCGAACATGGAATGCCCAAATCACGAGAAAAACGAAACTACCCTTATACCAGGACGCTGGCATATAATTTCTAGAGGTTCGATTAAAGTGTTTCGCTTCCATCTTAAAAATATTAGGAAAAAATTATTCATAGTATTTTTCACAGAATCATGTATATTAAATATAATCAATCAATCATTATATAATCACAATTATATAAATTAAATACATTTTTCCTTTTTTTTAAAGTTGCAATTTTTTGAGCAGTAATGAATAGCGTATCGTATGAGGAGAAAAAGACGACGTCATGTTTATTCGCGAGATGGCTCTAATTTTATGGCACAAAGTTATTTTATTATACAACTCATTTCTTGTCCACAGAGGGTTGTTTTTGGATGACTCATAATTTCTTGTTATGGCTTTTTAAAGAAGGTAAATATTTTATTTAATTGTAAATCGCAAGCAAACTCGAGTAAATTTTTTTCCTACATTATTATTTCAGAACCAATTTGTAGATAGCCATTGTTCTATATTCTCGTTAAAACTATTTTATATTTCAAAATCTTTGAGTGTGTTTTTATTAACATACAGCGTGCGGTTTAGAGAAAACCAAATTTATTATCAAAGGAACAATCAAGAATTTGTCTTGGAAGATATGAACTTGGAATATCTAGATCATCCAGGACCTTGGCATCACTGACCCGAATAAACGAATCCGTGATCGTTACCGTGTGGCATCACAAAATAAGCTATCTAATTAATACGGAGGAGATAATAGAAAGAAAAATCGAACGAAACAAAATGGAAAACTGTCGCTGTTTAACGAAACGAAGGATTGCAGAAAAGGCATCAGTGAGTGATTTTCGTAGCTTCAGATGAGTGAGCACGACGCGGCGAAATGGCTTTTGCGTTTAGGGAAATCATCATCAACAGCAGCAAAAAAAAGCATGCATCCAATAATGTATTGCTGAAGTTCCTCCAGTTCTGGCAGTTCCTCTTTCCCTAAGACTATATAACGAACATTCCGATTCTTGGTGAAGTTTTTTTCGGTGGGAATTCAGTCTTTGTGTGAAACATCGTTGCTCATTCTGGATACATGCATTTGGTGGAATACGAGAACTTTCTGGTGAGTTCCAATAAAAAAGTTTATCTTGTTCTTCTTTTTCTTATAGATATGGTAAACATTTATTATTATTATTATTATTTAATACTAAGAAGTTTTTTGGATTATTTTGCAATAAAAGTTTTAATCATTGACTTTTGATACCTTGTGTTGGCTTATGATTTGAATTGCTTATTTATTGGGAATCCTCTACAAATATATAGTTGATAGCATAATTATTCTTGCTTTAAGTTGGCTGTAATATGCCGCGCTAACCCTAACCAATTTCAAATATATTTTTCTTTTATTTATTGGGAAATTTCCTTAAATAAACACTTGATAGTATAATTTTTTTGCTATAAGTTGATTATCATATGCTAAGTTGACTCTAACCAGTTTCAAATACTTGTTACTTTCAGCTTCTTTTCTTTTCTTTTCTTTTAGTTTTATAAGGCGAATATTCAAGCTTTTTTTGTTTAATTTTAGAGTTCATAAAAAGAATTTACTATCTGCTTACAGATAATGTTATATCATGTTTAACTAAATCTTTAATAATTGTCTTCACATATAAAACACAATATGCTTACTTCTACATCTCTTTTAAACGGATGGAATTTTTACGGACGAAATTCTTAGGGAATGTGTTTGCCGAAAGTTGGTTCATTATGGTTCATTGACTCATTAGTCTATCGGCTAACGAAAATCAAATGCCACCTGATTTCTCTAGTGAAAAGAGTAGAAAGTAGAATGATAGAATAATTTATTGGGATTGGCTGGAACAATTTTGATTGAATTTAAGACTGCTTTTGATCGTTCAAGTAAGAACATTAAAATCTAACATGAACCCTAATACTACCTCTTCTGGACTGGAGTAAGGTAATGGTGGTTCATTAAAAGATATTAACTGACCACTTATCACAAAAAGTTGATATATAGAGTTCCCTAAAAGAGGGATGTAAGAGTGGGTTTGGTATTGCAAGACAGTGTGGCAGAAGGATTAGATTGCCCTAAGACCGAACTCGCCACGTAAGAGGCTGTACCCGAGTAACATAACCACTATACAAAAGGGATTACTAGTGACTGAAGATGTTACCTGGCTTATGAGGTCACATACTCTCTTATCAGTCAGTCAAAGGTGGGACTAATAATTCATTTTGCGTCAAGCATATGGCGAGTGTCTGTGAGTTGTTGTTGGCTATTTCTAATGCGCCTGAAGACTTTTGCTCTTGGTGGAGAGCGACAAAAATAAGGTTGCGTGCTTATATCATGCCGAGGTCTTTATTGTCGAAAACGGGTAAGACCGAGCTCGCAACAATACGGTTTGCAGCCGAGTAACATAGCCACTCGGCAAAAGTGACACTCGAATCTGGCGGATGTTATCTGCCTTATGAGGCTCTCACCACAATAGAAATGAGATGCCGTATATTATATCACTATATTATATTATATCTTTTATTTATTTTTTTAAGTTGAGTTTCAATCAGTCCCAAAATCTTAATTTTAGTACTATTCCACTGAGCAACAACATTCATATTTAAGATTTTGTCTGAATAATTTTTGGTAAAGTTTCTGAATTTTATTTCACAATAGAGAAACGCTAATAATTGTTAAAATTTTACTATGAAAAGCAAAGAAATTTTTTTTAGAAACTAATATTAAAATAAATGTTTTCCCTATTTGCAAGAATTCATTTTATTTGCAAAAAGCTCAATTCCTTTTCGTACATTTAATGATTGCCTTATAAAGAATTGCTATTTAAAGGTTCTGAATATTTTCTTTCGGTCTTTACAAAATTGAAAAGAGTTCTGTTTTAACAGAACATTAATAAGTCTTATCATTTATGTTAAAATTGATAAGTGATAACCCTCTTTTAATTCCCTCCCCCTCAAAATCTATGTATCTCTGAATTATTTTGAGAAAAAAATGGTTCGAAAGTTGCAATAAAAAAAACTCATCAAAACCTCTACAATTTTTTTTATTATTTTTATTTAAAAAATACATTTCTATATTTCGTACCTTGAAATTTTGATTATATTTGGCACCTTCCTTTATCAAAATTATGGAAATTTTGCCTAATTACCTAAGCATGTAAGCTGAAATTTTTTTCGAATATTTCTTTTTTAAATGAAACAAATAAATGAATATTAATCTTTCTAATATAACTTCATTTATACATTATGCAATCTTTTTTCTCAGTTTATTCAGTATTCAGAGTGTTTTAAAACTCACGTGAACTATATTAAGAGGTAATTGGACTAAACTAGTTAAGTGTTATGACACGAACGTGTTATAATTATAAAAAAATACATATCTAAAAAAACCCACCAATCATTCTCTTAAGAAATATCTATTTAAAATCAAATCAAAACACAACTGTAAACTTACCCTCCTCCACTCAAACTCTTCTCAATCATATCTTTAAGAAAAATGGCCCCAACGGCACCCAAGCAAGCATAAATCAACATAAAATGAAGCTTGGAATTCAATTTGTGAAAAGCTACAGTTGTGCCTTTCCCCTATTTCCATTGCATCTTCTTGTGAAAACTATCAATGGTATAGTTTTAATTTGATTTGAAACACATATAATATTTGGAGAGTTGATGAAAATCTCTATAAAATTTGCAGTCAGATGAAAAGAGTAAAATTGAAATTGAACGTTCCTTCCTACCTTTATTAAGATAGATAATACTAGTATCATTTGTTATTTAAATTAAAAATTGATCTTTGAGGTTGGAAGGGAACACAACAGATGGCGATTTTCTAACGAGCATCGCAAGCTAAGTATAAAAATACAGTAAAAATTAAGGTTTGAAAAACATTCTTCTTTTCCTAACTTCTAAAGTAATGTAGGTATCGAAAAAATTTCAAAAACATTCTTATTCAGCGATCCAAAAATGATTCCAATCCAAGAACGATACTTGAAGATTCTTCATCATAATAAAAATTTTCTTAATGGTGAAGAAGTAATTCTGCCAGTTTGAAAACTCTTTTTGTTTTCAAAAATGTAGGACTTGTGAAAAAAAAATTAAAATTTTATCCCCTGCCATTATTATCTTTTGAGCTTTATTTTGAGCCTCAACAAATTTTGCAAAGCGTTTTACTTCCCTCTAAACACTTAGTGGTTGACATATAACCTCCACTTTCTAAGTAATTTTAATTTCTTAAAATTTGTTCATTTTTTTTCTTGTGTTATCATTTTCCATTTGGTTCTCGAAATGCATTTTCATTTGTTTCCCATTTTAAACATCCATATCCAATTTTCCACACTTTTAGACCCAATTTTTCTAATTTCACAAATAACTGTAGATTTTTAAGTAATTAAAATCATCATTTTTCCTTCCCTAAATACGAAATTTACAAAGAAAAAAAATATTATAATCGTCAAAAAGTTTGAACTCAAAATTTTGAGGGATCTTCTAGAATAGAGAAAACAAATTTTTGGGATTATCTATCTATCTGCGTCACAATTGGCTCAAGATCGTTTTACACTTGGCTGATTAAATTTGGCATCTGAATTTAAGATCAAATTTGTGGATTTCTCACAAATTTTGAAAAATCCATTCGGTAGAAGACTTTCTGTCTGACTGATTAAATGCAAGTAAACTCAATAATTACAAAGCGTAAAGAACTAGATAGATAAACTCGAATTCCAAGATAATCCCGATTAAAGATAAATCTTTATTCTTACCAGATATTGAAGCAAATCTGTTAACGGATCAATCATATCTCGATCTGTATTTGCCTGCATTTGTATACATAATACTAATAAACGCGGTGATTTAAATCAATAAAATTTGATATATCATCTTGGAACTATAACTGTAGTTCTATATCAAATCTCGATTCGGTGGAAAAATCAGACAACCTGACTATATTTTCTAGCAATAAAATCAGTAAAACGGACAAATCGATGCCAAATACCTATATTCGTAACTATTGCTCGCCAATGCCCAAATAAAGTGTTCGTGGTCTTACTATAATTTTACCCTTCTATAAGTTAAGAAGGGTCAGGATAGCCTGGTTGGTAGGGTGTTGGTTTCTCATCCCTTGAGCTGCCAGCCAGGAGAAGACTTTCGGTGTGTGTGGTGGCTGGAGCACATTAAATCTGTCATGATCACAAAATCCTCCATCTCGAAGGTAATACAACTGTTGGATCTGGGTCAGAGGTGTCATTCTCTGTTTCAGGCCAAAATAACTATATGTGGATGAGTGAGTGAAATGCATGAATGAAGTCCTCCCGTAAAAAGGGTGACGTGTGTGAGCAAGATGTCAGATTTCTGCCCTCGGGTGCTCAGGGATCCATACCCTCAGAAGCTACAGCACCTCTCATCCCGTTGTAAAATGGAACACGAGGATAACAACAATAATATATGAGGGACGACATAAGAGCTTTATTGAATTGTAAAAGAAGAAATTTTAGTGAGACAGTTTTAACTGGTAGCCTTTTACCACAAGCATGGTTAAATGTAGCCAAGGATGGTTCAGGCTCCAAAAAACTCAAAAACCAAACTACTACAGCATACACACTAGTTCAAATCGAATCAGAGCTATTCTATTAATTATAAATAAAAAATATATCAGACAGATTGAGGAAAAATGCCTTATAGCACTTTATATTCGAACTGAGTTAGTTCTATCCTAATCTGTGCTTCTGTACTTGTAATCCATCATAGCTTAAATACCACGAGTACTAAAACACTAACGATATTTTTGATCACAAAGCTATTATTTTGTCCTTTTCGTGTTTTTTATTTTATTTTAAAATGGGATTCGAAAATATAAACAAATGGTTAAGCAAACTTTTGTAAAACGAATTTGTAATTGCAGTCTGCTTAATAGCTAAACATAAAAAAACACATAAATTCTTGAATTAAAACCAGTGGTAAATAGAAAAGGAAAAAAAATATTTTTAGTTTTTATATTCAAAACACAGTAAAAGGAACAAAACACTCCGCATATACAATCAATGATCAAAACGAATTCAGCGGTTTTCAAGCGACTGCTTAAGATAAGACTAATTTTAGTTTTGACGAATGAGAGTATCTGAGTTAAAAGGAAGTTTCTGAGTGAATTATGACTTTACAATGAAACTCTTGAAAAAAGCAAATAATTATAAGATTTAAAATACAAAATTAGAATTTAAAATCGTCTAAAGAGAGAGTGAAACCATCGAACTATGAAAAGTTCTGCCAAAAAGAATAATAAATTCATAGCTTAGCTATTGGATCTATTTCTGGTCTTAAAAATTGAAGAAGAAAAAAAAGTTTTCTTTTCTACTTTATTATAAAACTTGGATATAGACAAATTCTAATTAAGAATGTTTTGATGTAAAAGACATTATTTGGTTTTAAGTAAAGTTTCAAAATAATAAGTTCATAAACGATGCGTGCATTTGTATACTTTTTAAATAACTGTGTAAAATATACTAGTCCAGTAGAGTTATAATTTAACTTGACAATATATAGCATGAACAGCAATATTATTGCTTGAACTTGCTGGACTGACCCTCCAAAACAAGGATCTATATTTGCTCCTGGATATTTGGTCGAATAAAATGGAGAGAAAAACAAAGCTTAAAATCCGTTTTTGTCGACGTCCTCGCACCAGGGGTAACGCGTCTTCCCCGTGATTTGGGCGTCTCTGGTTCGAGTCCTGGTTCTGGCATGGGTGTTCTTTATCTGTTCTTTCTATGTTTCAATGTGCACCCCCTCGTGAAAAGGGATTGTGCAAGTGAACGTATGAGGTGAATAGCTGTTATGTATGTGATGTCTTTATGTAATGTGTTGTCAACTTTTGTAAGACCCGTGTGATATTTAATGGTGAGATATTTTTCAATAAAAATAAAAAATCTTTCTTTTTTCATCATTTTTAAAATTTAGATACGAAATTATTATAAAAAATTAAACGGAAGAAGCATAAATAAAAATTTATAAAATGCGTCAACAAATACTAAGATGACTCGATATGTCTAGTAATAAATTTCCAAAACTAAGAAGTGGGAAAAATCTTAAATTAATTTTTCCAAAATCACAGAAGAATTTTAGAAATTCTATTTATATATTATAAGAAGAGAATTATGAATAAATTTTCTTATCTTGTATTTTTTTTTTCAATCATTTCGAATTTGCAAACCAAAAAAAAAAATCAAATTCTAAAAACTTTGTACTACGAATTCAGATGGTAATATAATAGTCTTAATTTTAGAAAAAAAGAGTATATTTGTTGTTAATATTTTGCATCAATAATTTTAACTAAAGGTCTTTTCTGATGGATCAAGATATTTTTCAGGTAAATTTTTTATTTAATGTTTACCATTTGTTAAAGATTTATATATATAAAAAGAATATCTTGACTATTTTTGGACACCTATATGAGCATTAACAAGATAATGAAGGCGTAAATTCACATGCGTAAAATAGGATCCAAGTATATCCATCTCAATTGAAAATAAAGTAACTTTATAAATCTAAATTAATTATTTTTATTTTATAAGATTTGTAAATACATGTATCGAATAGTGAAGGAGCTAGATCCCTTGATGAATGAAATTAAAATGTTATTTTTACAAAAAAATTGATAACTTCTTTCAGATTTTGGACAAAAATTCCTTAAAAGGGAGTTTGTTTTGTTTGTTTGTTAGTTAGTATAAATGATAACATGATAATGTAAAAATGTAATCAAATATGTAGATAATATTTGGTGTTGTTTTATAATTAGAATTATAAATGCCCATTAGATTTTTACTTCACAACCTCTTTACCTTGGCTCCCTTAATATTGCGGTAAATTAATATTTAAAAACGGCATCAGCTGAAGTTATGTATATGATCTGTATCCCAAAATTATTTATAGGGAACAATTTTGATTAAATATACCAAAAAATCAGGTATCTATTTCTGTGTATATCAATTTGATAGCTAAAAAGATCCAACCAACTAGAAAATGATTTATATGGAGTATGGCATCAAAACAATAAATTCAATTCTAATTTTGTTTTCAAACCTATAATCTAAACTATTTTTTACTACGTAAAATCAAGCCCAAATCTGCCTTGTTGTGAAAATATAGAATTGGAAAATATTTTCTAGCTTTGATAAAAAAAAAAGAAGACATATGCAAAAAAAAAAGACATGGAATTTTTCAATACCAGTTTCTAAACTAAAAAAACCTAACCATGTATTTGTCGTACTTCATGATAATTCCTGAGTAGCTAGCTCTCTATATTTCAAATTCCTCAAACAGATAAAGAGTGTCCCTGAAGTAAAACAAGATTTGTGTTTGCCGTGCAGTAAAGTATTGGTAACCTTATTAAAAAAACTATTAGGCAATTGATAGTTTAGGGTTAGTAAAATTGAAAAACTGCACGACAGAACAGCGTGTTAACTCAAGATTTGGATTAAATAAAAAAGCATAATTTTTTCCTGAAATTTTCATCTTTTTATTGAATATTAAAGTACATAGGATAGAGTTATGTAAGGAATAACATATAGGGTAAATGGCCTTCTCTGCTTTAACGGAACACAAGCAACATTTTGTCGAAATTTTACATGAGCATTTTACGTAAATGTGGCTGAATTTTGTTGATATATCATCACATCTCCTCCTGCAATTAATAGGTACTTTTGGGCTTGTTGGTATTGATTTTTGGCTTCAAATATCCCCATAAAAAGAAATCCAATGGTGCTAAATCGTACGATCTAGAGAGCCATTTCTCCAACTTTCGTAACTCTGACTAACTATTCAAAAATAAACTGTCATTATTTTTGAATAAAACCACGTTACAATAAAAACACGTGATTCTATCGTGTAAGGCTCCATTGCATTATTATAAAACCATAACAACTAAAATCTCCTTATCAATGGGTATTTCGAAAATCATTCAACAAACTAAAAGATAAGTAAAATTCTTTAAAAATAGTTATAAGTGTCAGATGCATATTATATAGGAATCATTCGGCACTAAAAGTTTGCTTAAATAAGATTATAAGGCTTGCCAAAAAAAAAAAATCCTTTCCTCCAGGGAAAATCATTCTTCTCAGGAAAAATATCTTTTTTCCCACTTTCCCCTCTTAATTGTTTTTTATTTCTCTTATTTTTGCATCCTAAATTCTGCACTGTCGTTTCAACTGAATGATTGTGCTCAGTCTAGCATAGACGCCGCCTGTATGAAATCGAGAGGAAGCCGATATATATATATATTTTCAAATGATGTTTTTGAAATGTTTTTATATATTTCCCATCAATGATTCTCGCAGTCATTTGAACTGATATAAGGGATCAGTAAAATAAATATGATAAAATGGAGAATTATGGGTTTGCATTAATTTAGAGACTTCCTTTTCCTTTTTGCCAGTTGAAAAGGAAAATCAGTATGAATAAAACGACGTAAAAGGAGAAAATGAAGAAATGATATATTTGCTTTTAAGTAATTTTATTAACGGATAAAATTTTAAATAATTTAACTTTAAAAGATAGTTGCATCATTTTCAGTTGCTTGAAGCCGTTTTTATTGACATCTTTTTATTTTCATTGTTTTTATACATTATTTTGTATATGAAAGCTTGCCGGTTATCGTTGATATTTAATTATTGTTTATTGTATTTAAAATGCATTAAAGTAAATCTTGCATGTAGTTACATTATTTATAAAATAAATATTTTTTTAAAGAATTGCTAAGAAGCGAAAATGTTGCAAAAACTTATTTAAATAGTCCTGCGTATCCCTGAAACACTAATAGAATATTCTCAAAATTCTATTGATGCATCATCAACCTTCTGTAAAAAGTTGCAAAATGAGGCTTTTCTCTAGGTATCTCTCTAAACCTGGGTCACCAAGGCCTGGTGGCAAAGTCACGACATCCCAGTTTGAAGGTTACCGGTTTGAGACCTGATTCCACAGAAGACACGAAGTGTGCGCGAGTCTGATACACGTTGAGTCCGACGGGGGTCAAGCGTTTTCTTTCTGGTGAGGTGCGAAAATTTGGGGAGAGGGCTCACAACTCAGGATCTGGCCACGTTTAGTCCTACTCTTGGTTTAAAACGGGACGTTAATGTAATATAATGAAATGGAATGGAACAGGGAACACATATAACTGAGCCCAGTTCAAGTTAAACCTCGTGCTTTGTTGATATAGCTGCAAAAAATCCATTTTACTTTTCTCACAGTTTTATTAAAAATTCCTTCTTATGCAGTTTCCTTCTTTTGAAGTTCCATAAAACAAGTTTTTAAAACCAATGACTACTTTAGATAGCAAGAAAGATTTTTTAAAGTTATTTTTTTTTATTAAATAACTACTATTGTTGTTCTTGTGTTCCGCTTTACAACGGAAGGAGGAGCGCAGTAGCTTCTAAGGGTATGAACCCTTGGGCATCCGAATAACGATCAAATTTGACTCTGTATCCCCAGTGGTATAACTCTCGACACGGAGAGCTTCTACTAGGCAAGGTTACTAGGTTTCTTTGTGACTAGGTTTGAACTCACAGTACAATAGAAGCAAATCCAACGCCCCACCAATCAGGCTATTCCGACCAAACAATCGCAACTACTATAAAGGAAGGAAAGTTAGTTTTTATTAACTAATAAAAAATTGATGAATTAATATTTGACAAAAACTGCATTAGATTCAAATGCCATCTACTACAAGTTTTAAAAACTTTACTTGAATGTGATTGGATGAATAAAA
>JAOUZG010010699.1:3126788-3154095 GCA_026289955.1 Argiope argentata
AAACATATTTCATTTTATTTTCTGATATTTTCACAAGAAACATATTTTTGTTTGCCAAAGAAGAGTGTTGTTGACAAATGGCACTTGCCAAGACGTCAGCGATTTTAAGCCGAATGCGCGTCTCTCTCTCTCTCTCTCTCTCTCTCTCTCTTTTTGAAGTAGCGCCAGCTAGGGCCAAGAGTACGACTTAGCTACAACTCATCACATTCGCTTGCACAGTCTCTTTTTACAGGGGGGTATATTCACACACTTCATAGATAGAACATAGAAGGGCAACCATACCCAAACCGGGATTCGAACTCAAGAAGCTCAGATAACGATGAAGAACCAAAACCTCTGTGCCATGAGTTGGCCTTAGTCAGTGATTTAAGCCTAATGAGCGTCTCCAGATTTGCAGTAGCGCCAACTAGATCCAAGAGTACGACTTTTGCTACACACTCACCAAATTTGCTTGCAGATCCCCTTTTTACAGGGGGGGACAGTCACACATCTCACAGATAGCACACAGAAGAGCAACCATGCCCAAACCGGGGCTCGAACAGAGGACGTACAGATCACGGGGAAGACACGCTACCCTTCTGACAGAACGCCGGCTAATAAATGATTAAATATTAGATAACGTTGACATTTATCCTTTACATGCGACTGTGAAGCAATATGCCTTTCTTTTCTCTTTGCGGAAGTTCACATGTAAAAATTATATTTCTATCTTAAGTATAAGAATAATTTTTTATATAGGAACTCTAGATATTATGCGTGGGAGATATAAGGAAAGTTACTCTTAATCAATACGACGGTATCAAAAGGTTTCTAATGGATAAATAAAATTAGTATCAATCATTTGTCGAATGATTGCTTATTTTACTAAAAATTTATTTCTCAATAATTGATTAAACTTTGAATCATATTTAATCATGCGAAATAACAAAAAACAAATTCTTACCTCTAACAAAAGCTTGTAAATTACCATTAAATCATACCTCATAATCGAATGGATTAAAATAGAGTAAAATGAAAAAGTGCTTAAATATAGAATTCTAATTAATCATTGATTACAAAAAAAATTATTAAATAATGACGAATAAGATTTTTTGCATAGTAAAAAAATTCCTATTTTGAATAACATTTCTGGGAAACCAATTCTCTCTCTCTCTCTCTCTCTCTCTCTCTCTCTGTGTGTGTGTGTGTGTGTGTGTGTGTGTGTATGTGTGTGTGTGTGTGTGTGTGTGTGTGTGTGTGTGTGTGTGTGTGTCAACAATCATTTTCTAAGGAAATATTTAGATAAGTTCTGGTTGCATATAAATATTTGTCAATTGAATTGGTTGTTTAAATAAAAAAAATTCATAAGTGTACATAGTTTGACATGTTATTCCTAACCGTCTACTGTATTACAGCATTCATTTTACAATTTATCCTAATTAATATTTTTGTAACACTCAATTTTTCCATGGTCAAATCGGATCCAAGACAGCGCTACATGATATTATCACCATGACAGAGTATTAAAATAAAAGACACTAATAGTTAGTTATATATACATATATATATGTATAATGTGCCAGTGTCCTGGTATAGGGGTAGCGCCTCTTTCTCGTGATATGGGTCTCCCAGATTCGAGTCCCGGTTCGGGCCTGGTTGTTCTGCTTTCTATCCGTAAGGTGTTTGAATGTGGCCCCATGT
The DNA here is from genome assembly GCA_026289955.1 of Argiope argentata. NCBI lineage: Eukaryota > Metazoa > Arthropoda > Arachnida > Araneae > Araneidae > Argiope > Argiope argentata. The sequence goes on from JAOUZG010010699.1 coordinate 3,128,469, forward strand.
TAAAAGGGCCTATGCAAGCGATTGTGATGAATGAGTTGCAAAAGTTATCCGCTTGGCCCTAGTTGGCGCTACTACAAACACGAGAAATGCTGTTGGGCTTAAATCGTTGACTATCTCAGCGATCTTGTCCTTGGCAAGTGTCAAAAAAAACCACAACAACATAAAAAATGTGTTTTTTATGCTTGCAAAATCGCGGGTTTTTTTGTTTGTTTGTTTAATGGTTTTTAGAAACATCTATATAAATAAACTTAAAAAGCAAAAACTTATCTAAATATAAAATTTGATCAAAGTCGTTGTAGCTATTACTGAGATGCAGGAAATAAATAAATCATATGTATAACCGAATCACTTTTTTAAGTTATATGATTTAAAACAAAGGTGAAAAAACAAAACCAAAACAGTAAAAATTGAAATTAGAATTATTTTTTTTTATCTTTTTCATATAACAAATTGCAACAACATCCATCCATCATGTCATCCTAAATCCGGAAAAAGAACTGTTGTAATACTTAATCCTATTTTTAACACCACAATTTCAGCTTTATTCATAACAAACAACCTTCTTACAAAACTGATTCAGGAAAATTACTTTTAACAACTGAGAGCCCCCACCTTCTTTTTTTTTCTTTTTTTTAGCTGAAATGTATTATTTGGGCGGTGAACGCCTTTCACGTGGGCACAAAGAGAAGGATGGTTCATTAACCCTCTTGAAGAAAAGACTCTAGTGGCAATACAAACAAAGGGACGTCCAACAAAGAGAATTATCCGTCCACTTCATCATTCTCTGAGGCCGTGGATAGAACAAATCAAGCGCGAATTTCACTTAGCATACGGAATCTTGACATAAGCCGCAGTCACTTGCGTTGAAAATGAGAACTCAAATGGCTGGACGGCGAACTGTCATGTTTGGCCACTCAAAGAAATGCCAACACTATACGATAAGTTGAGTCTAACTCAAGTGTTAGCTCCAATGACAGAGTCAAACGATTTGTGAGTTACAGAGATTAATCTTTTTTTCTCTTTGATGACTTGAATCCTTGATTCAATTAAATTTGCCCAAAAGTTTGAGAAGGTTAGTTGATGGTGGGAGAAATTACATTCATAAGATAACCGAACACATTAGGCATAAGACTCCGAATCTCATAGCTTTAAGTTCTTGTATTTATGAGTTATTATCATGTCAGAATATTATGTTGTTTTGGGGATGAAGTTTTTGGCACCAACAAAAATCCGTAGGCGAAAAATTGAAATTTTATTATCTGCAGGAGCGTCTCAAAAAATCAGTTTTTAATAACGCGTTGTCATTTCATTTACAAAAGCTCTGATTTAAAAAAATAAGTTAATGACTACAGCAAATTAAACCAAGAAAAATGTCATTTTGAGCGCGTGATTATATGAAATGAAGTAAATAGGAATAGAATTATTTTTTTAAAACAATAAAGGCGTGACAACGTTTTTTTGGGTCGTTTGCAATACTAAAGTGACTCATTCAATGAAACGATTGAAATGAATAAAAATGTAATTCAACTTGCACGAGCACGCGGTGCTTGGCCGTTCAAGAAATGATACTCTGACAGGATACATTCAAATATGCATAGCGGATTTCATTTTAATCTTTTTACATTTACATATATGTAAAAGTACAAAATGAGAGACAGTTAACTCTTTGATATAATTCAAAAACTGGCTAAGATTCTATTAGATGCCAAACCTATGAATTATTAAAAAAATTTCGTCAAAATTTAATATAAATCTACGAATTTGGTCATAAATTCATGCATCAAAATTCATTCAACTAGTTCAAATTATTTTTGATTTGTAATGTTTACAGATAGATACAATGCCAAATATATATTTTTCGAACTCACTCAGATCTGAAATGTGGAATAGTCAAAATCTTGAGTTTGAATTATTTTTTTTGACGATTACAATACTTTCTATATATTTTCCATACACAATAAAGTAAAAACCATAAACCACCGGAATATCTTCCAACGAAAATATTCGAAGTTTAACATTGCGAACTCGCACGTTCGATTAGCATCACAAAATGTTACATTCTAAATTCCACCAATGGACAGTATCCGCAGGTATCACCTGGTCACTAGCCACTCTTATAAAACAGCTCTGAAATTCCAAGATTCTTCTCCTTTTGATTTTCTGATACATTTTCACAAAAAGGGGTATTATGTGATTAAATTCAACATACATTAAAGAACAAAGATATCATATTCATGGTTACAGTGAAGGACTTTGCGCGCTAGCAAATATTAGAGTATGTAAGAAAATTTTAGTTAAGAATTTCGTTGTTAAATTTTTAAAATTATTATTTAAATGTAATTATTACAAACCACAGTTTTCGCCAGTGACCAATTACTAGTTATTTCATATCCATCTAAGCATTTTTGCAATATTAATACACCGTTGTTAAAGTCTTTTGAACCCCAAGTGGACATATACGTCCCTCTGATATTTTTAAATCATGAAAAATGATAAGAAAGTGGAGAATCTATAGAAGTGCACGTCCTAATGTTTTCTGGGATTATATTCATATGTTAGTGTAATTTTTAATTACATTTTAGAAATAATGTAATAATAAAGAAATCCGAAGGAAAACTGTATGCAGCATGAATAAAGTTGCACTTTGCAAAAACTCTTTTGCAACGTATAATACATAGAAATATCATGAATAAATTTAGATATGTTATAGGTAATAAAAGTATTCTTTTAATAATTTTTTTAATATTATAAAAATAGCAGACTTAACTTTTCACTGTATTTTATATGGTCGCCTCAAACCCGATGAGACACGTGTGTCTCATTTAGAAAGACCATTGGAGCACCTATGATTCATAACAAAAATTGCAATTATAGATAACTTTTGTTTTCCTTTTAGAAGAATATAGATATTTATTTTTGGTTTAACCTATTAAAGTCTAAATTATCTTAATTTTGGGAGAGAAAAACTGGTATTGAAAGGGTCAAGTTGAAGTATTTGAATGTCATCTAATTCTTTCAGAAAAAAAATACTCAAAATTTGATCTAACACATTCTTGATGATAAGAATGAATCTTATTCAAGAGAAAATCCATTGTATCAAAATATTTAGAAATATTTAGTTTTTGCAAATAAAATTGGAACAATATTTGAAACGTTTAAAATTTTGTTAAAGTGTTATTCCCTTCGATTATCCACATAGATATTGTAATACGTGGCGGTAATATTAGTTATTTAAAGAAAAAATTCAGTAACGTTTGGATTTGAAAGTAAATGGTAGGATTGAAAGTGTGAAGACCGATCCCCCAATGTCGGCGAACGGCAGCCGAGTAACATATCCACCAGACAAAAGTAATTACTTGTGTCTGGTAGTTTTTATATGGTTTATGAAGCTTTCACCATATACTCTCCCACGCGGTTTTGAGTTGTTGTTGCTGATGACTGTTGTTGTTTCTAATTCACCTGACGACTTTTCCTGCTGGTAGATGGTGTCACAACAGCTGTACGAACTTGCTTATTCAAGGTTGCGGGCCACCATCGTGGATGAAGAGTATGGGCCGAGTAGGTCTAAGGACCGAACACGCAAGCAACTTTAGGGTTCACATCCGAGTAAATAACCACTAGACTGAAGTAATTACTTGTGTCCGGAGGATGTTATCTGGCTTATAAACTTTCACCACATATTCATAGACATTCTTCCGTCAACTAATGAAGCGTTCAAAAATTGTGATATGAAATTATTTCCGTATTTCATAAAACTTATTAACAGGAGCAATTTTTTCACCTTTGAAAGGAAATCAGCCCTTTTTTAGATTCAGAATTACATACATTTATTATGGCTCCAATTCGAAATTAATCAATCCAAACAAGATGCTCTTCAAAGTAGGAAATATAGTAACAATTCCAAGCATCGTAAATAATGCACTGATCTTACCATTATCCTGGTTCATTTTTATCAAAGAACAAAGAAAAAAAAGTACATTTGTTCAAAAATGAAAGCTCGTATAGACTTATGCCTAGTTTATCTGGCCAGTTGAAGTAAGTGAATTTGACACTCTTGTTTAAGAAAAAAGAACATACACTTTACATCTCTTTTTATTGACAAATCAGGTCCAAAATTAATTGCAGATTTATAATTCAGTAGTAATATGTACTAAATTTTATCTATCTCGATTATGGTGCTTTTAAGTTGTCTTTGTCTCATGCGCACGAACGCTTAAATATTCAAATTTCTTTCAAAGTTTGATTCAAACTCTATATAACAATTGTAATTTACTATTCTATAACAGTTGTAATTCCAATTTAAGGTAATCACTTTCATGTTTAAACATAATTTCAGAGATCACTTTTCTTTCATTCAATTTAGTTCAAAATAGAGAAAGTCACTTCAATATCGAGATAATTTTTTTGCTGATTATAATATTTGTTTTCCTTATTACACTTAATTTATCAGAAAATAAAATTGAGTAAGTAATGCACGTTTCTTTATCCGAAAAGTTTTACTCTCTCTTATTCATTGCATGCATACAGAAAATATAGTAATCACGCAGAAAAAAAACACGATCTTAGAATTTGGTATTTTATAACAATTTAAACAAAAGTTCAAGGATGGCGATTGAAACATTTTATCGATTTTTCAGTCTATACCCAATTCCAATGAATATAATATCTTTGAAGCGAAAATAGTAATTCACAGCAAAATTGTAGTTCACCAATTTTTTATATCATATTAATGAGAAGATTAAATGTCTGACAGTTTATATTTATGTATATATTTTAATCTATATGTATAAACAATAGGCTCAAAAAAAGAGACCCAGGGAACTATCAAGAACATCAAAGACATGTAACTTTTGCTGCTTGATCCATATAAAGCAAGCTTTATTTTCAATAAAATCATTAAAAAATGCTGCATCTACAAGTTGGTATAAAATGAATGGAAAGTGATGCTCTAATCTGAATACCATTCCTACCGTTTGAAAGGTTTGAAAATCAGAAATTCAACCACAGCAACCCAAGAAATTTCAAGATAGAAATCATTGAAACAAATAAACTAAACGATTATATCCAGACAATTTATCGAAGCAGTTATTAATTATAAAACTAATGAATACAAGCTTTATGCCGGCTTTCTGGCGCAGAGGTAGCGCGTCTTCCTCGTGTTCTGGAAGTCCCGGATTCGAGTCCTGGTTTGGGAATGGCTGTTCTGTGTGCTATCTGTGAGATGTGTGACTGTGTCCCTCCCCCTGTAAAAAGGGGCTGTGCAAGCGTATGTGATGAGTGCGTAGCTAAGTCGTACTCTTGACCGTAGTTGGCGCTACTCAAAACAAGAGACGCTCCTTTCGGCTTAAATCTGCTGCTGTATTAGCGGGGAGCTTGTCCATGGCAAGTGTCATAAGTAGCATACAAGCTTTATACATTTAAAAAAAGATGTATATAGAAATGTCTATCTTCCAAGCAATGATATTTGAGAAATTTAAAACTATAGTGAAATCTTTGACATAAAAAAATTTGGATAGTAAATAAAACGTTTCAAGATGCTGGGATTTGAAATTAGGACCTTTCCCATGCGAAACGAGCTCTCTACCTGAATCCCCTTACAGACCGATATTTAATAAATAAATAAATACATGGACATCCCTTTAAGAACAGATATAAATAAAACTGCTATAATGTAAAAAAATGTGTACATTAATATTTAGTTGTCTTACAATTTTGTTGATGTTGTTGTCTTGTTCTCCTTTACAACAGATGAAGTAGCTTCTGAGAGTATGGACACCTGAGCACCCACGTACAGAAGATTGACTTCTAGCTCACACACGTCACAAGCCTTCATTCATGCGGACTTCATTCATGCATCCACAGATAGTAATTTAAATCGGTAACAGAGAACGATTATCTCTGATCTAGTACCGCCAGTGATATTACTCTAGACATGGAGGGGTTTGTGACCCACGAGAGATTTAGTGTCCACCGCGCACATATAGTCTTCGGCTGGCAGGTTAGAACCCGCTGCCCAAGGGATGGGAATCCAACGCCCTACCGACCAGGCTATCACAGCTCTTGTCTTACAATTAATTCAATAATTATCTCGGTATTGAGGCCACCGCTATGTTGACGAATGACGAAAAAATAAGTAAAATCTTATAGCAAATGTAGCTATTAATATTTTACAATCCAGGAAATCAAAAGGTCAGAATAAATTTTCTTTAAAATATTATGTAAGGTCATGCGTAGATCAAATTTATTCGTTCTTAAAAAGATGTTTTAAGTTTTCATTGATTAGAGCAAAATCATACATGCATATAAGTCATAGTCCGTTTATTTATTTCCAAAAATAACTTTTGGTTATGAAAACATATTAAGTCTGTTGAATATTGATTTTATAACTTCTAGGTATAGATAGTTTACAAAGAGACACCGATAATAAAAATAATATGGCGAAATTTTGTGTAGAATTAAATTACTAAAAATATAGATATGTATAAAATTTTGGATAAATTAAAAGTGATAATTGGAATTATTATTTCTTTAACCTTGTTTTTCAACATATGAACAAAAAAGTCGTTCTTGCAAAGATTTTTAATACATTAATTACTACTAGAGACTAATAAAAACATTATACGTGTTTGAAGCTCTTTTGTTTTTGCACATACGTATTGTTAGTACGTTCAGTGAGAATAAACACTCGTTTAATTACATGCAAATTAATAATGATTACATTTCTAAAATTATTTCCAAAAACTTATAGAAACAAGAAGAAATATTTCCTTTAAAATCATTACTTTAGAAAATTAATGGCAATCCAAGAAAACGGATATTTGTCAATACACGAAATTTTAAATTATGAGATGGAGCGATTTAAAATATTTTTATTAGGGCAATAGTATTTGCCGACAAATATCAAACTAAAAGATTAAAAGAAAGTTCTTTTAAATATGAAATTTCAATTGTTATTAAAGGAATTACATGAATGATAATCAAGATTTCTAAAATTGTATAAATCACTGTCATTATGTACTACACATTGTATTAAGAAAAACCAAACGATAAAAACAAATGTATGTGATGTTTTAAATTGAGATCAGAGACAGAAAATGATAATTTTTTAAATAAATATCTAATTTACAAATAACAGATGATATTTTGAAGAAGAAAATGAGGATGAAATTTTAAAAAAATGAGAAATTCAAATTTGAAAGACATTTTAATTAGAAAGTTCAATTAATTACTAATTTTTCATTAATTATATAAGAAATTTTTGTTTGAGAAACAGAAGTAGGTTTTAAATCACTTTTCAAAATTTCGCCAATTCATATTTAAAAGGCATAAATGGAAAAAGCAAAAAAAGATCAGCTGTCATTCTCAGAATAAATCGAACTGAGAATATTAAATCATCCAATTAAAAGCACACATATTAAATATGAGGAAATCCAAATAATGCGTTGAGTTATAAAACTGCTAGTATTCCTAAAACATTCATTAAGAATCATTACAATGGAGATAAATCAAACTTAATAAGATGTTTCCTTCAGCAAAATTTAAGAATTACGAAAGAATACCTTTAGAACGTGGAAAAGATAAGACGGGAACAATAAAGTAACAAACAGACATTTTCTGAACGAGTTTCCTATTAATAGGTTCATTAATAAAAATCTATCAATAAGCTTCTGAGGAAACATATAAACGAAAAAAAGGAAACAATTTCTGCAACTAATTAAAAGGAAATAATTTTATATAAAAAAATCTTTCACTTCCTGTCAACTAAAATCTGAAAATAAGAATAATGTCTTATTTTGAGATTTAATTTATTATCAATGATTAATTCAATCTTATTTTCAAATTTAATTTATGCATGTGCATGCTCAACTTGAGAAAAAGCATTGAAATATTGAAAGAAAATACTCATTACATTGTATATATAAAATTTAGAAACACAGTTAAATAGGAAAATTAAACGATTCATTTTAAGTAATTTAGATACAGAAAGGAATCTTAAAAATCTTTTCTAATCGTGAACTAGAAATTCTAATTTCAAGTAGACAAATAGATATAATTATTTATTGTCGACTTATTTCGATTATTTTCGATTTTTTAGCCGTTAATTTCAAATCTATTATTATAAATATCATATAAACTTGAAATCAATTTTTCCCCCTGAGTGGTGATTCAAACATTGAATCAAAATATTGGAACTAATGAATAAATTTGACAAATATGTTATGAAAATATTTAAATGATGCATTGTCATCAAGATAGCACAACTATACAGAATATCAAACATGAAATTAAGAAACATTCGAAATAAGTTAAATAAAAATGAAATCGTTTAAGGAATATTCAAGACTATCATATACAGAAAATAATTTTGGTGGTTGTTTAGCTTTCGTTTAAAATATTTTTTCATACTCAACCATTTTACGCAGCCATTTTGTAACCAACAAAATTCCTCATTAAGTTAAAAATCCTTAATGATAACCACTGAATTAAAACTAAAAACATTATTTATCAGTTAGTCAAAAATAATCAGAAAGTACTTATATTTTATTTTTGTGCACATGACTATACATTTGATCAAAGGAAGCTAAATTTATCTTTTCATGATGCACCACTTTCTACTACATCTACGGTTCTCAAAGTTATTTTTTTTTTAATTTTGATAAGAGTTGTATATGAAAAAATTAAAGTAATTCAATTAAAATTTAATTCAAATGTCTGCTTGGCAAAACATTTTCTTAAAGGCACCATAGAATCTTCTACCAGAAAATTATAGTTTTGATAGTTTGATGTATTTTTGACCTCCCGACAGAAAAGCTAAATACATTAACTTTCAGCTGAAGATTTTCATATATAAAGTTTTTTGCATATATAAAGCATAAGCATATATAATTTCATAGATAAAGATATAAGCATATATAATTATAATTGCATATATAAAGATTATATTATATATAAAGATAATATTACATATATAAAGATTATATTATATATAGATTACATTTATAAAGATTACATTTGCAAAATTTGCAAATTTGCAAATTTTATAAAAATTATATTTGCAAATTTTATAAGAATTTTTTTGAAAAGTTTATAATATATACCCATTGAAAAAATGCTATTCTTGTTCAAATTCAATTTTAAGCTTATTATTGAATTATCATTATTACATTTGAAAAATGCATGTAAACAAAATCATTATATTATATTATATATAATATAATCTTTATATATGCAAATATAATATATATTATCTTTATATATAATATTATCTTTATGTAATCTTTATATATGCAATAATCTTATAATCTTTATATATGCAATCTTATAATCTTTTTAAAATTTGCAAATTAATTTTGAAAAGTGTTGATTCATTAAAATTTGTACACTAATTATTTGATCAATCCAACAATTTTTCTTTGTAAATCTATATACAAGAAGAAAAGAACTGAAGTTTTAAAGCATTGACAGGGCGAATTCAAAATTTTGAATGTTATTGTAAAAAAATTCGCAACACCAACTATAATCGAAATATTTACCGGAAAAGAAACGGAGTAGGTTTTATCAGGCATTAACCTCAATATCAACAAATTTATTTTCAAATACATTGATTTATCAGACATTAAACTCGATGTGGTCAAATTTATTTTCTGATGCATTAATCTGACGCTAACTGAATAACACCAAGATTGTTATTGTGGATAAAAATGGCCTCTGACCCGTAATGGCATTATTATCGGCTATCCCCGCCATTGCAGTAACTCATCGACTTTGGAAATATTCACCCGAAATTGAAACGATAGCCATCTCTATCCTATACGAAAAAGGAGAGTTTTCGCGTCATTCGAAGCGTGTAGGAGTCCGATGGGGAAACAATGCCTTTCACTCGAAAAAGGTGTTTATCTTAAATGGAAAATATTCGTAGGTGTCCTAAAATAGAGCACTCTTCGGAGCCGTGACACAGAAAAATAAAAATTTGAAGTCCGTCGTCCGCGAATTCGGAAAACTTGCGGCCTTGAATATCGGAGGCGGTGGACGCTGGACGCATCGTCGCTGTATTTAACACCAGGAGGATTACAATTAAGACTATTGCCTCTCGAAACTTTCCATCGGGTTGGGTTTTTTTACTACCGTGCTCTTCACTTGACTAACTAGTAAGTTATTCTGAATATTTTTTTTTTATTTTTACCTATGAAGGACATTCAAGGTGTATGTGATAGCGATAAATATTTAAAAATATTGATTATTTAGAATATTTATTATTTTTATTAATGCATGTTGGTATAATATATGGTATTTTATATAATATTTTTATGTCTTTATTTGTAAAGTTTACATTTTATAAAATATAAGGTTATTTTTAAAAAATAAAAATAAATGCAATAATTTTTTTAAAAAAATTGAAGATTTTCCATAAAAGTAATATTTGCTGTTTATGGCTTGACGCATACTATTGAGTTTTTCTTTTCTTTTTATATTAATTAATTTAATAAATACATTAGCCCGTTAGAAATTAATAATAATGTTTACTGTTTTTAATATCTATTGAAATTATTTTATAAAGAAGCTTAATCTGAAAAATTTCCAAATAAGAGAGATTTTTTTATACTAGATCTTTTAAAGAAGAAACTTTCTAAATTAAGCTTTCTTTGTGAATGAACGCAAAAAAATTATGTTGGCTTTAAAAATTAAAAAAGAAAAAAATTATTTTTTTAGAGTAAAAAAACTTTTTTTAAATCTTTCCTTTGCAAAAGACCTTTGAAAAAAAGGAAATTTGAATAAATATTTAAAATATCTGCTTACCCATCAAACATTTTGTTACTTTGTGCATTTTTAAATTGTAATACCTTTTATAATGTTGAATAAGCACTCTATAAATAAGGAAATGCTATTGACTATTTATCTAATAAATACATTTTTCCAGATGTTTTAATTTTAAAGGATGGTTAAACCAAATTAATTGTATAATAAATAAGTGAATACTTATAAAATTGCATATTACTGTTTAAATGCATCCAAATGAAAAGTCACTCTCTAAATTAATTTTTTATGGTCGCGTTTATAAAGGAGTGAGATCATGATATCATTATAATCTGATGGCTGAATCCAAAAATAAACTATCTCTGTAAAAATTCTATAAAATGTTTGAAGTATATGTGGTGTTTTTGTTTCAGCATCAGTTAGCGTATCAGTAATTATGAGTCTCAGAAAATGATGCTCTTGATCGACGACGAAACCAAAACACTCAGTATTAGATATGAAATGGAAATTCGGAAACAAAGATGCCGGCATGTTTTTTCGTCCTGGTCGTCTAAATGACAAAAACATCACTAAATTCGGTATCAATAAAAATCAAGAATTTTCAAAAGGGACAATAAACCGATTAAACCGCGTATTTTAAAGTGTTAATTACAATCCACATATTTTGTTTGTTTTTACAATTATCACAAAAGGTTCGTTAAGGTTCTCCTTAATTATAAATATATTGCGTTTTTTCATCCGGAATTAAAATAAAGAAAAACAAATATTGAATCCTAAAGAGATGTATATTTCTTTAGATATCATATTAGAGTACTTTAAAGAGAAAATGTTGATTAAGTATAATTTTTATCAAATGATTAACAGAGGAACTTGAACACGTTTGGAGATGCTGGGGTTTGAACCCAGGGCCTCTCACATGCGAAGCGAGCGCTCTACCACTGAGCTACATCCCCACACGCTAGGAGTCATTTGCTTTATAATCAAATGAAAATGCCGTAAAGCGAAATGGAAGAGCTTTAATGTTTATTCACCTTACGATTCTTTCTTCTTTTTTTTTTATCATTGCATCCGCTATCCTAAAGAATCTTGAAAAAAATACTTTTATTCTTAAGAATGTAATTATTAATTATTATTAAGGAAAATTAATTATTACGAATGAATGACGAAGTTTTGTTTTTGACAAATTATACTTAAGGTGAATTAATTTTTGTACTTTTTTATATAATTTAATAATTTTTATATATTTTTTTGTGAAAATATAGTTGAATTTTCATTGATTTAACTAAAATTATAAATGCATAAAGCATTCGTTTATTTTTTAATTGTACTTTTTTGTAAAAATAATGCTTTCTTTTAAAGTACATGAAGGCTATTAGAGACTTACTTTATAATGTGAAATTTTTGTCACTTAAAGGGACCTAATGCAGGACATAAATTTCAAATTTTTATATCAATCAATATGAAAACATATGACATATGCAGAATTTGTCGACGAAACATAAAAGAGTTTAACATCAACCAAAAGAAAATGTAAATGATCATCAAAATTTTTATCATGAGTTTAATGTCCATTGATACTTATTTATATCCATTTACATTACTACAACAGTAGAAAATTCATATAATTGATTGAATATAAAGGTGAAATAAAATGTATAGTCTTAAGGATAAAAAAAAATTAGATTGTTGAAATTTTTGTATAAATACATTAAAAATATTATGGGATTTTTATTCTTGAAAAGTTATCTACCAGTATGAAAAGGGCCTCTTATATGTCCATACAGATGTATTTTCCATTTTTTTTCACATCACAGTCTAAATTTTTAAAATAAGTAGCTTTCAGCATATATACAATGACTCAGAAAATTATTTGGTTTTCATGTATTTTTCAAATGTAATAGAAAAACACTATACTTTAAAATTGAATTCGAATAAGAATAGCATTTTTTAAATGGATTCAGATTATAAACTTTTCAAAAAAATTCTTAGTGTAAGTATGTTAATAAAAATCGATTTTATCTTCATTTTTTTTAAATTTTTTAATAGAAATTAAAATTAAAGAAGAGACAGTGATAAAATGCATCAAAAAATTGACCATGTATTGAAATATTTTCAGATATATTAAAAACTTTAATTATTGACATTTCTTTTTTTTTAATATTTTTTTTAACTTACTATATTCTATGACCTTTAAAATTCCATGACATATGACATTTTAGAAATTATTTGGTTTTAACATTTTCTAGCTAACTTCTATATCTTTTATTTGTTTTTTCAAAATTATTATTGTTATTATTATTTTGCTGTCTTAGAGAAACAATAAATAATATTATAAAAAAGGTTTTTTTCATCATAGCAGTGTTAAATGAATTTAATGTCTCGCTGAATTAATTACAATTTAGTATGCGATAAAACTGTTAAAAATGAATTCGAATTCAAAAAAAGGTAAGAAAAAGTCATCCCCAAAGTCAACTATGATAAAATGGTAAGAAATTTATAGTTTTAAAAAATGTGAAAAAAGCACGTTTAAATATCTCAAAAAATTCCTACACAGCTTTAGAAAGTACTTTCTATTTCAGTGAGTGAATGAAATCGGAAAGTGCTCTTCTGATTTCATTTTCAAGACCGAAGAACAGAGAAAATTTTTCAGAGTGGCAGAATTGCTTTATTAATGCAAAAAAATTTGTATTTGTATTTTAGAGAAATGATCAGATGATCGGACGGACTCAAGAGTTGATGCCCACGTTTCTGAATTTCCACACCACAGAAGTGAGAGGGCATTTCACTCTCGATAACAGATTCAACGTTTATTAGATTCATGCATACAACAATTCTTTGGGGAAATCGAATCTAGATCAGCTCACTTTAACCACTTAACTGTTTTATTTTCTTTACTATCTAATAAGATAGCACCTTCTATTTTGGGAATATTTTCTTATTCTGTTTCAAAAGGAAATCCATCGAATACATGACTTATCTACGTATTCGAAGAAATTTTCATATTGAATTATAATCATTGTGAATGGTTTATTTTTTGCTTACAGCAATAAAAATTCAATAAATCGATGAACGTACGGCATGCGGTCAAAACTGTTAAGCGGTTAATCCTAAAGTCGGCACTGTCACGACCACTCAGATGATAATACGAGTCTCAAAACATAAAGAAAACGAATATACATTTTTCATATTAGTCTATAAATATGTAAAGATAAAAACTAAGCTTTCTTTTCTATTGCAGGAAGCATGATGTTGATGTACCGCCGTTTCCCAAGTCTTTGGCTCCTGATATTGTGCTGCAATATTCCGAGCATCATTGCAATGTCCCTGATGAAAGACATTGCAATCGCAGCCATCCTTGCCGGAATCCTGAAACCGCGATTCGTGCCTCTACCCATACCCATACCACTGAAGCTAATCTTTAGCAAGCACACGCGAAAGCCCTACCCGTAAGTCTAGAGACCATATTTGATATTCACTTTCAAATTCTTCAGCAACAAAAATTCAATATTTTTCTTACTATTTGTTTGTGAGTTAAAAGAAGGGCTTAAAATTCCTTGAAAATATCGTTGCGCACAAACCAGAAGTTAATTAAAAAAAATTGTTAAACATTGTTATAAAAACGATATCATTTTGCGTGGTATATATCTAGAAAACCATGTTGTGAACAGAGTATCATATGACAGATAAAAAAACAGGTTTTGAATAGTTAACACCAATAATAATATATTAGTTAAAATATCACTAATTAACAGATATCCTCATCCTCTGATCAAGCAGATTTGATTATGATGAGTGAATTCCCTGCATAGGATGCATCTCAAAGGAGTAAGTTTGCGGGTGGAACAAAGTTGGTTCTTCAAGTACTTAGCCAGAAGTTAATAAAGAATATTGTTATAACATTCATTTCATTTTGCGTGGTATATATCTAGAAGACCATGTTGTGGCAGCATATAATAAGATGGCAGGTAAAAATGCAGCTTTTGAATAGCTAACACCAATAGTAATAGAATAGTTATCCTCTGATCAAGCAGATGTGATTATGATGATTGGATTCCCTGCATAGGATGCAGCTTAATGGAGTCAGTTTTGCAGGGTGGAACAAAGTTGGTTCTTAAAGTAATTAACTAAAAAAGTAATCATACTTTTGCTAACTTTTTTTAAATAGCCCGACAAACCTTTTAATAACTGATAATCTGTAATTAAAGTATTCAGTGAATTCAGAAGTGGTAACATGATCATTTGTAAAAAGAAAGGAATATCTGAAATGTAGTTGTAATAAATCCTGAAATCATAATAAAGATTTTTCTTACACGGTAGAAATTTCAAGAAAAGCAAAACAGAAATCATTTTCCAAGCAAGAAGGTACGAAATCGCCTTTTTGGGGTTTTCTAAATACTATTACCCTATGAAAATCAAATATTAATGTACACATTTAGTCTGCTTATTCTTTAAATAATTCTAGATAGGAAAAATTACAAAGGTTATAGTCTCACTTAACTGCTGTTTTGATTGGAAAATAATATTCTTTATCATTATTATTTACATTTTTCAACATTTTTAAATTGAAAATATGGATTCGTATTTTATTGTATTTTTTTCTCACTCTAAATTATTTAAAAAAAGTTAAAGCAACGAATTCAAGCGTCTTCTCTCTATATATAAATTTCTATCGAAATATGGGCCTTAAAAATAGCTTAAGATTGTAAGAGTTTCTCATGAAATTCAAATGACGAGCAATGCTCATTTATGAAGAAAACATTACTTAAAGGGTCAGCGGGGTTTCTGCCTTAGAAAAGGTCAACCATCTTTCGCTCTCAAATTTATAGTTTTATAAAAAAAAGTTTTAAAATTATTATGTTATTCCTTCGAGGAAATTGTAATTCCTTTTTGATATTCCCAAGCGATGTGAATTATAATGCATAAGAAATGAAAAACATAAGTAAAATTAATCTGTTTTAATTTTAGCTTAATTAACTAATTTTTAGAGTAAATAAAAGTCTATAATGAAATGCATTGCTACATTAATGTATTAAAACAACTCTCCCTTGCAGCATAAGGAAATCCTCCAGCGGAGTGCCAAATGGCTGTATCATAGTTATCAGTAATGCTATGCGTATACAGATGTAATACTTTGTTTTAAGCTTTGTAATCATAAGGTTGGAATGCTTAATTGTAGAAAGATTCATTTAATTTGAATGATAATTAAATCAATATATGTAAGCTAGGTGCTTTTCCATTAACCGGGTGCCAGTGAAAAGTCACCAAATAAATTTGGCAGAATTCTACCTTATTTGGCGATTTTCGTTTTAAAATAGTAAGAAATTTGGCTGAATTCTACCTTATTTGGCGATTTTCGTTTTAAAATAATAGTAAGAAATTTGGCTGAATTCCACATTATTTGGCGATTTTTCACAGGCTCATGGCTAACGGAAAAGTACCTTAAGCTACTACATAAAAAGAGCCAATGAATTCATATGTGACACCCCTGTATGACAATTTCCCATTTGGTAATAAAACAAATCTTCCAACACCCTTGGATTTAAATTTAAAAGAAAAGAATGAGTTACTATATCTCTACATTTTCATACTAGAATTAAATTCAACTGAAAACTCAAGAATACTCTCTTCTGCGTATTTATTTGATAATTATTAATATATTTTTCAGAGTTCCCGTTTACAGTCACTCTTTTCAAGCTCACCAAGTTGACGGTCATACATGGCCTCAATATGGTCACAATTCCATGGATGACATAACCCAGCTGCAGCAACTCGCCGGTAGCCAAGCCTTGGCCCAGCTTGAAGCGGCCTCCGAAAATATTGACAGCTGGGTGCAGCAGTTAAGTCTCAGTTCCAACGCACTCAAAGCCAGCCACTCGAACAACATTCCTACGATTCACGGTGATTACGGCGACCTCACAGATGCTTTCGAGGATCTCCATGGAAACGAGGATTGGTGGCGATAGTCTCAGCGTTTGCCAGCAGAATCACAGTGCAATATTGTAAATGAGACAAGTCATCAAAGACTTTAATGATTGTAATCTGCAGAATAGTGTTTTATTCGACAAATTGTTTTATGTTCTTTTTCTGTGTGTATGTGCAGACTTTTAAGACATCGTTATAATCACTTAACCCGATATGAACTGGTGACAAATACTTATTCATATATATATATATATATATATATATATATATATATATATATAATGTAATTGATATTAATTTGAATTGGAAGCAGATTGAAGAGTCGTGGTCATGGAAAAAAAAACACAACTTGAACTTTTAAATTTCATTTTTATTCCATCTCGAGAGGCACGTAGAGCAGCACAACAGCAAAAGAAGGTGAAACGGATAAAAAGGGACGAAATCATTTAACAGTCTTATTACTATGACATTCTCATAAATGAGACAAGTGTCGATTTCTGAAAGGAATTTTTAAACGTGTTAGCCTTATGTTTACTTTTAGACAAGAGAAACGTCCGAATTCTATCTATCTAATTGTATCTAGCCCAAAAGAATCTATTCACATCAGTGATTTACTAAGCATCAACTCGGCACTTGGAGTTATCAATGACGCATTATCTTTATAATACTCATTTGATTTATTATATAGAAAAGGCGGAATGGTAAAGGAAATTATAAAAAATTCTAGATTGAAGTCACTCTGAACTAAATCAAGACAAAACCTTGGAAATTAATTACACTTGAAATTAGAGTCTAAAATATCATTATATCTATCTATCTATCTATCTATTTACTTAAATTATATTATAAAAATCCTTAGAATCAACACATTGCTAGGTTTTTTCACAAAAAAAATCATTTGATGAATAATTGGAAACACATATGCAGTGACGAACCAATGGTTATTTTTCAAATTTAGGATTTATAGTTTTAAATTTTACTGAAGAATACATAGTATGTCTTACAAAACTGAAAAAATTTCTTTCTACCTCTTATATTACTGCTGCAGAATTTTATATTTTGGATATATTATTTATAAAGCTTTTATTAAATTGAAAATAATGCATAAGCAGTGTTTTTATGTAATATTTTACAAAAACAGTTCTATTTAAAATATGTGCATTGCAATTTGCCCTTATTTTCATAGCCATGTCTAATTATATTGCATTTTTAATGATCATGACCCTTTTTAATATACCCTACTTGAATTTTTTTTGGACTGATAATGTACCTAAAGATTCCTTGTTTCATTTTACAAGCTAGTACACTTGTTAAACAATTTCTTTTCTTCCATGAAGCTAATTTGTGTGTACTCTAATCATCCGGAAGATAGTATTATTTTCCTTTCTGTTTGTTCCACCTGTCAACAATGATTCGAGATTTTGTTCAAAATGTTCAAAAATTATTAAAGAAACTTTTCAAAAAGTGAAATGAATCTAAATGAACCAAATGCACTTTTCATTATATCATTTTCCATTTTTCCATTTTTCAGCTCATTTATCATTATACCTTTTCCTTTATATGACAAAATTATTTTCCTAGTCAATAAAAGTGTTTTTAAGTACCGAAATCTTTTTATATATAATGAATCATTGAGGATCATTTTATAATCCATGAACATTTCTTAGAATAAATAAAAAATTTCATTAAAAAATATTAAAAAAATGTTTTTATTTATTTCTTAAAAAGAACGAACATTCAAGGTTTTCTTACTGCATTGTTTCTCATATTTTGTTGAAAAACTCCTACAACACACGTAGTCCCAAGTATGTACTGTATACTTTATATAGACTTACAAGTACATATGTACTTATCAAAGGACTCATCAATACAATTAAAAAGTATCCAAGCAGTGTTAAAATAAATCATTTGTTTTGCATACAGTATGGCAGATATCACGCATATTTCTTAAAGTCACGTTTAAACAAAGTTGATAGGACGAAACAAAGTGATAGAGGATATAATTTAACTCCATCGACACTTGAAAAAACTCAGAGGAGAAACAAAATCATTGAATCCATACAAGATAAAGTCAAGCAAGCCCACCGTTTTTCACCCCGTATAGTAAACATCACACAAATCTTTCTATTCTCATAAAATTGAAATTTATGGTATTGACAGTAAAAGCTACATCTTTCTAAAGAATCAACACAGAAAAAAATCATATTTTATTTCCCACATGCATAAAAGCAAAGCTGATAGTCTTTTCTTCACCCAAATTAAATTTTGTCTGAGAATTCCAAAAACCAAATATATCAATTAATGAGGGAAATAATTAGAAAAAGATTGGGGATGATAATCGAAAAAATTATATTTACTCGCCTTGTTTTTTGATCACGAGTCAGTGATGGAGACGTGAAGAACGCATAAAATATAAATTATGGGATTTGAAATCACGACCCCTCACAAGTAAAAAGAGCGTTCAACAACTCAGTTATATTCCCCACACGCCCAAATGCTCTCACCAATGAAATATTTCATATATTTTAATCATAGAATTTTTATATTTACTCACTTTTCTTTTCATCACTAGTCAGCATTAAAAACGTAGCGAACTAGCAAATTTGTTAAATTAGGGAGGATGGGATTTGAACCCACGGTCTCTTGAATGCAAAATAAGCACTTTATCCCTGCGATACATCCCTATACGGTTAACTGCTTGAACCTATAAAATGTTCCATGCATTGTAATCATAAAATTTGGACATTTACATTCCCTACCTTTCATCATAAAAAATGAAGCGAAGAACGAAGCAAATAGACATAATGGGATTCGAACTCATGGTCTCACATATGCATCGTGCGCGCTCTCCCACTGAGTTACACGGCCACGCTGATGGCTGTTCGCGTCAATAAAATATTTCATGCATTTTAATCATAAAAGTTTGATATTTACTGACATTTCTTTTCATCACTAGTCAGTAAAAACGACACGAAACATGGTCCTGATGAGGTGCAAATCCAAAGCCTTACACATGGGAAGCGATCGCTTTACCACTAAGCCAGATCCTTCTGCGATCAACGTATCACACAAACAAAATATCTCATGTATTTTATTCATAAAATTTTGATGTTTATCCCTTTCCTTTATCTTTACTTACCAATAAAATATTAGATGCATTTTAATCATAAAATTTTGATATTTATTATCCTTGCTTTTACAACTAGTCAGTAATAATTACCCGAGGAATGAACAAAATTGTTAAAATGGTGATGATGGGGTTTGAACCCATTCCCTCTTACATCACTCTACCACTGAGCTACATCCCCGCACGGTTCACCGATCGCAAGAATAAAATAATCTATTCATTTTGATTATAAAATTTTGACGTTTATTCAATATTCGTTTCCTCGCTAGTCAATATTCAAGTCGCAAAGAAGGAAAATGGAGAGTATGAGGTGTGAACCCACGGCTTCTCACACACAAAGCGGACACTTTCTACTGGGCTACATCTCCAGGTAGTTAAAGGTTTGATTCAAATAAATAGTCCATGCATTTTAGTCCGAAAATTTTTATATTTACCAGGCTTGTTTTTCGCCATAAGTCAATAGTAACGATGCAAAGAATAAATAAAATTGTGATGACGAGGTTTGAACCCACGGCTTTTACATTCGAAGCGAGCTCTGTACCATAAGCCACATCCCACACGGTTCACTGCTCGCACCAATAAAATATTGCATGCATGTTAATCACAAAATTTTGATATTTAACTCGCTTTGCTTTTCATTACTAGTCAGTAATATCCATTACTCTTGATGTCATACTAATAGTGCTTGATTTTATAAGTAATTTCTTGTTTAGTCAATTAATATTCATCTACCAATCGCAAGTGGGTCTCGAATAGAGGCATGCTTTGAAATGTAGGAAAATTTTTGTTTCATGTTCAGAAAATTTACATCATTTGAGTTAATTCCTCCCCATGAGGCATAGGTTATTACGCCATTCAAAAATATTTTTAAAATAAAGTGGGGTTTATTTTGGGAGAACATGAAAAGTAGCCTATGCGCGGTTATAAATATTTGTTTTATAATATAAATGCATACGATGCCAAATTTTGAACAAAAGTGTTTAGATAAATCTATTTACTTCTATCGTATATGTATGATCATTCAATAGCGAAACAATTATTCAATCATCATTGATCATGACTATTGAAATGAAAAAAAAAAATTATAAATTGGAGATGATGGGGTTTGAACCCATGGCCTCTCACATGCGAAGCGAGCGCTCTACCACTGAGCTACATCCCCACACGATTGAGATGCTCATAAAAGAAATTATACATACGCTTCAATCGTAAAGGGAGTTAGTATTTGCTCACCTTTCTTCTCATTATGATGAATACGTGGTTTTCCCCCAATTATTGCGAAACCGAGAAGATGCAGATGTCATAGCTTCGATTCATTCAAATTAAGATTTTGAAAGATTAGGGTTGGTGGATATGTTAAAAAATGTATTCTTGGCAAAATTTGAATTTTTATTTAATTTTTTTAAGTTCTGCGGTATTTTGTATAAGACCGTTTGAATTTTCTTCCATAGTTATTCTTTCGGAAATTACATTCCTTTTTTTCCCTTAAGACTGCTAATTTATTCTACTTTGCTGTGCTACTAATTTATACCTTTAAACACTAATTTTTCTGGTAAAAGTGATGTTTAGTGTATCCCATGCTGGGCCAAGAATGCCAAGTCGCCAATAAAGATGGCGTACATAGTAAACAAAAACTTCTGTGGAGTAGTTACAATTACCACTTTCCGCAATAATTATGATTTTTTTATTGATAAGTATTGATAAGTGTGATTTTTTTATTGATAAGTATTGTTTTTTTTTTCAGACCGATTGCGTCGTTCTGTTGGGTGCAGAGCAAAAGTTAGAGCATGCGATCCCTTTGTAGTCATCTGTAGAAGGCACAGGTCATAATTTTTTTAACTTAAAAAAACCTCCTGCATTTTCACTAGTAGCGGGAGCGAGAAACTAGTAGCTTCGAGAGCACATTGAACATAAGGACTGTGTTGATATCATAAACCTTATATAATCCAAAGAAGAGAAAAAACGGATGAAGAAGCAATCAAACCATTCTCCATACAAAATTTCAAACAAGCATCTTTTCATAACATCATCAACTCGTAAAAAATATATATATTCCACTCACCCTTCATCCATTCTGCAGGGTCGAAATATTGTCTTCCATTCCATTTACCCGACATCCATTCTTGCACAATTACCAACATAACAAATTATTAAATTATTAAACCAGCCATTAGAGCAAAAAAAAAGGAAATAAATAACAGAATTGCATATCATGTGACTTTTAAAGTAAGAAGGCAGACGATTTCGTAAAATACGAATTCAGACGATTTTTTAAAGCATATTGACAATTAAAAATTGCAAAAGAATAAAAAATTTCTGTCCGTTTTCACATTAAAAATAAAATTGCAGTGTCTTAATAGCTGTAAAAAAACTTTTAATTATAATAAATGGCAAAATAAAAAGCTTTAATCGATATTCTTTGTTATTTTTAATTCAACATTTTTCATAAAATAAGCTTAGTTCGTGTTCAACTCAAACATTGTTAAAAATAGTAAACAAAACAGCATTAGGGTTGCTAGAAGCGTGTTCCGTTAGGTTGCCATATTGGCGACAAACTCGGGGAGCAGACTAATCTTTACTTTAACTATTTTTCCTATTTAAATTTTGGTAAAATTTTATTGGAAAATATCTTTAAGTAAAATCGAATATATGTTTCTTGTTCAAATTTGGTACTATAATTCGCCCTAAGCTGCAAAATAAGTTAAGTCTTTTTAGAAAAATTTAACAGTTGTTTTCATATTCCACAATAATAAGAAAAAAAATCAAAATATCATATTATTTATCAATCAAACGTGATTATTTAAAGACATAATGACATCATCTCTATTCCCTGACATACATCAATTCTTGATTTCATTTATAATTTGCTCTTTAGCCTAATTCTATTTATCTCTCACTAGCAAAAAAGTCATATTTGAAAAAGTTAACTAAACTATTTTGAAAGAATATGCAATTTCGGAAATAGTGGAGTTTATTCACATGCATTTGAAAAACATAAAATGAGCTTTTCTAGGGTTTTTTTCCCCGAGATTCAGAATATTTTCACGATACAGAGTTATTTAAAGTATTATTAATTTTTAAATGACGTGCCCAGTTACAGTTATATTCACGTCACATGAATTGGTTTCATTTAAAATAATCTCATATACAAAAAGAAAATGCAGATATAAACAAAAAAAATTGAAATTGAAATTTCGATGAATAACTGTTTCAGACTTCTTGGAGAGAAAATTTTATCATAAAAATTGAAATCGTCTTTCAATCTATGAAAACAATTATTCAAAAATAAAAAAATAATAAATGCTGGAAAAAAATTTCTAAAATTTGATATACAATCATT
Organism: Argiope argentata; assembly: GCA_026289955.1. Taxonomy (NCBI): domain Eukaryota; kingdom Metazoa; phylum Arthropoda; class Arachnida; order Araneae; family Araneidae; genus Argiope; species Argiope argentata. The sequence goes on from JAOUZG010010699.1 coordinate 3,151,613, forward strand.
TTGGCAAAAATGTAGTTCTCCATCAAACATGCGGTCAAAATTTATCATAGAATTTTTTTTTCTGTTTCTCTTTGTGGGCATAAGAATGGTTATTTAAAACTGCAGTCAGTCAGCAGAATAAAATTCACCCTTTATTTTCAGTTAGAGCTATCTCTTTCAGCTTTTGAAGTCAAATTAAAGAGTTGGCAACAGTTGACATTCTTACAATCTATCTGACGGCGTGTGTGTGAATGCGGGTTTCATAATGCAATAATCAAAAGGGATAAATTTTAGCTATTAAGTTTTATGCCAGAATTTAATCTCGAATCCAATGTTGTTCTTCCATCAATAGGTATACTGAGTGTTTTTATATTCAATTTGATCGGTGAAGACTTTTTAAACCCATAAAATTCGAAAGGCATTCCGTAAATAACAAATTTCTATAGTAAAGTAACTATACTCATTTTATTAAACCAAGTTACAGCACTCGTAGGGATGGGATAAGAAAGTAACAAAATAATTAAAAAATAAAAGATATCAGCCAAAAACTGAGGAATGAAGGTTTATGGAGTTATCTGTAAAATTGATATCAGATTTTTTAAAAATATATAAATTATCCTTGTGAACTTTCACAGGGAGATTTGTGATTAAAAAATATATAAATTATTCTTGGTTTGAAAAATGGTATCATCGGTAAAACGGTATCATCGTGAAGTTTTTTGGAGCTAAACAAAGGCGAATTTAAAATTAAGCAATTGAGAAAGTAAACAAAAATTACTTTTAAGAATCTGAAAAACACACTTGGCGTCATAAGGGGTAGAGGGGGTGGAAATCTGCAAACATATTCTTTTTTTTTTTAAATTTAGAACGAACTCTTATACAATTCAAGGACATATAATTTTAATCGCAAATATTTCTGCTAAATTTACCGATAATTGCATGAATTTTTTTATCGTGTTTTGTTATGATATATCATACATTTTTTAAAATGAATCGATAAGGGCCGAATTAAGAATCGGTTTGATCGGTAAGTATCTCTAAGTTGCCTAGTAAATTCAATATATTCACTTTAATGTACATATGCATAACGTCCCTACTATGCAAGACGCCAATATAAGTTTCAAAAGTGTAAAAGGGCATCACTGATCACCTTGTTGTGAATGCATTAGCTGTAAAGCATAACTGTAAGAATACGTGAAAATACATACGTTGCTTTAGTATAAAACAATGTATGGATTTTCACTTATTCTTTCAGTTTAAAAATAAAGTATAAAAATGAAGATAAGTTTCAAATTTAACATTCAGTTTAAAAAATCAATGTAAACGGCTCAAATTATATTCTTGATTCTTTTTGCTATAACACTAATGAAATATAAAATATGTAAAATGGCAGATAAAAACTAAGCACCGATGGAAAAAGCTTCACATTAGTCCTTTAAATTCCTGTTCTGAGTCTATAATTCAGAATATTTTAGACGATTTTAAACTTTTGTGGCACATAAATTTGAAGCAAACAAGTGCTACTGCAAAAATTCGTTAATTTTTTAATCGTCTCTAACAACTATTCTTTCCTTCTTTGTTTTTATTAAATTTTATTTATCATCTGGAATGCAGTAAACTTGTAAATAAGCAGAGATGTTCTTTCGTACGGTAATTAAGTATGAGGCTTTGAGGTTTAACCCAACATGTTTAAAGATAATTTTATCCCACTTGCAATTATTAATTATCTCAATCATAAAACCATATTTATTAATAAAATATGAAAATATGGGTTTTAATTTTTATCTGTAAGAATTCTAAAAATCAGAAATATTTTAATGCATTACTCACAGAAGATAGTTAGAAGAAAAGTTACACAGAATACATAGAGAAGTTTACATAGTAGAAGATAGTTACACAGAAAAATATGGAAAGACAATTTTCCAAATCTTTATATCAAAGATATCTTTAAATATAACTTTTCTGATCTTTATATCGAAAATATCTTTAAATCTAATTTTTTAAATCTGTGAGAAATACCTCTAATATGGAACAGAATTTTTCAGGTCTTTGAAAAAAGATTTTTAATATGGTATAAAGTTTTTTTAGATCTTAGAAAAAGATCTATGGAATAGAATTTTTCTAAATCTTTAAATCGGAAAAAGAATTTTTCAGATCTTTTTAAAAGAAATTAGGGTCATTGCAAGTGAAAGGCCTAATCTTCGAAGCCAGGGTTTCTCACGTGCAAAGCGAATTCTCTACCACTGAAATACATTCCTCAGACGTGCGGCTATTACATTACCCTGAAGTAAATTCAGTACCACATCGGGTAATGGTTATAAACTGATTTAAATTTATTCAGCTTGAATCAGTCCTTTTCTGTTTTGCGTTCATCTATGTATATTGCTACAGCTGTTTAAATTAAAGACAAAGAGCCAACAGAGAAATGTTCAAGTGGGAGTATCCGACAAAACAGCTTATATATATATATATATATATATATATATATATATATATATATATAT
>JAOUZG010010699.1:3164152-3199072 GCA_026289955.1 Argiope argentata
TATATATATATATATAATAGAAAAGAGATGCAGTGTTTAAAATGAAGAAGGCTTGAAATTATTCACCATTGATTGTTTCAGAAGTTACACGAAAAAATAAACCATTAATTGGATCACCAGTGGAAAAATTTCCCGATATTCTCCATAAGACTTCCTTAAAAGTATGCTATATGAGATATCCAACAATGATTTGAACCTAACCACTTTGTTTGGTCTTTGTACAATCTTTGATATCAATATATAACTTTTTTTTCAAAATCATAGAAAAAGTTTTTTTGAATAGCCATGTTCATATATACATGAGTAGACCGACAGACACTTAAGCTTTTGACAGATTTAATCTAAAATATGATGCAAATACACAATTCTAGTTGTAGAATAGTATTCAGGTGATGATTAGAGGCATGTCAAAAGTGGCGTTACACCGGTAAAAAGCTCGTAATTAAAATTTAAAAAAATAGAATTTAAAGATCTATCAAAGAACTAACTATTCAAAAAAAATCTTTTATATGCCTGTTGTACTAAAAGTTAAAAACAGATAACGAAAAAAAACCGGGTCAGAAAAAAATAATAAAACAGCAGGCATAAAAAGACAAAGTGAAGAAGTCTAAATGACTCCAACAAAAGAGCCTACTTAATGTTCCACATGTATTATCGAAACATAGTTAGTAAATTTTAAAATTTACTAAAAATAAGACTATGAAAAACAAAAAATAAATAAATAAATAAAAATAATAATAAAAGCAAAGAGAAAGATATAAATAAAAATAAAAAAATAAACAAATAAACAAACGAATAAGTATTTACAGTGATTTAGTCTAAGGCAGAGTTTATGGTCAAGAACAAAAAGCCAAATGTAATTTCTTTTGCATTTTTTTTTCTTATACGCACAAGATACTGTCCACTTTTAACATTGCTTGACAAACTAGGATAAATTGATATTCAATTTGAAAAATCCTGTTTTCATTATGATATAGGAAATCCGAGATAGTTTGAGCTTCTAAAGTCAATTTATTATTTAATGGAATTCGGAAAATATTTAGTTAAATAAATCTTCACAATTGTAAAAGAATGGAACAATGGGAAATATAGTGCGCAATATCATCATAACTACAATTTCTCCAACTGAGTCTCTTAAAATAAAACGGGAACAATCCATGGTTTGTAGTTTATTCGGCCGAATATTTTTTGTTAATACGTCTGTTTCTTTTTCCTTGAGAGAAAAGGCTGAAAATAAAATGGTCTTTTTCATTATTTTATCATCTTAATTGCCATTCATCGATGACAAATTTAAGAAGAATTTTGAATGTTCTTTCATATTCTCCAAAATGATAGTGTATTGCAAGGTTTAAATGAAGTAGATTTGACAGCCATATTAGCTAGCTAATTACCTTTGATGCCAATGTGGGCTTTAAAAAATTTTAATTAACAAATAACTATATATATATTTATATATATATATACTAGCCGCCTTTGGCGACCAGTCGCTTCGCCAGTATTAATGCTCGCTAAAATTTTCATATAATATTTTATGTAGCTGTGTCTCATAACAGGTTTTTCACCAAAATATATTTAAACGAAACAAATTTTGATAATCAAATAATTCATTTATAGTATTATTTAGTATAATTTTCTTCAGATGTTCTGTTCATTGTACTACTCGTCTTTCTCTTTTTAACAGAGCAATGATTGTCCCGGAATTGATATTTTACTTAAATGGTGGAGGGAAAGGTCTAAATTTCTATGTTTTTATAGAATAATGTGATACAAATTTTCATAAATGTAAACACACTAAACAAATAAAGACACAATTGATTTTCAAGAGATGCGAAAGTTTAAAAACAGCTTGGAAAATGCCGCGCACAGAGGAAATGATGGTGACACACACACACACTTCTTTTCTTTCTTCCCTGCCCAGACTTTATTTTGAGCAGGCATAAATTAAATACCCATACAGACTAATAATAAAAGCAACTATTTTCTTTCTTTTTTATACATCCCGTTATCTATAAATGAAAACCAACTGACTTCGCGTATTTCTTTCTAAACAAATCATAATTTATTACTTCCTGCTATCTTACTCAGTTGGTGTGGGGGAAGGGAATGAAAATTTTCGGCGGGAAAGTAAGAAAAGTGTCGTTTTAACCATTTTCCTCGCAGTTTTTTCATTTTTTTTTCTCCATAAGAACCATCCTCGTGTCTTAACGAAAATATTAAAATAAAAATTAGCCGAATCGGTCGAGCCGTTCTCTAGTTTTGCGCTTAGCAACGCATTTCGAGTTCCATTTTTATTAATATAGATATATATAATACAAATACAAATTATATATAATACAAATTTTCAATCGTTAATAAAATGCTGTTTATTTATCCAATCAAGTTCAAGTAAATTGTTTTAAACTTTTAGTGGATGACATTTGATGTTATTACAACTATTTCAAATATTTATTCATTAATTCGTCGCTGCCAAATAAGAAACGAATTCAGTTAGTTCTTTCCCGACGACAATGTGTTTAGGCTTAGCTTGTTTTCAGCCAATTATTTTAAACGATTCTGTTTATTTTCATAATGCTTAATGCATTTAAAATTAAACATTGTTAATGAATCGATTTTTCCGATTCAGTTTGAAGTCTTTCGAATTAAATTAATACAGACTACCAAAATTTATTTCTAATTTGTATTGTGTACCCCAATTTATTTAGAAAAATTACGCATTTTGCGTCGCCACAATTGGCTTTAAATTCTTGAGGGTCAGATGTGATCGTTCTCTACTCCAAATCTAAATTACGATCTGTGGATGGAATGAATAAAATCCACCCCTTAAAAAGGGTTCGTGACGTGTGTGAGCTAGAAGTCAGACCCCTGTACTCCGATGCTCAGGGATCTCTTCCCTCAGAAGCATTACCCCAGGGGGGGCACCTCGTAATTGAGGATGAGATGCTTTCGGTGTGGTGGTTGGATCGGTTAAAAACTAATAGGTGGGGTTGGACTCCTCCCATCGATTTATGAGACGTACCTCTTATGGTTAGGGTTGTACCGTGGCCGGTGATGACCATTAAGACTCAAACACAGTTCCCGCTAGTGTAGCTTTGCGATGGTCTGATTATTCAGTTTTAAGTTAATCTTTGGGCCTTCGTGGCGGGTCGGAGTGTCTGTCCATGACTTAACCTCAGAAGCTACTGCACCCATCCTTCTGTTGTAAAGTGGGAAACGAGAACAACAGCAACAGACATTGGAAGAATAACATTAAATTTGTGTCAATTTTTGCCGTATTAGTCCTTCAATTTCACAACTTAAATTCTTACAGAGTACATAGTAAATGTTATTAAAAATGTCTGTTTCACTGCAAATAAGACTTTAAAAATTAAGCAAAAAAAATTAACCGATTTTTATTATTAAAAATTGAATATAAACTAAAATAATTAATCAAATGTAAAGTTTATGATCATCCAAAATTTTGACGAATATCAAAATTTTGATACTTTTCTGTCTTAAAAATATTTTTAGAATGATATATGATTGTCTGTACAAATGTATGAGAACATGATAATTAAAAGTCCAAAAATCTAGAGACATGAAATTTAGTATGCCTTCCCAATGATGGAAATAGTCGAAAATGCTTCGCAAATTTACTATTAAGGGCTTAATATCATATACCAAATGCCATTCATTTAGCTTATGCTTCATTAATTATCATACTCATATACTCGAGCATACACACATATAAACGTACAAAAGAAAATCCATAAAATTATCTTTTTGGTAAAAAATGAAATTCGTCAAATAATTAATTTCTGAAGGTTATTTTTTTTTTCAATTAATATTGATAGAAACTTTTTGGAAATTTCAGAATTTCTGAAAGCGGAATGTTTGTATTTGTACCTTTTTTGAAATTGTACGAAAATTAGGCATGTATCTATATATTTTAAGCCTTTAGCTATTTAGTCGTATGATTAAAACATTATGTTTTGCTAGAAATTACATCATATGAATTGAAAAACATTTATTATGACAATTATGTATAAAGTACAAAAGCAATAAAAATAATATCGAATTCAGACTATAGATTTTTTTTTTTGTATTTATCAGAATCTAAGACTTATTACATTAAATGATTAAGCAAAATGGAGTCATTTAGGAATAAAAATAATTTTAATAATTTTTAAAAACATGATATCAATATTTATTTCAATTATGAACTACCCTTAAACAAAAGCAAAGGAATTCCCTCTCAAGTCTTCTTAAACCACAGACATTGGGGAATTCAAGAAGAATTCTAGAGCCAATTAACCCTAATCAGTCACATATTTGAGTTTTAAAAAAAATGGCTGCAATGGAACGCCTCCTTCTACTTCAAAATAGAGTCCAATACACTCATTAAACCGCTTCGAACATTTTCCTCTATTCCTATCACCATCGCTCCCTTTTCTTTTTGTTGTTCCGACGCATTCCATTCTGTCCGAAATGGAAAACCGTTATCTTGCGAAAGAATGGGCTCCAGAAGCGACCAACGATAGGGAAAGTGTCGGGCGTAGCGGAAACCCCAAAGAAAGAAAACAGGGCCTGCAACCCTTGAAGGAAAAAAAAGTCACCTCATCCCGATCAATTCTGGGGCAGCGGGCCCTCGGGCGATTGGAAGCGATCTCATTGGACGTGGACGGCCTCGCCAATCAAGGTGGATCCTGCTACAGATTAACGAGAGCGGAGGAAGTAACCAAACAAAGAAGAAAGGGGATTTTTACCGTTGTAAACAATTATAGCAACTCACGCGCCCGGTTACTATTTTTTGTATTTGTCCGCGGGGGAGGTGTGTCCAATTGGGCCACCTGTGAAAGCCATGGGCCATTTTCAGTTTAATATAAAAGGCCGATCCACTTCGGGACCAGACATCAAATTCGCCTACTCTTCCAATCCAACAAGTCATCCATTCACCTCCTCTTGTGGGATCTAGTTCGTTGAGGCAAGGTAAGCAGTGCAAACCAACTCTTGTGGATTAATACTTATTTCGGAATTAGCGCCAACCGTGCATCGTGAAGTGGTATCTTGGCGAAATTCTTTGGATTACCACCGTGTGTGAAGCCATAGTGACTAAGCCATCTGCCAAGAATTTGGGATAAATCCCCTTTCGGTAAAAGCATTGGATGGATGGTTATCTCCCACCATTGGGATAATAAAGAACCGATTGGTGCAATAAGGCACTGTGGTCTTTTTTGGCTCATATATGAGCATGGCTTCAGTCATATAAATACCTGAATGCGTTAGTTCGCTCATTTTGGATTAGAAAGAAATGATTTGTGCCATAAGGCAATTGATCCATTTTGGCTCATATCTGAGCATGGCTACAAGTACTTAAATATCTGAGTCTGAAGCATTTGGAAACTTATTCATTAATTTTTAAGCATTATATAATTGTATTGAAGACTCATGACGATAAAATATCAATACAACTAGGATATAAAAGAATTTCAGCTAAGAATGTGACTTAAGAATTTAATTTAATCTGTTTATTTTATAAATTCGGTTTTGATACTTTTGTATGATGAATGCCATATTTGATTATATAACCCCAGTGTATAAAAGAATCTTAAAAATTAAGGTTTAAAGAAAAAAAATATCAAAACATTTGAAATTTATACTTAAAAGTCTTTTTTTTTAGGTATTTAACTATTCTTATAATGTGTATTTAATTTGAAACCCTATAGTTAAAAATATCCATACTTTGATAATAAGAAAATAATTAATAATAATAAATAATATAAATAATAATAAAATTAATAATGATAAATTAAACAATTAATAATAATAAATTTAATTATGATTAATAATATAACGAATAATAATAAAATTAATAATGATAAATAAAATAATTAATAATAATAAATTTGAATAAAAAGAAAAATATTTTTGGAGAAAGGATAAGACATTTTAACGTCTTAATGTAACATTTAAAAAAGTTTATACTGAAAACTTTTAGTAGCAAATCCTTTTCCATTCCACATTTTAGCTAGAATACTGACTATAACTGCTTATTCTTGGTAATTAAAACTACAAATCTCTACTGAAATGAAAAATTTATTTCCTGTTAAAATTACTTAATATGCAATAATGCATTAAACAAACGAGGGGGAAAAAAACGACTGGATAAGAATAACCTTGAAGAGGAAATGCATGTAAATAAGCTCAGAAAAGTCACATAATGCTAGAAAACGAAAGTGGTTAAGCGAAGACGTCTGGATCGCGACTGACCTGCTATTATCTCCCGATCCGGTTGCGCATGAGCGGATTGTCTGGAGATTCTCAAGTAAAAAGAGTTCAAAAACCGACCTTGAACTCGTATTTTTAAATGAAGGGGAAAGGATTAGCATAAACTGTCGAGGACCTATAATTAGATATAAGATGCCATTGTTTTATCTTATTTAGATGGAAAGAAAATTGGAAACGTTCCAAATGGATCCAAAAAATTTCGATATTTCACTGAATTTTAAAATAACATTTGTTTTAATATTTTTACTTCTTTTCATCTAAAAGTTTAATCCTAGATTTTAAATTCTTAAAAATTAATTTTAAAGAGTATTTTTTTAAATGTTTGTGAATGTAAAATTGTTTTCGCATAAATTCACCCCCTAATGTAGTAACTTCAGTCGTTAATAATTTAATGGACGTGAAGTAATTGTGTAAGTAAAATGTATTGGTGGTTTCATTAAATATTGAGTGTGAGTGATTTTAATTCAAATGATCTTTTTTTACCATTGTACATTATTATTTTCTTCTATTCTTCTTTTATTTATCGAGGACGATCTATTGTAGATTCGTTAACAATTTTAAATTCGTGTTAAATACAATAATAAAAATATTTATTAAATTAGGATTTGAACTAAATTATTCTAAATTGTTATTTTACTGAGCAGTTATCTTTTGATGTCAGGTTAATTTTTAACATTCTTTTACTTCAGTAAATATTAAAGTGTAATAATGCTGCTCTTATCCTTGAAAATTCATTTGAGAATATAATAAATCAAACTTCTTCATAAGTTTTAAATTCATAATAAAAACAACATATTGAATAAACAAAAATGTTTGTGATAACATGTGCGCTTAGTGCATGTTTTTAGAAAAAAAAACATTATTCAATCAAAAAATTAAAGAAATTCCAAAAGATAAATATGTTTATAACTAGTAAAATATTTTAAAAAGGGAAAATAATTTTAGTTAGCTACTTGTCATTCACAACGATTGCCTGGATTTAGAAAGGAGAAAAGAAAATTCCTGTATAACTTTGTTGAGATCTTAAAAAAAAACGTATTTAATTTCAAAAAAGAAGAAAAACTATTTTATTTTTACAACCATTATGAATTACGTTTTTATCGATTTTTTACTGAAAAAAAGTTTCGAGAACGTATTAATTAAAACATATGAAAAAAACTTAAATAATAATGTCTTTTCACTGACCTCAAGCCTTAAATAGCAGATTTCCTTCTTTCTTAATTTGAAAGAATGAAAAAAATATTGATATTTTCAGTGATGTAATGTCTTAAAAACTATTTCTCATTTGTTTATCTGAAAAAATAAGTTTTAATTTTAAAAAATTTAGATTTTTTATTAATACAATTCAATTTTGTAGAAAATTAGGTAAAAAGCTAAAAAAAGAAACTATCAAAAGAATTTAAATTTGGTATCAAACTTCGTTTACTCTTGGAGTTTTAAAAATGAGAGCTATTTCTTTACGTTTTCTCCAAAAGGAGATATTATTTTTATCTTGGTAGAAAGTGAATCAGATTTCATACCGTGGGGCTAAAGAGAATCGGCAAATAATTAAAATGTTACCTATTCAAATAGTACCAAATAATCAACGAAAATTAAAGGAACCAAATCGATCAATTCCTTAAACTGTTACCTAACTCCAAATTAGGATATAGTCTTTTTTGTCAAAGTATAAAATTCTCCCCTCGTGTACCAGATTGATAATCGGTTCAATGTCCTGAATTGAAAAGAACCCCCAAAATTAGAACCAGATCTCAATCTGGTTTGAGGCACCAGATCAAAAATATCATAGGCTGGCCTCTAATTGTCACTTTTGTTCGATATGGTAGGAAGGAAGTGATGAGGAATTTCTAGAAGACGACGAAGAAAAGAAAGAGTGAGTGATGATGATGAAGAAGAGGAAGTAAGCCATTTAAGGGTTTGACCTAAAAAAACAACTTTTCCTTTCCTCCTCACACCTGAGAATAGAAAAAAAGAATCTCTGTTCCAGATCTCGGTGATGAAGGGGAAAGTCCAGCAGAGATCACGAGGGTGGATGCAGACAGACGACTTTTATGATCCTAATTCGTTCCCAATGGACACCAGGAAAAGAAACGTGTTACCGTATTTATGTAATTGGTGTTTATCACTTTCTTCAGACACTGCGGGTTAAAATTAGACGAATTGGGCTGTTTACGTTAACTAGATAGGCTTCATATTGCAGGCCTTTGGTGAAAATATGCAATGGTTTGTTTTCATTGTGGTTTTCGGCTTGCGGAAGGCAATTATTTAATGAATGCGGTATATTTATAGCATAAGCTGTTTTTCAAGAAAGCGAATTATTTTTAAATTGGATATCGTTTTCATAACTCGAAGGCGGAAATAAACACTTTCATTCGAATTATTTTTTGCTCTGAATGAACAGAAAAGAATCGTTATTGTTTTTGAATTAAGAAGTTCTTTAAATAGACTGACTTTAAGATATTGTGACCCCATTATTTCTTGGAATATTCAAAACTTATCATCCTAATCCATATTCACAGTCTTGATTGTCCAATGAATATTCTTGATATATTTCTCTCAAGTTCCAATCATTCGTGATTATTATCCTCAAATATTGAAATACGTTATCACTATTTGGCGTTCTTCCTATTTCTAGATCATCATGGTCAGCTGCAGATTCTTGTGCTTGGCAGTCGCCGTCTGCTTGATTGGAGCCACCATCTTCCCCCCTGAGGTCTTGGCCGGTGGTGGAGGACTGAGAGCTAAGAAGCTCTTGGCAGCTTATTTGATTGCCAAGGCTATCAAGCCAAGGTTTGTCCCCATCCCTCTGCCATTGCCATTCCCCATCAAGCTGGGAAAAGACAGCTACGTTAAACATCCGTAAGTATCTAGGCATTTAATTGGTTTACATCTAAAGCTTACATCTAATTAACGCCAATAAATTTGTAATTTATTCATAACGCCATACATTTCATATAAATTACAGATGATAAAGAGACATTCATCTTTTCCTTTCAACTCCAAGCCTTTCAATTCCTTTTTACATTATCTTTATCAATTTCAAACCTTGATGAGCAAGTCTAATACCCTCCTCCTCAGATTTATAGTTGCTGTATCAATAAATGAAACAAATTTAGGATTCTAGGTTCAAATTATATATTTATTTATTCAGTAATAAATGCTGTATAATTCGGCGTTACATTCGTAAATTAGCTTTACATTTTACTATCTTTTTGTAATTTAATTTATAACCAATTATAAAAAATAATGTTTATTTAAATATTTATACCACTATGAATGTTTCATTAAATATATTTTAACCTTGCATTGTTAGCCATAATATAAAAGTTATTTTTCACTTAAAATGAGTATTAAAGTACATCAACTAATTTTATTGAATAATAAATATTTAATTTAAGATTGAAATGAATAAATTTCGAATCCTTTAATGGCATCCACAATTCTTGCTTAAGTTTATAGTTCCTGCTTAAACTTATAGTTCTCACTGAAATTTCATGTTTCGGTTTTTAAAAATTAAAGAAATATTTTACATTCATTGCCGTATAATATTAAGAATCTTTCCTTATCATCTTATTTTAGGCATAGTTCTGTAACTAATTAATAATTGTTGGTAAATAATTAAACTGCAAAAAAGGTAGTTTACTAAAGATTCTAAATGTTGGTCTCTACACTAATTGAATTGAATATAGTATTGTTGAATAATAATTGAATATAGTATGTATATAAGCAAGATCTGATTAAAACGCTTTATCTTGTTTTCAATCAAATCCAGGCATAATTCATTTATATTTTTAAATTGGAATTTCTTCCATATGTTTTATCCATTATTCAAATATCTTGGTTGTGACTTCTTCCAACTGATCCAGCCATAATTCGTTTCGGATTTCTAAGTTCAGGCTCCTTCCCCCCTCCTTTTTATCATGCTCACCAAAATTTAGTCATGATTCATTTATATTTCTTATTTAAGTCTTCTATGATTCCCTTTTCATGCCCAACTAAATCCATTCAAATTCTTATCATTCTTTGCAGAGTCCACACCTACAGCCACTCCGCTCATGCTCAACTCGTCCATGACAATTATGGAGGTTACGGAGGTGCCGGAGGTTACGGAGGTGGACACGGAGGCGAAGGGTGGTACTAAGCTCCCTGCCCTAAGTTTAGGTTAGGGTGCAAGAGTCATATCCTGCCGCCCATGTACTTGTAAATACATTATTTTTCAATTATTACCTGTACCTCATCGTTGCATTTGTACAACCCAGTCATTGCGCGCTAACCCATTGTACATATCCTAGGATCTTTTGTCATTTTTTATTGATCAATAAAGTTTCGTTTTTATTTTATTTAAAACTTCTTGGTCTTTATTCTTTTGAAGATTATATGGTATTATTTTTTTTCATGCAGTAAATTATTTGTTTCCATATAGTAGATTAAATTAGAGGAAATTGAAATTGGTTAACTATTCAAAAACAATCATATCTGAAGCTTTTGTTTTGAAAAATTTCGATATTTTATTATTTATTGCTATACACAATGAGTTGTAAAACAGAAAAGTAAAAATTCATAAATTTGGATGAGAAGAATATTACATTTAACAGAATATAATAATAATGAATGAAATGAATTATTTCCTTAAAATAATTATTACATAGTGAACTTAATAATATGTAATATTTATGTTTAGCTTATTGTCGCCTCTATCATTTAATACCAATTGGGTATACTGAGTGATATTTTGAACAATTATATAAAGAGCATTTAATTTAAAGGAGATACTGAGTAATATAACAAATATTTGCTTAAATGAAACGTTCTATTTTTATTTTACCAAAAATATTTACCATTTAAAAATATTTCTAAATATTACTGTTTTAAAATGCTCTAATTTTAATAACTTTATTTATATATAACTTCAATACTACCAACTTTGACTAATCATTAAAATTTCTAAAAAAACTTTCATAATTTTTAAAGTTTTAGCCAAATATAAATTTTATCTGATCATAAACAAATGTCTTTAAAATAATAAATTTTACTTACTCAGTTTTCATTAGTAGATCTACAGCAAAATTCTTTTGCTGTTCAGCTGAATTGATTCGAAATCCTGTGCAGTTTTAGGAAGATACAAAGGACATATACAAAAGCATTTTTGTCTAAATTAGATATTAATAAAATTAATTTCATTGACTAATTATTGTTGAAAGAATTAAACATATTATGTTAACTTAAGCCTTTTTAAAAAATTCTAAACTTAATTGAAATACGAAATAATTATCATAAAATTCAAAATGATTTCATTAAATGTGTGTGTGTGTGTATGATATTTCAAAATTTTATTTCAATTCTGATTAATTTCCACAGTTTTAGCTTAATTTATACATTCATTAAATATGCAAAATATTATATCCTAGTAATATTTAGATAACATCCTTTCTTAAAAATTATTAATCTACTTCAAAGTGTGCTTCCCAAAAAGTTGAATCAGATTTCAAGGATAGTGATATTAATTATGAATTATCTATAGATATTTTATAAGTAATCTATGGTTCTAATGAAAATAATAATCATTTTTTTACCAGAGTATGCTTTTGTTTGAAGAGGTTTTTATTTGTACGCATTTTACTACTAAATCATAAAAATTCAAAACTCAGTTCAGATTGCAAACCTCCTTGTTTGCAATCTCAGCTGAGGTTTTTGATCCCATTTACAATTTTTCTTTTTAGTTCTTTTTACATTTTCTGCTCTTTCTTCTTTCTTAAACATTACTAATAGCTTTTCTGCATTCATATTATTATATTAGTTCCTATTATACAGAAGAATACAAATATTTATTTTTCTCATATCAACAATCTCTGGTGAGTAGGTACATCGTCAAAATCACTGCGTGCAAAAAAAAAATTCAATAAAGTATTTTATGCATTTGCATTTATAGGCCTGAATGTAAAAATATACATATATATAAATTTGAAATTTCGAAAGACATATAACTTTTAATATTTTTGAATTTTTGCATATGTTCCTCATTATGTATTTATGCATTTGAAAATTTTCTCTCTCTATCATTTCTATTGAAATTTGAGTTTCAATTCGAAAGATGTAAGCGATTAAGTTTCAAGTTAAATGAAAACCTTTTTTCTAAAATGAAATGTTAGTGTTGCCACAAAACATAAAAATGTTGTTGTTGTTACTTATGGCACTTGCCATGGAAATTCGAAAGATGTAAGTGATTAAATTTCAAGTTAAAGGAAAACCTTTTTTCTAAAATGAAATGATAGTGATGAGATAAAACATAAAAATGCTGTTGTTGTTACTTATGGCACTTGCCGTGGACAAGCCCCCTGCTGATTCAGCAGCAGATTTAAGCCGAAAGGAGCGTCTCTTGTTTATGAAGAAGCGGCAACTAGGACAAAGAATGCGACTTTGCTTACCCATCCCCTTTTTACAGGGAGTCACAGTCACACATCTCACAGATAGCATAAAGAAGAACAACCATACCCCAATCGGGACTCCCAGAACACGAGGAAGACGCGCTACCTCTGAGCCAGAGAGCCGCGCTCATAAAATGCATAACAGAAATAAGTAAGCCCATTCAATATCGGAATACTTTGTATAATACAGAGTATGCTCTATAATATTTACAACATCTTAAAGCATTTTTATTTACTAATTCAGCAAAAAAATGTAAGCAATGATGAGAAAAAAAGAATTTAAGATTTCAATCGTAGCTCATTTTTATATATCCGATTATATTACAAAAAAAATCAGTAATGGTTAGAATTGTACGTACTGTTATGTATCAAATATTTGTAATGGCTTATTTGTGCAGTTAACAATTTTTTTGTAGTTATTGCAGCCGATTCAAGACAAAAAAAAGTGAAATCTTCACAATTTGCTCAACAAAGCTAGGAGATACGACAATAATAAAAAAATGCAATATATATAACAATTTTTTTTAAATAAATTTCTACTTAGGGTAACAAAGAAAGATTTTATGTTAGTTTCTTTTCATAAAATAATTGCAATTAATAAATATATGGCAATTTCAAAAAAATTAGAGGCAACATGGAAATTCGAATTTCCCTGCAAATTCCATTCTCCTTTCTTTACTTGCTAAATATTCATCATACTATATATTTCTATAGTATGATGCACTTTATAAATCCCTTATATTTATCGTAAAATGGAGACTATCTTTTGATGTAAAAAAATCACATATTCAATTACTTTTCTGAACTTTTTAAATTATTACGTTCACAAGCTTCGGAATAGATAGGTGTTAAAAGCAACAACATACTGGCCAAAGATGTCCAAAATTCGATTCAAACCTACAATTTTTGTGATAAAACTATGATCCGAATTTAATTCCCTCTGGATGACTGCACTTTTGGGTTGCTACATTCAGATGTGTATGGACAAACACTCACTATCCTTTCTTCAAAGAGTGTGGATATAATTGTCCTAAAATCAAATGGCGTCTTAAAATGGGAATTGAGAGAAGAAATTAAGCTACGATGGTTTGACAGATGGTATATGCCCAAAAAAGGAAGAGTAACTTACGATTTTATTTCTATTCCAGAAATAAAAATAAGAAGATACCATCCACTGGTAATCCAAATTATATCAGGACATGGGAGATTAACTGCATATTTCCAAAGATTTGGAAGAATGCAGGAAAATAAATGCATTTGTGGAGGAATCGGTACTGCTTAAAGGATTGAACTGAAACTTCCAAACATACAAAACAACTTCAAGTTGGAAAATAATGACTTGAGTTCAGTACTGATGATTCCAAGTAATCTTAGGACTCTGAAAGACTTGATGTCTAAAGTTGTCAGTATTTTGCTAATTGTTTGAAAGTTTGTAGAGGAGGAAGTGGTCAGTTTATGACAACTTTGGAGTCAATTATCTAGAAGAGAATATCAGTTTGACAAATTCAGTCAATGTAAGGATGGACATTGCTACAGCCCACAGTCGGCCATAACAAATCCTGTCGATACTTCTACGTTCAGTGGTTGCGGGGTGGTCGGTTGTACAGAAAAATAAGTATCATTTCTTCATGATACCATAAAAATTTTAATATGCAAATACAATTTCTGTACAAAAAAAAACGCATGAAATAAACCCCCAATTTTTTTAACAAGTGGGGGGGGTCACAGTTTTCAACATAGAAAGGCAGGCATAGTTCCAAGACTATGATATTCTAACGTGAAATAGTCTGATATACGAATGTTCCTTGAGTTTTCTCTTGGGGATTTCTCAATGTTTTAAGGAATGCATAACTCTTTCTTTATATATTTCGCATACAAAATAGTAAAATATGAACTTCAAAAGTACAAACCAGGTCGAAAGTAAACTTGAAACAGGGATTGAAATGGGTGAGTAGCTATTGCATTAATTTCTTTTTATAAAATAATTGCATTAGTTTCGTACAAATTGTATTTCTTTGTTACTCAATCTGTGGTTTGGTTTGCTTCAGATTAACGTTTCGTTGTAAAGCAACCCCAGGGCTATTTTGGGACGGATCCCGTAATTGTGAGCCCCGATCATCTGACGGGGACGACACTTGAGCTAATTCCCTCTTTTTACGACTAGGCCACCGCGAACCTCCTCAATCTGTGAGAGGTCAATCGATATGCTTTAGTTGTTAGTCAGTCCATCAGAGGGCAGGTCAAGAATCCCAGTATTTTTATCATGTATTTTGTTGTTGTTGTTATTAAGAAACAATAAAAACTACCATTTGGTAAATAAAGACCTTTGTTGTCGTCACCATTTTGACATTTGTATTTTAGAGTTGTTTTTATGTTTTTATGAAACTGAAAATAATAATTTTAAAATATTTTTATACAAAAATGAAGTTAATTATACATTCAAGTTGACGTCAAAAAAGTGTTTCGGCTTAGTCTTCCCATGAAAGTTCTCAGTTGTACATTAAAAACAAATAATATTTAGTACCTCAAATATTCAAAGGTACAAAATGATTGAAATATTGTAATTAATTTCAAAAAGCATCAGTGATACTGTTTTTTAAATATAAGTTAATTTTGATAAAATCCTAAATATAGTAAAGTATAAGAAGTTAAATGTATTGTTTATGTTTCAAAAGCGTCAGTCTCATTTCTATTGGGTCGTTCGAAAAGTAATTTCGTTTTCTCTCGACAAAGGATTTAATTGTATTTTTTTATTCCAACTTCACACTTAAGACGTATAATCATTGTATGTTTTGAGAGGTGATATAGCAATACTTGTTTGTGAAAACGTTCAATTGATTTTGCGCTGTAGTTTTTGGTAGATGCCCTTTTAAATAGGGAAAGCAATAAGCAGCAATTTCGTCATATTTCACTTTTTTCCTGTAGGAAAGGTAAAAATGCTGTTCAAGCCAGAAAGAAATTAACCGATGTGTATGGAGAAGATGCGTTGACAATACGACAGTGTCAGAACTGGTTTACAAAATTTCGATCCGGCAATTTTGATGTCGAAGATGCACCACGTTCCGGATGGCCGGTTGAAGCTGATAAAGACACGATAAAGGTAATAGTTGATGCAAACCGGCGAACAACAACACGTGAGATCGGTGAGAGTTTAAATTTATTGAATTCAACTGTTTATGACCACCTGAAAGGCCTGGGTTTAACCTCGAAGCTCGATATTTGAGTTCTCCATGTCCTCACGGAGAGAAATTTGTGTTGTCGCATTGAAGTCTGTGATTCTCTCCTCAAATGTCACAAAAATGATCCACTCCACCATATTATCCAGATCTCGTTCCTTCAGATTATTATTTGTTCCGGTCAATGCAAAAATTTTTGGACGGTAAAACCTTAGTCTCAAATGAAGACGTCAAAAATCACCTTGGATTAGTTTTTTGCCTGCAAATACCAAAAAATTTATGAGCGTGGAATCATGCCTCTACCAGAAAGATGGCAAAAGGTTTTGGATCAGAATGGGCGATATATAATTTAATAAAATAATTATTCATTATACGAGGATCGTCTTTCATTTTCACCAAAAAAAAAAACGAAATGACTTTTCGAACAACCCAATTTATTTAAATATTAATAAAGGTTTAAAATAAATATTTTCATATGTTTTTAATAACTCTTTTCTTTCAGTCCCTTAGAATAACATCGTGTAACATAACATGATATCACGCTATTTAAATAGGATAAAGATAAATTTAAAAATCGATGTCCATTTTTTAGATTGTTGGCTTTAATGAAGTTTGAATCGTATGGCTTTAAACTTTATCTATGATAAAAAAATATTTAAAAAATTTAAATAGTCTCAAATATTAAATTTCTAGTATACGATTGTCTAAATTGTATTCTTAAAAGTAATTTCCTTATTTACCGAGTGCATCAAAAATTATTGTCACATAGGTACTTTAGCATAGAGCTCGAAGACACACAGAACGTAAAGCTAAACCAATTTATTAACTCAACTCAATTAGAGAAGTGCAGATACAAGTTTTAAACATCAGAACTGAGAGATATCAGCAAAGAAAGTTCCAGAATACTTTTCTGGCGACAGTAAGAAAAATCCAGAGTACTTACCTGGTAAACTAAAGAAAATTCTAGAATCTTCTGGTACACGAAATAAATTATATAAATTAAGAAAATAAATAAATATTTGCATAAATTTTATTGTCAGAACATGATGTTGTTTTTGGGATGAGGTTTCCGGCGTCAACAAAAATCCACAGGCAAAAAATTGAAATTTTATTATCTGCACGAGCATCTAAAAAATCATCTTTTAATGACGTGTTGCCATCCCCTATACAAAAGCTCTGATTAAAAAATAAATAATTTAATGACTACAGCACATAAAACCTAGAAAAATGTCATTTTGAGCGCGTGATTATATAAAATGAAATAAATAGGAAATGTGATAATTTTTTAAACAATAAATGCATGATAAAGTTTTTTTGATCGTTTGCAGTACTAAAGGGACTCATTCAATGAAAAAGTTAAAATGGATAAAAATATAATTTAACTTGCACGAGTACGTAGTGTTTGGCCGTTCAAGTAATTATGCTTTGACACGATACATTGAAACATGCATAGAAGATTTTATTTTAATTTATGAAATCTTATTATCGCCTGTGGGATTCGAACTTACAATCTCATGATTACGAGACCAGCGTGATGACCATTCGGCTACGAAAAGTTGATTGTTTCGTTTCAGTGGGGCAATATATATACACTCCGAACAGTCATTGAAATAATATTTACTATGCTACATGGCTCAATTTCAGGGAAAAAGTAATTTTATCTTTCTTCAATATGTGGCAGCTGAATTGTCACTCTAGCTACTAAACCCAATTAGTGTTAAAGATGACGGACTTTAATGTGAGCTTTGAAATGAGGAAACAAATAATTAAGTGGTACTAGAAGTTTGAGAATGTTGTTCCAACTTATTTTGTACCTACTAAGGGAAAATGGTATGACGTCATAACCTAGCGTAATACAATCTTTAATAAGTGATGGGATAGCTTGGTTAGTAGAGTTTTGGACTCGTATTCCTTAGGTTGTGAGTTCGAATCCCACTGACAGTAAACTCTCCGTGTGTGTGGTGGCTGTTGCATGCTAAATCTGACGTGATCACAAGGTCATCCATGTCGAGAGTAATACCATTGGGGGTACTGGGGCAGAGGTGATCGTTCTCTGTTACAGATCTCAACTACGACTTGTGGATGAATGAATGATATGCATGAATGATGTCCATCCCCTGTAAAGGGTTTGTGACGCGCGTGAACAAGAAGTCAGACTTCTGCCCTCGAGTGTTTAAGGGACCATATCCTCAGAAGCTACTGCACTCCTCTTCCACTGTACACGACAGCAAGAACTAGTTGTTACATAATAGGCAAAGCTACATTTGTTATATAACTTTGTAGTAACGAAAATCAATTCATTCTTTTGGTCATATACATAGGACTTCAGTCGAACCTAAAGGTTCAAAAGTTTATTTATTCATAATTGAAAACAAATATATAGTACTCATTTCTATTCATTAGCCATACATCTCATTTTTATTTTAAAAACGTCACGTGTAATAATGATCCCAAACTAATAAGAAAAATAATAAATATAAAAAGATACTTTCATTAATATTCTCAAAATTAGAAAAAAAAATTCTAAAATTCTAAAAAGGTAATAAAATTGAAAATCCACTCTATTCGTAGCCTAAGCGCGATTTAAAGATTAAGGTTCACTTTTCAATTAAAAAGTGTGTGAAATAAAATATAGAGTTTTATTTTTGCTTTACGTCAATAAATATATTTTACCGGAAAAATTATGAAACCTAAATTTTTATTTAACCTCGGGTGTTAATATATTAAGTAAAAATTTCAGTAAAGGTTACGTTTAGTGTACCCCTTGCCGCACCAAGAATGCCAAGTCGCCAATAAGGATGGCGTCAAAGTAAATAAACACTTCTATGGGATAGTTACGGTTACCACTTTTCACAATATAATTAGATATGTTTTTTTTACCGATAAGCATTCTTTTTTTAGACCCGGTGCCTTCAACAGATGCCTCGGATCTGTTGAAGGCACCGGGCAGAATTTTTTAACTTAAAAATTCCTACGGCTTCGCTAGCCACGGGAGCGGGAAGCTAGTAGCTTCGCTAGCACATTGAAGATAAGGACTGGTTGGATAACATGAACAGTAAATAATAAATAATTGAGAAAGACAAAGAACCAAAAAGAATGGATTTAATAGGAAATTTTATTTATAGGAAATTCATTAAAAAGATTTGAAGCTCATGTACAACACAACCATTGTAGGAAGAAGTAAACAAAACATTATTAGGGTTACTACAATAGTGTTGGGTTGGGTTGCCATATTGGCGGCAAACTCGGGGGCACACAAATGACCATTTTAACCCAAAATGTCTATACATCTTAATACATTAAACGATATCTTTTGAAGCTTTGAAAATGACTGTTTAAGAAAATTTTAGTTATTTTTAATGGTTGTTTCAATATTAAGGTCGCCAATCAACGTTCAACGACAGCTCACAGTAGCAATTCAATTTGGTTCAAAATAAGGAATTTCATTTGATTTGGTTAGTTTTAAAGGAAATTCTTCTTCGTGTTTTTTTCACTAAATATGACTAATGGTACCAGGATCTGTATATAAAATTCAAATGTCGCAAATAGATTCACAAGTACATAATTGACTTGGAAAAAAAACTTAAAACATAAATACTTACGACTTTTAAAATACTTTTCCAACTAGAAACATATACTTGTCTCAAAAATTTTTGAAATTAGATGCTGGGTCTTGATTTTAGGCCTTACTTAGCCTAGTTGGGGCCCGGGGCAAAAACTTTTTGGGGGCCCCCTCTGTTTTACTACTTTAGTAATGAAGAACATTCATTAAAAAACGAAACATAAAATAAAATTTCTATTTGATTTGGGGTCCCCATTTATGTGTGGCCCAGGGCAGCTGCCCCATATGCCCCTTCCTTAGTCAGGCCCTGAGTGAGCCAACACCGGGCACTCAATTATGTGTTAGGTGATTCCGCTATGTAATTATGAAATGACAATGAAATAAATCGTCAAACTCCCAAGCAGAAATATCAACTAATTACACATCATCGTCATTACCATATTTGACCAGGCAGCCCAGGGTGGACCAATACCTTTCTCTAAATTACCGCAGTTTATTTTTGATACCGCAGTTATTTTTGATACTTCTGCATCGGTTTCTTTCTTAGATATTCAGGAAGTCTGTGACCACTGAGTCTATCCATCCCATTTTGAGACTACCTCTTATACTACTTCTTATAGATTTATGCATGCCGGCCTTCTGGCACAGAGGTAGCGCGTCTTACTCGTGTTCTGTGAGTCCCGGTTCGAGCATGGTTGTACTTCTGTGTCCTATCTGTGAGCTGAGTTAATGTGCTCCCCTGTAAAAAGAGGATGTGCAAGCTTGTGGGTGGGTGTTTCATCCTCATATGAGCTAGAAGTCAAATTTCTGCCCTCGGGTGCTCAGCGATGCATACCTTCAGAAGTTACTGCACCAAACTCTTCCTGGTAAAAAGTGGACACGACATCCTCATCATCATAGATTTATGCATAAGAATTTCTTTTTAACGTAGAATCATCGTAATATTATGATAGATACAAAATAATATGGAATTAGTTAAATAATAAAATGCTATACGAAAATACAAAAATATAGGATGCAGACGGTAATAATGAGCCAAACAGTAAATTAAGGGTTCAGAAATGTTTTATTTCTTTAAAACAGCTGTTGAATAATAACTACGACAAAGATAATTTATGCTGACTTCCAGGCACAGAGACAACGCGTCTTCTCCGTGATCTGGGCCTCCTGGGTCGAATCTCGGTTCGAGCATGGTTATTCTTCTGTGTACTGTGAGGTGTATGGCTGTACCAGCGAATGTGCCGAGTGAGTAGTTAAGTCGTATTTTTAGCCCTATTTGGCGCTACTTCAAAAACAAAAGATACTCATTCGACTTTAAATCGCTGACGGCCACGAGCTCGATTGTCCCCGGCAAGTGCCATTAGTAACAACAACAAACTTTGAATGTTAAAATATGTTGTTTTCACTATTTAGCATCTAGTTTCGGTAAGTTTGACGACCGTTTTCAATTAGTTCAGTGACTAACGACGACGACAACTAAACCCACACAGAAAACATTGTTACAATAAAATTCTGAAAGCAATCTTTTGGAATTTGGATTGCAGCTTATTAAAAAATTTTGCCCTTTTTTACTTGTATGATCTTACTTCTTCTTCTTGTGTACAGCCGGCCACCCCGCCACCACTGAAAGTAGCAGTAACGGCAGGATTTGTTGTGGCCGACTGTGGTCTTTAGCAATGTCCACCCTTACACTGATCGAATCTGTCAAACTGATATTCTCTTCGAGGTAATAGCTGATGGCCTTCTGCGCGCTTGTCCATGGCAAGTGTCATAAGTAACAGTAGCAATAACAACAAGATAGTTTATATATTGAAATTACATTAATTTTAGGTAATGATGAATTAATTATAATAAATACTTATTATAGGTAAATATTTATTGTAATTATAACTAATTGTGATGGAATTATATTTTATATAAGGTTACATAAATATAGAAAAACTCGGATTTTCGAATACGATGTTTTGACCTCTGTTATTCAAACTGCTTGAATAGTAATGTCTAGGATACGAATAAATTGAATGGATAAAACAAAATTTTGACCAAAAATTGCATAAAACTTTTTCCCAAGTTATAAAATAAAATAATTGATTTAATAAATTTAATAAAACTAATGCATTAAATAGATGCAATTTGGTTATTCAGATTGCCTTTTAAATTACTATAGCTGTAATTGCAAGAAATAATTGCAAGGCTTCTCAGCAGGATTGAATAAAAAATTGTTTTTATTATATTTATTGATTAGTCATTATGTTTTATACCCAAAGACGACAAAAAGAGACATTAAAAGAGGGTATTATTATTGTTACAAGTGGGAGAAAGCCATGGAAGCACGCCGAAGTTGGCGACGTTTGACGAGGAGCTTCGCACTAGCCGGGTTAGTTAGGCGAAAGAAATAGTCTGGTAGCCGATGGATCGTAAGTTAAGCGCCACGTTGCTTCGCGTGGTTTTGGGCGCTCGCTCACTTGGCTATATAAGCGACGGGTAGCCGTTATTTGAGAGTTTTCTCTCGGAAGAGAAGCGTCTCACTGGACTAACGGATTACTTTTCTCGCTTGGTATTAGTGAGCTGTGTTTACGTTTGCTGTTAACGTTGTATATTTGAGCTTGCTGTGATTTACTGTTTACTGTGCTATACGATAGCAGTTTTGCAGTCTGTTTTTATCGTGCATAAAGCTTGCATTTACGCTGTAAGTGACTGTTGACTGTGGAACTGTTTTTATCTGAAGTTTTACTTTATAGAGTCATCCTGTAAATACTTGTAAATAGCTGTAAATAAATTTGTTTGTTCTGCCTTCAAGTATAGTCCATTCAATCCGAACCCACTACACTAAAAACGTAAGACTATTTATTCCCATTGATAATGTAATTTAATTTTCCATTGTTTCCGATATCTTGTAAAAAACAGGTTATTCGCATTCTTGTGAATAATAATATTGCAGATACAAACAATTTCTATAAATAATTAAACATATTATAGAATGGATTTTGCATTCATAAGATACACTCAAAGCATTTAAAGATAAAATTGAGTTCCACCAATAGAAGGTTGTCTTCAAAAAAGAAAACTCATTTGTCCTGCTAAAGATTCTTTTTAAATCCACGAATAGGTAATTTAATTTACTACATCACTCTAATAACAAACCAGTGATGACGGTCTCCCCAAAATGCTCTCGCATACGCCTCTATTAAGGTCCTACCCCTTCCCTCTACAAAAATTACGGAACAGTAGTAAGGCCATAAATAGTTTGCATGGCATTAGCGAAAGACAGTCACAAAATATGGATATATGACGTGAATCAAAAATTGCTTCTGAATCTAATGTGTGAATCATATTTCGAATAACTTTTTGGCAGTAGATTAAAACTAAAATTTGTCACGGAACTGAGATGGTAATCAGATGTTAAAATTGAATCTAATTTCATTGATTTAGAGACATCCCTTTTTTCAGCAATATAATTTAAAAGTACACATCTAAAGATAATCAAATCTCTAACAAAATCAATAGATAAGAATCTATATATCTATATACTTGCATAAACAAATTTCAGGAAAATATAACAGGATATATCAAAAAATATAATTTTACAAATTTCAATAGGCGAAATACTGAGACGACACGATGCATCAAATTTTCAAAATCAAAAACATTGTAATTTGCGATTACATTTAATTTGTAAAAACATGCTATAATACTTCCACTTTGAATTTTATTAAAAAAAAGCACTAAGATTTGATACTAGGTTTGTTAATTTTTTCAGGCATGTATAGGTTTCTTACATGTTTTTAAAGTATAAGGTATCTGCAAATTCTTTATATTGAAAATGCATATGCAAGTTCCAAAAAAGAAGATAAAAATATAACTATTACCATTAGTTTTTGAAAAAAATTGCTTAGTTAATGACATTTTTAACAAACAGCATAACTAAAAAAAATAAGGGATTTATTTAATTTTCCTTTTATATATCTAGTTCAGAAATTTTCTACAAAAAATTATGCCAATAAATAAACATTTTATGAAAATTCCAAGTTGTCATTAATAGTTTTTTTTTGTCGAAATTATTCTGTGTTTTGAGCTTAACCCTTCTTTGCATGATTTTTTCTTTTTTTAAAAAAAATCAGGGTGATGTAATTAATGCTCTAGATTAAAGGAAAAATATTTAAAAAAATATTGGTGTAAATAAAAATAAGTATTATGTAAAAACAATATGATGGAAATTTACATCATCATGCATTGTCACATATTTAGCTCAGTACTAAATAAATAAAAAAATATTCTTTACTAAATCTTCTTTATTCTGTATGATAATTTAATTAATTAATTATTATTAATAATAAATCAATTTCCATAAAACAATTTAAAATCTCGCTCATTTCTTCCAGTCACAACAAACAGCGGAATGACAAGTTGTAGGCCTGGTAATTGACAGTGACGTTTGCTATTTTTTGACAACTGCGTTTTTTTTTTTTTACGCAATAGTCGCTTAAAAAGTTGCCAGCAACAACAAATTTACAGTACAATGGTTTTGAGTACCCTTTTTGTTGACTAAATATTATGATGGAAATTTCCATCATCATGCAAAGAAGGGTTAAAATGATTATAAAACATGAACCAAATTATCTTAAAGTACTTTATCTAATATATCTTCTAATTTTTTTTAAATTCCGTATCAAATTTCAATAAATTTTATGAATTGTTTTAAAACAGTGCATTTATTAATTACAAATTATAGTTAAGTATTTGTTCTTCAAAGAGTGCATTTCAATAGTTACCTATACACTAAATCATAAAAATAAAGCAGAAATAATTGCTTTTCCCAATTCTTTACAAAAGATTTACTCGAAATAATCAAACTATAGCTAGGTAGGTAAGAGTTAATATATACATTTTAAATATGTATGTTAATATATACATTTTAAAGTTAATATATATAAGATGTATATAGAGAGTTAACTCTTCCTGCTGTAGCTGTGGGGAAATAGGATCTCCAATTATCTCTGCCACAGAATGCATACTCACTCTCTCGTGGCACATGAGAAAGCCAGAAAGAAGTCTCGAAGAAGAATGGTACAGGAGAGCTGCATGGAATACTCTTTCATGTTGCAAGATCCACTCCATAGTAAACCACATTCATAAATACCAAGACCTCTTCAAGACCACTCAAAACCTGAGACCAGAATTCCACAAGTCAAAATCAGCCGAAATTATAAGAAGTCCCTCAAAAGTGCAGATCTCATGATGGAAATCAAGATCCCAGGACCCAGACGGACGCTACGTATTTCTGACTCTATAGTGACTGTTTGTATGCTTTACATCTGTTCACACTTTAATTTGTCACTTCCCCCTCCCTTTTCAGTTGGTAATCTAATCCCCCTGTAAATTCAACCCATAATCACCATTTGTTTCAGTATTCTTGTTCTCTCCATCCAGTTATAACTTCAGAAAAAATTGAGCAAATTCGTGTAAGATTTGACACCGATGGCATTCTCTCTGGAAATCCCTGAATGCTGTATCGTCTCTTTTTTTTCCTTTAACAAATATCCCCCCCCTCTCTCTCTCTCCCATCTTGTGCTCATCCAACTGGTTAGATAACTTAGCGTTATTGGGTTAGCGCACTGGATGACGTTATAACATAGATAAATATATACATTTTAAATATGTATGTTAATATATAAATTTTAAATATGTTAATATATACATTTTAAAGCTAATATATATAAAATGCATATATACAGTTAATATATACATTTTAAATATATTGGCTTGTTTTTATAGAAAATTTTTCTATAAAAACAAGCCAATTCATTCACATCCCTTTTAAAATAACTCTACTTTCCTTGTGTGTGTATTCATCTGTTGAATATTATTAAAAATTCCCGTTTATAGTTCCATATCTTACTTAGAATAAAGATAAAGATTTAAAATCTAAAATTTTAGCGTTTCATATGTAAATCATGATATAAAAATTCGAATTTCTTTCGCTAAAATCCTCGTACTTTAACTTTGGATATCCAGTACTTAAAGTCGGATTCCTTAACTTTGCCACTTTATATTTCTTGAGTCATTGATTCGTATGTTCTCTAATAGTCAGTATTAAAATCGAAACTTTGTTACTCTTTTTCGGTCATTTGGGGGACAATTACCTCGAAGAGAATATCAGTTTGACAAATTCGATCAGTGTAAGGGTGGACATTGCTAAAGACCACAGTGGGCCACAACAAATCCTGCCGATACTGCTACCTTCAATGGTGGTGGAGGGGCTGTACACAAGAAGAAGAAGTAAGATCATACAAGTAAAAAAGGGTAAATTTTTTTTAATAAGCTGCAATCTTCCTTCCAAAAGATTACTTTCAGAATTTTATTGTAACAGTGAATTTGTTATAGTGTTTTCTGTGTGGGTTTAGTTGTTGTCGTCGTTAGTCACTGAACTAACCGAAAACGGTCGTCAAACTTACCGAAACTAGATGCTAAATAGTAAAAACAATACATTTTAACATTCCAAGTATGTTGTTGTTACTAATGGCACTTGCCATGGACAGGCGCGCTTGTGGCCGTCAGCGATTTAAAATCGAATGAGCGTCTCTTGATTTTAAAGTAGCGTCAAATAGGGCCAAGAGTACGACTTAACTATTCATTCAGCACATTCTCTTTTTTCATACACCTCACAGATAGTACACAGAAAAAAAGGCCATGCCCTAACCGGGATTCGAATCCTGGACGCTCAAATCACGAAGAAGGCGCGCTACCTCTGTACCAGGACGCTGACATATTCTTTTATAAAGATATAGTGGAACTAAAAGAAATTGTTTCTAGATTAGCGTGACTTAAAACTGAGTTCATCTCAATATCCTATTTGTGAACTTTTGTTATCCAAATAATTATTCTCGAATTTGAAAAACGAACATTGTCCGGTAGAATGCATGAGGCTGAATTACATTCATCGATTTCGGTTTCTGAATGACTACTATAATACGTTCTAAAACTCTAGGATTAACCCCTTAACAGGTTTATTTTCTTTGCTAACTAATAAGATGACACCTTCTATTTTGGAAGTATTTTCTTATTTTAATTCAAATGGAAATCCATCGAATACTTGACTTATCTACGTATTCGAAATCATTTTACTATTGAATTATGATCGTTATGAACGGTTTGTTTTCTGTTTACAACTATCAAAATTCGATAAATCGATGCACCTACGGCATACAGGTAAACCAGTTAAGTGGTTAACTTTCATCATGGTTTACCTATTTTCAGCAAAATCAACAACCAAAAAATTTTAATATCTTTAATGGAATTTTTGTTTTATCCTATACAAAGAAATATGTAAAGAGAAAATATTGTAAGGGCGAAAGCATCGGAATCGAGAAATTGACAAAGCTATAAGCTCCAATCTTCCAAGGGTGCTTCTTCCAACAAATCTTTAGTCTGTGACGATAAAATTTGATGCATTGACATAAAATCATGTTTGTAGATTTTTATTTAACTTTTAAGAAAACTCACTCATTATAGGTTTAGCCCTTTGATCACAAATGAATTTGTAACTGAGAACAGTAAAAGAGAACATAAACAAAAAAAAAAATATTCTCATGTTTAGAATCTGAATATAGGGTATGGGTGTACGTCTTGGGACGAAAATATTCGTAATTTTAAACTGTGAATGGATTGATTGCATTCCTCTTTTAATAAAATTTACCACTGTATATTTATAATAAACCTGTACAGCTGCATGCTTGGACATTTCTGCGTAATGATGCTTTTAAAAGAGGTTAAATAGGACCTCCTTCGTAATCAGACTCGTAACAAGAAGAGAGTGGGCGAATTTCCGTTAAATTTTAATTTCCCGTTTTCCTCAATAGAATAAAAATTTTAATTTTCCGTTTAATTTTAATTTCCCGTTTTCCCGAATAGAATAAAAATTGGATTTTATTCCAGTGGAATAAAATACAATTTTATTCTATTCGGGAAAACGAAGTTTCTGCTCCATATTTTCCACCATTCAGAGTATAAGATTTAAAAGTTGGGAATTAATATCGCTCCAGATATTACGGGCGGTAGTAAGACTACATCCTCCTCTCTAACCTCCCCATAGACAACTGAGTAACTACAAATTAAATGTATAGACATAGTAAGTCCAATGGGTTTTGGATGGAATCCAGTTTCACATCCGTGAATTTTCAGTGCCATGATTAAGATTGACCACAACGACTCGAGGGACTTCCTCAGGTATTTCATTCTAATTGTTTAAAAGTTAACCAGGAATGAGTTGGTCATAGCATAATGGTTCTGATCATCTGATCACTTTAGGATACTGTATGGAAAAAATCATTTGTTATCCAAACCAATTTTTGTTGCAATGTGAAAGTACCAGGATAATTAAATATCTCTTCCACAATTTTAAAGAAAAAAAATTATAAACTTTCAGTTTAAATCCCCGATTTCATATGCATTATTTTTACTTCATTGAACTATTTATTGATCGCCTCCATATTAACCCTTTTAAAGAAATGAAATTAGTCACAAAGTATGAGACGTTGATTAAAAATTTATATCTGTGAAAGTTCTTTTATTTAATAAGCATTTGAAAGTTCATAAAATCTAACCAAAGAACTAAAAAAAACTACAAGATATTTTGTATTTTGAAAATCTTTATTGATTAAAAAACAATATTTCATTAAAAAAAATTTTATACAGAAGAAACAGAGAGAACCTTAAAGGAAATAGTTGAGCAAAATTTGTTAATGTCTTTAACATTTATCCATGTTCCAACAAATATTTCAAAAATCAAAAATACAACGTTTGAAAGGCTGTAATCGCAAAAATCCATTTTCAGTAAATAACTCGGCTACCTAATATTCCAAGTATCTTATGTATTATTGGCCCAACCCCAATATTCATTAACGCAGAGCATTCATAATATCCGAGGCCCCCGTATTGCCTGACCAAGGACCGGCAATAAGAGGACGAAACTTCCCCGCCTGCACCCGGTGGTTCTGCACCTCTGCGATCACTTTTATTCCCCACAAATATGTATGAGGGCATGTTTTCTGCTTGATTCACACCGAGAAAGCTGTTATACGAAACTATTGCTTGATGCACTGTTGCGAAACTGTCTACAGCGAACATAAAAATTAGAGCGTCAAATCTGAACAAATCTGGAACAGGTACGAAAAATGGAGGAGGGTAGACCAAAATTCCGATATAAAGCAATCCAGTCGCATGCCCTATCGTTTGATCATCCAAAATGTATGAGAATCGGTAAACATACTGCACATTGACCTCTCCTGGCAGGAACGGGCCTCCGTGGGGTGCACCAAAACGACAGGCCAGTGTACTCCTCCCTACGCCTGTACGTCCTGAGATACAAAGCCAAACACGACGACGATGGGGTCCTCTTCTTGTCTTTTCGTTCCGAAGGGATAAAACACCACGCGGAATACCTCTTCGAAGTCTGTCTCGAAGTCTAATCCGACCATGGCATCTGCACCGTGCTGACATATTGGATTGATACCTGCCACGGCGTTACCACCCTTTGATAGTCCGATTTCAATCGTTGCCAACTTCTGAGAAATAAAACTGCATCTCCTTTCATTAAGGGCAGATGGCTAGACTAAAGAGCATTTCAGTCTTTGTTGAGTCGTTGCCGGAATCGATAAAACGGATTTTGTTCTTTTTTTCCCCCGTTCAAGAACGATGCTTGGCCATGCTGCTCCAAACAAATTTTAAAATGACAAACTATGATCAATAAGATGGAATTATTCACCATTTATCGGAGAACAAAAAGTGGAATTAAGAAGCATTTTTTTTTTTAGTTTATAGATTCTCACTGGGTTTCTTCGACTTATGTGGTTATTGAATAAAAGAATTTAAATCAAAAATCCGAAAAATAGACTAATTCAAATATAATTTAATTAAAATTTTCGTTTGGAATAACTATTTGATGTTCGAATTTTCAAGATAAACGATTTGAAGTCGGCAATTCTAGAGACTAGTATATAACGCCGATGTACAATTTAAAAATGGTTTATTCGAAAGATTTAATGTATTTTTTTACATGTTTTATTTAGTTAAGATAAAAAATTTCATTATAATAATTCTGAAAACTATTTTTAAAAATAGCACATGATAATGGAGAAAAAAGGAATTCTCTCTAGCCCTCACTAATTGACACGACTAATTGGAAAGAAAAGACTTAGGAACACGGAATCACAAATATTTATGTTTTCCATTGGCAATAGCATATTTTTCTCTTCCTTATCAAACAATCCGTTTTACTTTTTAAAAAATTTCATTTCGGGTAAAAGGCACTTTATTAAAAATGTGTGGCTCGTAAATTAATTGGATTTCAGTATAAAAGCATTTATAATTAGGTATCGAAAAATAATGTTTGATATTGCTATGATAATAATTTTAAAAAATAAGATATGATAGGTCTAATATGGATAATACTGTACATTTTTCATTGTAAATTAAAGGATTAATTTCCGAAATTAATTTTAATACAGGGTCAAAGATAGTTCAAGTTATTTTTTAGTTTCCTCTTTAGCTTTTAATTCTTAAAGAGTTAAGCCCTTAACAGGTTTATTTTCTTTGCTAACTAATAAGATGACACCTTCTATTTTGAAAGTATTTTCTTATTTTGATTCAAATGGAAATCCATCGAATACTTGACTTATCTACGTATTCGAAATCATTTTACTATTGAATTATAATCGTTATGAACGGTTTATTTTTTGTTTACAACTATCAAAATTCGATAAATCGATGCACGTACGGCGTAGGGGCAAACTAGTTAAATTAGCTTGCAAAAAAACACAAATTTTCAAAGCTATTATTCCGAAACTATTAAAATTTCATGATTATGTATTAATTTTTAAATGGGGAAGGTTTTGCAAAATATCATACGATTTTTATATCAACGTAATTTTTTTTTTGATACCCGTAGAAGATTATAAAAGCAACAGCCAAATTTTTCAATTATATAGATAAATTTAAATAAGCAAACAATTTATTTTAAAATTCAGAATATAATAGTAGTTTTGAGCGTTATTAAGAAAATTAATTATTGGTTTGGTGTAGGCATTACAGAAGTCAGCTACCAAATTTTGAATGTTGGTATCATCATAAAAGTATCCTAAATGTGAACGAGTATCCAACATGACATAGTGAAATATACGCAGATAAAATGAGTCATCTATTATAATAAAAATGGAGCTCGAAATGCGTTGCTAAGCGCAAAACTGGAGAACGGCTCGACCGATTCGGCTAATTTTTTGTTTAATAGTTTCGTTAAGACACGAGGATGGTTCTTATGGAGAGAAAAAATCAAAAAACTGCGAGGAAAATAGTTAAAACGACCCTTTTCTAACTTTCCCGCCAAAAATCTGCATTTCCTTCCCCCCCGCCAACTGAGTGAGATAGCAGGAAGTAATAAATAATGATTTGTTTAGAAAGAAATGCGCGAAGTCAGTTGGTTTTCATTCATAGATAACGGGATGTTTAAAAAAGAAACAAAATAGCTGCTTTTATTATTAGTCTGTATGAATATTTAATCTATGCCTGCTCAAAATAAAATTTCGGCACGGAAGAAAAAAAAAGAATAACAAAGTGAAAATAGGGTTTGTAGAAACAAAATTAGTGAAGAAAAAAAGGATAGAAAAAAAAGAAAAGAAAAGAAGGATGTGTGTGTATCAATATTATTTCCTCTGTGCGCGGCATTTTCCGAGCTTTTTTTAAACTTTCGCATCTCTTAGAAACCAAATGTGTCTTTATTGTTTAGTGTGTTTACATTTATGAAAATTTGAATCTCATTATTCTATGAAAACGTAGAATTTTAGACCTTTCCCTCCACCATTTAAGTAAAATATCAATTCCGGGACAATCATTGCTCGGATACAAAGAGAAAGATGAATAGCACAATGAACAGAACATCTGAAGAAAATAATACTAAATAATACTCTAAATGAATTATATGATTATCAAAATTTGTTTGGTTTAAAAATATTTTGATGAAAAACCTGTTATGAGACACAGCTAAATAAAATATTATATGAAAATTTTAGCGAGCAATTAATACTGGCGAACCGACTGGTCGCCAAGGGCGGCTAGTAAATAATAAAGATTGAACTGAATTTATTTAAATGAAAATTTCGGATTTCAGTTTCGACCTTTTAGTATGTAATGCGTTGATTTGAATGTATTCTTTTTTTAGTAATTTGTGTAATCCAAGGCAGGGATGCGACTCATGCTGAGCATGTAAGGACACCAATTTCTAATCATCAATTGAATTTCAAAACTCGCCCACTTTTTATGGTTGCCAGCTGGAACCCGAGAAAAAAGATGAATGGTTGTTATTACTAATGGCACTTGTCATGACCAAGCCCGCTGATGCATCAGCTGATTTAAGCCGAAATAAGCGTCTCTTGCTTTGTAATTATCGCCAAATTGTGCCGAGAGGAAGACTTCAGCAACAGTTTCATCACATTCTTGCACGACCTCTTTTTACAAGGGAGGGGGACATGCACAAGGCTCACAGATAGAAAACAGAAGAACAATCATGCCCTAACTAGGGTTCTAACTTGGAACACCCATATCATAATGAAGACGCGCTACCTCTGTGCCAGGGCGGATTCAGCATGCTAATGATGATCTCATGCACGCTTTACAAAGGAAAGAGCGGGTGCAGAAGCTTCTGAGGTAATGGACCCATGAGTACTCAAGAGCAGAAGTCTGACTTCTAGCTCATACGAGGATGATACACACACATTCGCTTGTACTGTCCCTTTTTTCTGAGGGGCACATTCACACAACTCACAGATAGTACACAGGAGAATAACCATGCCCGAACCGGGACTCGAATCCGGGACGCCCAGATCAAGAGGAAGATGCGCTTCCTCTGTGCTAGGACACCGACCAAGATGGATGGAAATCTAACGGAAAGCGTCTTCAATAAGCATAAATTAATGATGGGACGGTCTCAACGGTCACATCATCATCATTCATAGGGTATCTGATTCCATTGGAACTGATATCTTATTGTGTGAAATGGTGTGAAAATCTTTTTTATTTCATAATTAATTAATATCCGATTTAAGAGTATCTTTTTTTTAATAATTGACAATAAGCATTTCACTTATATTGCTTATTTCAACTTAATCTTGCCCTGTGTGTGGTTAGTACGATATATCCAATGAAAGGTAGCATCACAATAATTTCATAAAGCGCACGAAAAACTCTAGAACTTGTTTTGTTCTAAAACCACCTACCTTTTTGTGGAATGCCAATAAGATTATTTTAGCACTTTCTCTGCAACTTGAAAATTAATGTTTCAAGAAATCAGTAAGAAGGAAAGGTTTTCAAGCTATGGTGTTTTAATAGCAGTCCGTTGCATTTGTACAGACGAGTCATGGCACGCTAGCCCATTGTAAACATTTTGGCAAATTGGTATTTGATCTTTTGAGGATTGTTTTGCTTGATCTTATTTTTCATATACATTGCTTATATTTTCATATAGTAGCTTAAATTAGAGAAGGCTCAAAATTGGTTAATTATGTATGGTAAAACCATCATCCCTAAAGTCTCCATCTAAAAATAATTCGATATATATATTTTTTATTTTTTACTATACGCGATGAGTTTGTAATATAGTAAAATAAAAATTTTAATACAATTGGATACGACGAATATTGTATTTCAAAGTATATAAAGATAATTAATGAAATAAATTATCTCACCGCTCTAACTGTTACGTAATAGTGTATTGAACTAATATCTTTATGTCGTTAATTGTCACTTCAATCACTTAACCCTTTGGGGTCGGAAAAGTAATTCGATGCATAATTATTCACCTGATACATGGAGCTGTTTATTACACCAAAATTAAATACATGCAACTGCTTTGAGTTGAGTTTCCCTGAAAAATAAATCTGAACCATTTTAACATTCTGTAGATGTTTTTAACAATTAAAATTTAAAAAAAGGAATAAATAAACTGTCATAATGATGCACTTTCTTGAATGGTGGGTGAGAGTAGACATACAACCGCAAAAGGGTTAATATCTTAGCTTAGTTCATTCTAAAATATTCTCTTATTTCCTGATCCAATTCCACACTTTTTGCTTAATCAATGCAACAGAATGTATGTAAAATTGCAGATATCGACAAGTCCTCGAACTCAAAGTGAAGGGTTAAAAATTTGCCGATCCAAGGCATTCTTTTAAAGGATCCCTATAATTCAATTATCTAAGGAAATCCTTGTCAAAATCTCCCAGTATATAGTTATGTGGATAAATATTTCATGAGTGTTTCCTCTTTTCGTTCTTATGTCGTTCTGTGTTGATGAACGTTGTCGCTTCCATTTATGTGTAAATTATGCCTCCCGGGATGGAATAAAATCGAAGTTTAAATTTCGAAAGTGTCTTCTCTCTCTTCGGTCATGAAACCAAATTAAAAATTACATTTATGTATATAATCCCCTAACCCAGTTAGACAACAACCCTTATAGAGAATTGTGTGTGTGTAAAAAGAATGAATTGCTCTTTCCCCTCATTTTCAGCAGAATTGCTCGAAATTAACAAACTACGGCTGGATAGGTGAAATTTAGCGTACCTGTTTTAAATATTATTATCGGTAAAATCTGCGGTAAATACTAGTTAAATAATTCACATCCCTTTTAAAATAACACTATTTCTTGTGTGTGTGCTTTCATCTGGTGAATATTATTTAAAATTCCCGTTTATAGTTCCATATTTTACTTAGATTCAAAATAAAGATTTAAGATCGAAAAAGGTGGAATTTTAGTTTTAAATTATGATGTAAAATTCGAATTTCTTTCGCTAAGGAATCACGTGTTCAGTATTGTCCTATACTTAACTTTGCCAGTTTATGTTTCTCGATCCATTGATTCGAATGTTCTACAATGTAAAATATTAATATGGAAACTTTGTCATTTTTTTCTAGCGAAAATATGGTGGCAGTAAGATAAGGAAAAAGGGGACTTAAAATTTTCCATAAGTAGCAATGTTCTTCCAGGTGAAAGATATATCAAAAATATTACAAAGCATTATCTAATCATGTATCATGGCTTCTTGCTGCAGCTAGAAAAGGTTATTTACCACATGGCATGCGACATAACAATAATTTGTCTAATACAATTCATTATATTATTTTGTGTGTAAATTTCGCTTTTGGATAATAGTCGTGTTGTTACTTATGGCACTTGCCATGGACAAGCCCAATTGATACATCAGCAAATTTTAAGCCGAGATTAAGCGTGTCTTGTTTCCAGTATTGCCAACTAGGGCAAAGAGTACGACTTGAGTTACACTCTAATCACATTCGATTGCACATCCCCTTTTTCCAGGGGGGGGCGTAATTGAACAAAAATGGATGTCGGTTAAATGGAATGAAAAACAGTATTTCGAACCTGCAGAATGAATGAAAGGGGCGGGGGGAATATATATATATATATATATATATATATATATATATATAT
>JAOUZG010010699.1:3199472-3211908 GCA_026289955.1 Argiope argentata
ATATATATATATATATTGATGAAGTTAAGAAAAGACGCTTGTTCGAAATTTTGTATGGAGAATAGTTTTATTGCTTCTTTCTTCGTTCTTTCTCATTTGATTATGTATTGTTTCTATTACCCACACAGTCTTTATGTTCAATGTACAAGCGAAGCTAGTACATTCCAGCTCCCGCTATTAGCGAAATTCTGCTCGGTACCTTCTACAGATGCCAAAGGCATAGCATGTTCTAACTTTTGCTCTACACCCAATAGACCGGCGCAACCCACCTGAAAAAAACACTACTTATCAATGAAAAATCATAACTATATTGTTGTTACTTATGGCACTTGCCATATTGAACAAGCTTCCCGCTGATAAAGCAACAGATTTAAGCCGCCGACTAGGACCAAGAGTACGACTTAGCTACACACTCGCCACATTCGCTTGCACAACCCCTTTTTAGAGGGGGCCACATTCACACATTTCACAGATAGCACACAGAAGAACAGCCATGCGCGAACCGGAACTCGAACCCGGACTCCCTGAACACGAGGAAGACGCACTACCTCTGAGCCAGAAAACCGGCATGGTTATATTGTAGAAAATTGTAACCGTAACTATCCCACAAAAGTATTTGTTTACTTTGTCGGCCATCTTTATTTACGTCTTGGCATCCATGGCGCAGCAAGGAGCACACCAAGCGTCGCTTTTACCTCGTAATCTATTGGGTTGGCTTTAAAGGTTAATTATAGAAATACAGCTAATTTGAATGAAATTTTCGGGTATTTTATAATAGCTGTATTCCGATAATTAATCTTAAGATGCAAATTATCCGAAAATCGAATTTGTATTTTGGATGCCTTTTCTCTCCGATTTATTGAAACCAATATTTGACACAAAACTAAAACTGTTGTCGTAAGATCTTTAAACAAATTCCCTTTATTCAAGACATTGCGTTTTTGAGTCAAGGGCTTTACATGCAAGCTAAAGATCACTAATAAATGTTAAGCCTTTTTAGAAATTTGATTTAGAATTGAATAATAATCTATATTTTAGATGCTAAAACTGTGTAACACATTTTTTTTTAATCTCCTCCTTTATTTTTTGTAGTTATTGTGTTCTTTTGTAATCTGACAAATGGACAGATACTTTCCTCTAAAAGGATTTGTTCGGCACCATTTGATAGATATCTTTAAAAGTGGTATAATATCGCTATTCCAAATTTTCTGTCCAGCTCAAACCATTTTTGCGTTATCGTACTAAGTGATGTACGGACCAAGAATGTGTTTTTTGAACCTTCAAAAGTATGAAACGTGAAACATTATCAATATCTCGAATTCAATTTTTTTTACAGTTACAATACTCATATATTTCTACTATATTTCTTTGTATAAGATAAAATAAAATTCCATCCATTTTTTTTGTAATTAAAAAGTTTTGGCCGTTGCTTTGATGAAAATAATGAAAGTTATG
The DNA here is from genome assembly GCA_026289955.1 of Argiope argentata. Taxonomy (NCBI): domain Eukaryota; kingdom Metazoa; phylum Arthropoda; class Arachnida; order Araneae; family Araneidae; genus Argiope; species Argiope argentata. The sequence goes on from JAOUZG010010699.1 coordinate 3,200,928, forward strand.
TTAAACATGAATTAAGATCACAAGACGCAGAGTAAAAGTGCCAGTTCCATGTCAGAGATCCATATTTTGTATTTCTTGTTCTCCAATATGGCAATAGTGGCTTTACTTAAGATCTGCAATCTCACACGAGGAAAAGGGACTAAAATATCCATTAGAGAACATGCGAAATCCCTTTGGAGTGACAATGATTTGTCATATAAAACACTTAATAAAATCCATCATTGAGTATTTGTAATAAACCTGGACCGTTGAACATTCTGTGTATCAAAATTATTAATAGAAAAAAAAATTTAATCAAACTTGTCTTAAGAAGGTATTACGTGAGCCTTCGTTTGTACTTAATATCCAGTTTTCCTCAATTGGAACACAATTTAATTTTTATTCCATTCAGGAAAACGAGGTTTCTTCTGAATTGTTATCACATTTAGAATATTAGATTAAATAACGATTAAAATGAAATCTGCTCTGCATATTTCAATGTATCATGTCAGAACATCATTTCTTGAACGGCCAAGCACCACATGCTCATGCAAGTTAAATTATATTTGTATTCATTTTAATCGTTTCATCGAATGAGTCACTTTAGTGTTGAAAACGATCCAAAAAACTTTGTCTCGCATTGATTGTTAAAAAAATATATCCCATTTCCTATTTATTTCATTTCATATAATCACGCGCTCAAAATGGCATTTTTGAAGGTTTTATTTTCGGTAGTCATGAACTTATTTTTTTAAAAAATAAGAACTTTTTTAAATACAATAGCAACACGTTGTTAAAAGCTGATGCTCGTTTTGATAGTAAAATTTCAATCTTTCACCTACGGATTTCAGTTGACGCCAAAACCTTTCTTTCTAAAACATTATGTTCTCACATGATAAAAATTGTGAAATAATATTGTTGTAGATGTTCTAGGTTTTAAGATGACAAAAAAGATGTGAACCTCCCCAAAATAAAATTTCAAACTGCCAAGAACCGACTAAATAACATCAAATTTAATGTACAAACATTGTATGTCAAATGGGTCTTCGATGGATTCTTCAGTTCCCTAACAAAGACTGACCACTGAGTCTCGCGATATTTTTTCTGGGGTTTCATCCTAATCAGGTAAAAGTGGATCATGTTGGCATAATCAAGAATCAGCTGATCATATCATAATGATTATAATCAACTGATAGTGTTGATACTATTTGGAATTAATTATTTGGTATACAAACCAATTTTTGCTGTAGAATTTATATAAAAGTGCCAAAATTATTTCACCTACAATGTGAAAGAAAAAAATGTAATCTTTCAATTTGAATCCCTGATTTCATATGCATTGTTTTGACTTTCTTGAGCTATTTATTGGGCGATTCCATATTAACCCTTTTAAAGAAATGAAATTAGTCGCAAAGAATGAGACTTTCATTAAAAACTAAAATATATATGAAAGTTCTTTTATTTAATCAATATTTGAAAGTACATAAAATCTGAGAAGAGAATTAAAAACTACAAAATATTTTTTTTATTTTGAAAATTTTTGAAATTTGATTTTTTAAAAAAATTAATATTTCGAAAGATTATTTTTCTAATATAAAACAAAGAATTTTAAATGAAATAGCTGTACATTTTTTTAAAAAAAATGTCGTAAACATTTATTCACGTTCCACCAAACACCTTGCAAAAATCAAGAATTCAACATTCGAAATGCTGTAATCGTAAACATTGTTTTTCAGAGGACGCATCACCTCCTTATTAATTGAAGTATCGCATCTAATATGGGCCCAACGCCATTGTTCCTCAGCGCAGAGCATTCAAAGTATCCGAGAGCCCCAATCTCCCTTGCCACAATCTCGGCATAAGATGGCGTCACGCACATTGGAAACGCATCCGGGGTTTCTCTACGATCGCTTTTATTCCCCACAAAGATTAATGGGGGCATGTTTTCACCCGTATCCGCCACTATTTCCTCAAACAAATCGTAGGCTTCGTCTAGCGATTCGCGATTACTTACATCGTACAGCAAAAGAGTTGCGTTGATATTGTCAATAAGATAATCTTCGAGTTCTTCTTGCCTAAAGGGCGGAGGATCGATCAAAATTCCGACAGGGACAAGCCCAGTCTCATTCAGTTCCGGTCGAGTACTCAAATCGATGATGAATCTGTATCTATTCTGAACAACAACCTCCCCTGGCAAGAACTCGTCTCCGTCCATTGCAGCAAAACGACAGGCCAGTGTACTCCTCCCGGTGCCTTCTTTGCCTAAGATACAAAACCAAACACGATAGCGCCAAGGTTCCCTTCTCGCCGTTTCGTTCCGAAGGGATAAAACACCACGCGGAATACCTCTTCGAAGTCTGTCTCGTGGTCTAATCCGACCATGGCATCTGCACCGTGCTGACATATTGGATTGATACCTTCCACAGCGTTACCACCCTTTGATAGTCCGATTTCAATCGTTGCCAACTTCTGGGAAATAAAACTGCATCTCTTTTCATTGAGGGTAAATGGCTAGACTAAAGAGCATTTCATTCTTTGTTAAGTCGTTGCCGGAATCGATAAAACGGATTTTGTTCTTTTTTTCCCCCGTTCAAGAACGATGCTTGGCCATGCTGATCCAAACAAATTTAAAAATGGCAAACTATAATCAACAAGATGGAATTATTCACCATTTATCGGAGAACAAAAAGTGGAATTAAGAAGCATTTTTTTAAAGTTTATAGCTTCTTACTAGATTTCTTTATGGTTATGGACTTATATGGTTATTGAATAAAGAATTTAAATCGAAAATTCGGAAAATATTCTAATTCAAATACAATTAGATGAAAATTTTCGTTTAGAACGGATTTTGTTATTGTTTTATTTTCCCAAGAACCATGTTTGGCCATGCTGCTTAAAGTGATTTTAAAATGTCAAACTGTAATCAATAAGATGGAATTGTTCATCATATATCGGGGAATAAACAAATGGAACGAAAAAGGATTCTTTTTTTTTTCACTTTTACTGCTTCTGCTAGATTTCTTTGGCTTAAGTGGTTATTAATGAATATAACTTGAAAATCCAAAAGATACTCCAATTCAAATACAATATTTCAAAAATTAGATGAAATTGATTGTTTAGAACTATAAATAAAATATTTGGTGTTCAAATTTTCAAGAAGGATAGTTTAGAATCCATATTGTTTGTGATAGTAGATAACTCTAATGAAAAATTTTATAATAAACTATTCAAAGAAAATAACATAATTATCATTTATTCCGTTTATTTTTCATATATAGTTTGGTTAGGATGAACATTTTTCTCTATAAGAAATATTCAAACTACAAAAATAGTACATGGTTCATAACAACGTGGAAAAAGCAGATTCTCTCTAGTGCTGAATAACTTAGCCGACTGTTACAATGAAAAGACCAAAGGACACTACAGTAGAAACATTTATATTTTCCTTGGATAGTGACGTAATAATTTTTCAATTCCTACTATTAGCTCACTCTCTCTTTACATATATATATTTTGTTCAAATTTTCAATCGTTAATAAAATACTTTTTATTACTGAAATCAAGCTCAAGTAAACTTTTTAAAACTTGTAGTAGATGACATTTGATGTTAATATAGTTTTTTTAAATATTAATTCATCAATTTTTAATTAATTAAAAACTAATTTTCTCGCCTTTATAGTAGTTCTATATAGTAGTTGTAATTTTTAGGTTTGGATAGCCTGGTTGGTAGGGCGTTGGATTCTCACCCTTGTGCTGCGAGTTCGAACTTGGTCAAAAATTTCTCTATCCCAAGAGTAATACCACCGGTTGTACTGAATCAAAGGTAATCGTTATTCGGGTGCTCAGAGGTCCATACCCTCAAAATTTAACGAACCCCTCCTTCTGTTGTAAAGCGGAACACGAGAACAACTATTGTAAAAAGTAACTAGAAAACTTTACTGAATTTCTTTATTATATCCAAAGTAGGAACTAATTTCAAAAAATTATTTTTTATAATACTTGTTTTCATATAAAACGTGTTAACAGATAACTCGTTTTGCTCTGAAAAATTATCAGGTTTGAATAAGGACTTTTGCCTAGCAAATTAAATGGATATCAATATAAAGGCAATTATAATAAGATAAAAGACAATAATTTACATAATTAATATACGTTGTTACTCATGGCACTTGCCATGGACAAGCTCTCTGCTCATACAGCAGCAGATTTAAGTCGAAAGGAGCGTCTCTTATGAAATAGCACCAAATAGGGCCAAGAGTACGACTTAGCTACACACTTACCACATTTGCTTGCACATCCCCTTTTTACAGGGAGGGGGGGCACAGTTACACACTTCACAGAAATTACAAAGAAGAACAACCATGCCCTGATCGGGAATTGAACCCGGGACTCCCATAACACAAGGAAGACGCGTTACCTCTGTGCCAGAAAACCGGGATAATTAATAAATAATAATATAATAAAAAGATATATAATAGTGCTAATGTGGGTTATATTAAACGCTTTTCATTATATGTGAAAGGGTTAATTTCCGAAAATTTAACAAGTAATATTAAAAACAATTTTTCAAAAATCATTTCATACTTAGATATTAGGAAAAAGTTTATTTTAGTTACTTTTTATTAAATAATTACAATTGTTTTTGTTCTCGTGTTCCTCTTTACAACGGAAGGAGAGTTGCAGTAGCTTCTGAGAGTATGGACCCATAAGCACATGTGGGCAGAAATCTGACTTCTAGCACACACACGTTAAAAACCATTTTTACGGGGCGGACTTCATTCATCCATCCACAGATCGTGATCTTGATCTGAAACAGAGAACGATCATCTCTGATCCAGTAGCCTCAGTGGTATTATTCACCACATGGGGAATTTTATGACCACAAAAGATTTAACTCCCACCACACTCGAAGAATCTTCGGCTGATAGGTTTGAACTCGCAGTCCAAAAGTTGTAAATCTAACTCCCTACCAGCCAGGCTATCCCGTCTTAACAATTACGCTCACTATAAATAATTGATCAAAAAATTACGATATCATTGAATTTTCGACTCGAATTGAAAATTCGAAACTAATTGTGGCAACTCAAAATGCGTGCATTTTCTAAGCCAGTTGGGGTAACGCAATATTGATAGGAAATTTCTAATTTTCTTTATTCTGTATTATCTTAATTCGAAAGTACTTCAAAATGAATCGGAAAAATCTATTCATTAACAATGTTGAACTTTAAATGCATCAAAAATTATGAAAATTATGTTTGATGCAAGTAACGATTGAACTTTGATCTCAATATGGCTTAATAAGTAAAGAAAAACGTTTAAATATTCATTCGCAACGTCTTCAGAATACAACTCATTGCCAAAAAATTCTATAAAAGAATGAATAAATGAAATATTAAAAAGAAATTCTGCTATGCATATTTTAATGTATCATGAAAGAACATTATTTCTTGAACGGCCAAGCACCGCGTGCTCGTGCAAGTTAAATCATATTTTTATTCATTTTAATTGTTTCATTGAATGAGTCACTTTAGTATTGCACACGATCCAAAAAGAACTTTGTCTCGCATTGAATGTTTAAAAAAAAACCTATTTATTCATTTTCCTATTTATTTCATTTCATATAATCACGTGCTCAAAATGACATTTTAAAAAAGTTTTTAAGGTATTTTAAGACTTTATTTGTTGTAATCATTAACTTATTTTTTTAATCGGAGCTTTTGTAAATGGGATAACAACGCGTTATTAAAAGCTGATTTTTTTGAGATGCTCGTGCAGATAATAAAATTTTTATTTTTCGCCTGCGTATTTTTTTTATTTTTTGCCTACGGATTTTTGTTAACGCCCCAAACGTCATTCCCGTAGCACCATCATGTTCTGACATGATAACAACAGAAAAATATTTGATTCCTTCAAAAAGTTATTTAAAAATAATAATAAATTTCACAAAGATGCGAAAGAATTTCTTTATAATAAAAAGCCTCCAGAACCAATTTTTAGTAATGAGAAAATTTCACCACTTTGTTCTTAAAATCATTCCTCAATCATTCTAATGCTGAAGCTAAAATTACACTTTCAATCACCTTCAATTCTATTGTAACAAACAGGATTAGCGATCACTAATTCCATATAAACTCACTCAACTGAAGAGAATGCCCCTGAAATAAACGATCTTGAAGATGGCATAAGTAAGAGAATACAATGACTTTGTCACTATCTTCAGATAAGCTGTTATTTTCAATCAACATTACGTCCAGTTTGGGAAGTCTACTTCATCACTAACAATGTGATGGGCCTTTTTTCCCAAACGTAAAATTCTTTCTGGCCTAATTCTGTTCTATTTGAAGTGAAAGTACAACATGGGAACAAGTAATCTCTCTTGTAAATATAAATAGATTTGTCGATATAAATTCTCGTAAGTACTGTGAGTTCAAAATTTAGCTACAGTTTTCAATCACTTTTCCTATTTCTGTAGATCAAAATGCAATTTGAATACATAATTTATTTATTTTTTACATAATTATGATATACGATTGCCTTTTTTTTACTTCGAAAAGAAAAGGAACTTGTGAATTACTGTATTCAAATCATCACTTTTTTTGTATTATGTTTCAGAGAAAAACGAGTTATCACTTCCTGGTGATGGGAAAGTTCAATTTTCTAAGCACAGAGAATACCTTTCATGTCAAATTCGCAAATTGTCCTTTCCTATTTCCATGCTTTGGTTATATTTGCAAGGAAAATTTATAATTTAATTCTGAATTTCTGAGTTCAATTATTTTCTGATTTAACGATTTCTTTCGTTTAACCCTTTGCACTTCAAAAAATAATTAGAAGGAAAATTATTCACCTAATACAAAGATTTGCTTATAGCTATGAAAAATAAATATACATTATTCTTTTAAGTCGAATTTCTTTGAAAAATTAATCTATATCCCTTAACCATTATGTAGACGTTTTTAACAATTAAATTTGAAAAATTAATAAATAAAACGTCAAAATGATGCACAATCTTAGATGGTGAGTCATAGAGACCATCGGAGTGCAAAGGGTTAAAATAAATCAGTATTCCTACAAGAAAATTATATTCAATAGTGAATTAATGAAATTACATTAACATAACATTAGCAACCCACACTCTTTTGGTAGACTTTCGAATCCGATCAGACGGCGAGGACGATTCTCGGGTTTCTTTCATATTAAAATTCCTTCCTTCAATGATATAAGGACATTTAACCAATGAAGCTGTATGCATCACATTTAACATACAAAAACACAACATATCTTTCGTGGGACGTTTTGAGCCTGGAATCTAAGGCTCTGAAACTGTGATGTATCACTATATAATTGCTTACTTGCTCATTTTTGAACCTGTAACAAAAAAAGATATCATTGAGAAAGCCAGTTATTGCGGCTTAATTCCTTTATAGAATTAATTTGAAATCAACGTCTTTTTTTCATTTCTTTTAATAAAAATTATTTACCTACATTATAGTATACCAATAAAAACCTTCCTCCTGCGGATACCTCGAAATGAGGATGAGATGCTTCTGGCATGGTGGTTGGATCTCGTCACGGTGGAAGGTACACAAATAGGTAGGGGATTAGCTCCTCACATCGATGTCAGGACGTACTTCCTACGGGATGGGTTATACCGTGGCCGGTGATGACACTTAGGACTCAACAAACAGTGCCCTCCACTGTTGTGGTTGCGGCCGTCCTATCATTCGATTCTATGCTTTATTCCATGTGCCTTCGGGTAGGTCGGAGAGTTTGGTAGGACTAACCCCCTCCCGTCGAAAAATGAATACCTATGAAAGCCTGTTTCATAAAACTTTATTTTCACGGTTTTCTACTTTTAGTTTTTACGACTTTTAGGAATTCGTTTTAAAAAATAGCATAGAATAATGAATTAAATTTTTATTTCAAAGTCACTAGAAAAAATTGTCATTCAATTATAATTAAAAATTAGTTTTAAAAAAAGGGCTCGATTAACTTATTATTAACTTATTATTAAATTTTTTTATAATTAAACTCTGATAATATTAGAATATCAGGAAAATCAAATTTTACTTTTTACAATGCTAGCACATTAAGAAATGATTCCAGAATTAAATGAAAAATGATTCCAAAATTCTTTATTTACGGACATAAAACATGTCATAAAATCTATACAAGTCTGAATATGGTTGAAAAGGGAATGATACTTTGAAATAATAAACATATTAATAATAATTAGAAGATGTAGAACTGAAATAAACTTTGGCATAGGGAAAATCTTGTTTCACCTGTCATCCATGTGGTTAAAAAAGCAATAAATAAGAATATTGATTTTAATAAAATCATTAATTAAAAGCAATTTCCGTTTCTTCTTTGATGGTAATATTTTGTTTTATATTTCTAATTACTATCTAATAAAAAACGCCATATCAAATTTTTTTTATTAAATAATTTTGACGATTTTTTAAAAATGAAGGTTATCTTCGTATTTTTTAAGCGCTTTCTTTTTAATTAGTTCGTTTCATGCTTTTGAAAATGGTGTATTGTTTGATTTTTTACTCGTTTCTTTATACTCGTTTCTTTGTCAAATTTTGTACATGTTATTTATTAAAATATGCTGTTTTGGATACCATTTTAATACTTTCAAGACGTACTAAACTATCAATTAATTAATCTATCAATTAATCTATCTGTCAATTAATCAATCAATTAATTAATCTATTAACTATCAATTAATTAATTAATTTCATTTAATTCTGTTTTTATAAGATAAGTTCTAAGTTTATTATTCAAGAAAATGGCTAATTCTTTAAAGCTAAACCTAAGTTGTTGCATGTTTAGGTTGTTACATTGGCTTGTTGCTGTTTTTAATCTAAAGCTATTTATAATATAGAAGGAAAGTAACAATTAAAAATATTTTGAACTAAAAAAAAAACAACGTAAACCGTTTTGATAAATTATGTTTAAAAAAACAGTGGGAGTGGTCTCCTCAAAACTTTCTCGTATACTCTCTAATAAACTTGTCTTGCCAGAGAAGGCTTTACATGGCATTGGCTCTCAAAAACTACGCAATATTAACTTTTGGCGTGAATTAATCATTTTTACTGAATTTATTATGCTATGCTTGGCGAGTATTTTGGCGATTAATCCCTGCTATACGGTTAATAGTATTCAAAATTCCAATTTGTGTTTCAAACACGTTTTTCCTACCAACTGGAGCAGAAATTCAATACAAAATTACACTTTTTATCAACGTTACCTTTAGAGTTAACATGTCATCTTTCAATCTATTAAAAAATAATTTCGGTAATAACAGTGACAAATGTTTTCAGAACTCTTGTAAGCTGGTAGTTGAAAAGAGTTGAAGAACATCCGTTAATATTTCAAACATTTTCTTAAAAAACATTCAATGCGCATTTTGAAGACTGTCTTTTCTCTAACTTATAAGAACAAAAGTAATTGATAGCTCCGTGTTTTTATAAATTAATTATTATATTAGCAAAGAAAAAAATTACGTTTTCCTCTTCTCCCAGTTAATTGGCCTTACAACATATTTAGGCTGTAGGAACAGAGAGCTAACAAAAGTTTCTCTTTTCAAATCTTTCTCCAAAATCATTAAAATTCTTTCAGAAGTTTTTTGTTTTCATAAAAAAAATACACTCAACTCGAGTTTCTTTTTCCTTGGAAAATGCTGCTCTTAATTTTTTTTCACTATTAATTTCCAAATACTAACTCTGGAACAAATTTCTGTATTTTTAAATAATAAAGTGAAATATTTAATAGAAATAATATTGGGGTTATATAAGTAATTTTATAAAAGTTATGATTATATAAATAGTTTAATAATTTAATATTATATAATAACTTTATATAATTTTAAATAAGCATTTCTTATATTTAATTTTTAAAATATTGATTATATCTGCTAAGTTAAAAATAGTGATGTTAATTAAGTGAAAAAAAATCTTGCTGTTTTTCTTATAAATAAATAGCCAAGCTTAAAAACCATTCTGTTTTCAAATTCCTTATTTCACAATTAGAATTACTTCTTTCTATGAGTCATAGAGTTGGAATATATGAATAGCCAAACATTTAACCAATTTCAGCAATCCACTCAACCAAACTCCAATGGCAATCATTGTCCTCTTTGCAAACCTATTAAATTACAAATCAATTTCTACTTTTTTTCAAACCATCCTCCTTTAATAATGGACAGATCTTAAACGACGGCACAAATATTTAAAAAAAGAACTTTCTTTTTTTAAAATAAATGTCAGAAGTGAAAAATGGAGAAAGTCTTCCTATTCATGTTTCCTCTCATCTTAATCACATTTTTAGCACTGAAGAAGAGATCAGCATCTTCGAGAGTGGAGAGGTCAATCCTTCTAGGAAGTGGGTCGTGACCTTCTTCTCTGGGTCCACTCTGGACTCGAGTTGGGATTTGAATTCCCTACTTTCCATTCTTTGGCCAACCCCCCACCTACTGGTAGCCGTTAACTGACAATCGTCTATATAAAGAGAAAGTGAGGTTAAAAATACATTCGCACTTTCACTTCTGGAGAGAACACTACTCATCATCGAGCTGATAAGGGACGAGTTGTTCTTGCTTCTAGATTGGAACATTTTACTTCGCATAACAGGTGAGTAAAAAAGATTTTTAATAACTGTTATTTCGTAGATGTTTTTAGATTCTTAGTTTAGCTATAAAGGTTAACTCGTTTTGTATTAAATAATTGAAAGTGGAAGAATTTTCATGAAGTTCATTCTTACTTACTAATTCGTTTAGAGAACTATTGAATCATTTTAAAAGTTTACTTTCAAAAAGTTCATTCTTACTTATTAATTCGTTTAGAGAACTATTGAATCATTTTAAAAGTTTACTTTCAAAAAGAATAGATAAATTAACAATTATGAGTAATTTTTTTATAACTGCTATACAGTTATTTGTTCTAGGAAGTTGTATGATTGTGTCATCCAAAACGAATAATTTTTATTTATATTATAT
>JAOUZG010010699.1:3216908-3247817 GCA_026289955.1 Argiope argentata
GCCCACTGCGCTGTCCATGATGGGATGGGATGCCTGAAATTTCATACTCTCGGCACACTCTTGATACTGTGGATAGTGGAATGTTGAATTCACTAACGATATCGACAATGGAATGACCCATGCGTCTAGCTCCAACTAACTTTCCACGTTCAAAGTCTGTTAATTCTTGTCGTGCCGCCATAAATCACGAAAAACCTGTTCACATGAATAACTTGAACACAAATGAAAGCTCTGGAAAACGAACTGCGCATTTATACTTTTTCGCTGCGATACTATTGCCATCTGTATATTTGTATATTGCTATCCCATGACTTTTGTCACTTCAGTGTATATATATATATATATATCACATGATTGATTCAAACCGGTTTAAATCGATTAATACTTAAATTAATTAAGATAAATAATGCTTTCAAAATAATAATGTTCTCACATGACAATTTTAAATTTAGTTTCCGAAGATTTCGTTTTCTTTGGGTGTTTTTTGTACATTTTTTTTCACATGAATGTGAATATTGTATGGTTATTTTAATTCATTCTCAAGTTTATTTTGTTGTTAAATGTAAACACCTCATCCTTCCATGTTTCCCCTCACCCCTATTTTGACGAGTTAAACCCATCCTAAAGCATGCGCAAAAGCGTGGAGGGTTTTAAAATCCGTTTTCAAACATTACATGCTTACTATTTTTATTTTTTATTGCAAGGAATGACACACGTTTTATCCATTATTTATATCTATTTATTTCAGATTTTTATTTCTAATAATAAATGTGCAGATTCAGTAAATTAAGTGATAAAAAACCTTTAACGAAGTAACGATTATATTCTTTTCTTTACTATATTACTGAGCTTGTTTTGATTCGTAAATCATATGAAAAAAATACCTTCTTTTTTGCCATCATTTATAAAGCATATTGAAAATGAAATACATGTTTATTTATTTATTTTTATTCTGCTGGTCACAAAAAAATTCTTATTACTTTTATTTTATTTTTTATTCAATGACTTATTTATTGCATTTAAATACATGTTTTTTTTTGCTATGTTTCATCAGCTACAGAAACAATGAAATGCATATTTTCTACACCATCTTTTTCTTTCAGCGGCTTACAAGCCATATTAAAAATGAAGCTCATTACTGTGTCCATCGCCACTTTGCTTATAATTGCTTTGGTCAGCCAGCAGACGGAAGCGGGGAAAATGAAAAAATTTCTAGCAGCCCTGCTGATCGCAAAATCGCTAAAACCCAGATTCATACCACTCCCCATTCCTCTGCCTTTCAAACTCAAGATCAACAAAGGTGAAAGGATAGAGCCTTATCCGTAAGTACCGTTCCGCCTCCAGATGCACATACTGTTGCATTCGCGCCAGGTTGACAGAAACCAGCAGTAAAGGTCAAGCACAGGTTTTCTGCTATATTTTGCTTTGAAAAAAATAATTCCCCTCCGTTTTTCATTAATTAAAATTTAATAGAAATTTCGAAAAGAACTGCTTATAAGTGAGCATTTATGTAATCCAAGGTATGTATTTACGAAAGTTAGTAGATGTTGGTTAAACTGTATGACAAGTAGAGCGCTAACATACACACACACGTTTATCTCTTTTATTAGTAGACATAGAAATTTGTACTTGAAATATTCTAGCAACATTTTAGAATGAACAACATTTAGAACATAGATCATTTTAGTACATAGATATAAAATGAAAGTAGAACAAAACGAAAGTAGAAAAATATCAAGTTAATTGAAAGAAGAAAAAGATAAGAAAAAATCCGGTCTATTTTCTCAATGGTCATCATCAGGCAGGGATTCCAAAAAGGTTTTTTTTTTTTTTTGTAAAGGGTTTGAATATTGTCTGAATATAAACCCAATTGTGACCCGAAATTAAGGTCTAAAAGAAGCACCATACTTTATAAATATAAAAGTATATGAAAATTGAAAATTACAGAAACTGTTTTATATATATATATATATATATATATATATATATATATATATATATATACCTTAATTGTCGTACCACTACGATTCAAAAATTCAATGTCCAGTACAAGACTGCCTTGTATAGCTTCAAACTAAGATGTTAATCTAGCTATAAAAAACTAATCACTGGCATGAACTCAAGCGAATCAATCTATTTAGCTATTTTATTTTATTTTATTTAAAATTTAAAAAATTATCTTACTCACAACTTAAAGAGCAAATTGCAAGGAGAGATAAAAACTATGAATTGCATTTATTTATAGTATTTTGGTTGTATTATGTATTGCATTCACTAATACAATATGCAGTACAGTCACAATACAAAACATCAAACTCATAACAGAAAAAAAAATCTTCCAAAATTCGCTAACTTAACAAGTAACGTTCTATGTGAGCATTGTCTCCCTTACATCCCTTCCTGCACTCGACAAATTTATTGTACATAATTGTTGTATTATGAAAATAAATACTCTCTAAATGAAAAAAGAAATGAAAACATTCATCCTTTTTCTTAACTTCCCAAGCTTTTGTTATCATGTAAGCAAAACTGATAATCAATCATAGCTTGTTCTTGATGGCTTCCTGTTTTTTGGAATGGATAATTTCACAAACTTTCGATTTATTATTCAAAGCATCAATCACAGAGCTTAAGTGTCTTTAAAACTAAATACAAGAGTCTTTATCGATTTTTATAAATTTTCTTCAAAATTGCTTCCTGGTAATGATCTTTAATATTGAAAAACAAGATTTATTTAAAGTCTTTCATGAGATCATGATAGAAAATAATGGATATAATCTTTTGGCTCAACAGATTCTATACGATTTGTTTCAATCTTAACTAGTTAATACTTTCTTTGAAACTCTGACTCAGTCATTTTACGAATAAAAATTATTATTTTTCAGTGTTAAAATTTAATGTATTTTGATTCCATTTTGAATCCAAATGAAAACACTGAACAATTCTTGAAAAAATGATAAACTCCTCCTACGGAACAATAGATATACACATGAATTTAAAACAATTTTTCAAGTAATACAGTTGTTTATTTGTTGTTAATCTTTTGATTACCCTTTTTTTTCCAAAATCTAGCGCAAAGTTTCTGATTTCTTTATAAAACTTTAGTCCTTTTTTATTATGTGTGTTATTTTGCAACAGATTTTAAACTAACTTCCCAATGAGTTATCGTTTTGACATGGAGACAACTTTCGCTAATGAAAGTTTATTATCGCTCAAAATTCGTACCTAACAGACAAACAGACAGACCAGTTAATGTCGCATTGTCATCCGATTCTGAACTAAATTTAAAGTTTCGTGTCTATAGCTAATATGAAAATAAGTTTTAAATCGATTTCAAATTTGAATCTAACAGACAAACAGGCAGATCAGAAAGCAAATTAATAAAAAAAGACATCAATAATCACATTTTCATGTATCAATGATCACGATTTTAAGGTTTCCCCAAACGGGAAATTTTTGAAAGGGAGTGTGTGGATTTAAATACAATTCTCGCTATTTAACCATGTTGAAAGTTGCAATTTACTTTATTTAAAACAAACCTCGTGTTGCTTTAAACCATAATGCTAATTCCATAAACCAAAAAAATATATATTCTTTATTTCATTGTAAAAATCTTTACACAAATTCCTTATTCGTTGATAAAATAAATTATCTAAATTAGTTAATTTTTAATTACTTAATTAAATTATTAATATAAAATTATAACATTATTGAATATCAAACATTTATGAAATTGTATTGAATTTGTGTAATGAAGCAAATTATCTTTTACATGTAGAAAGTAAACCTTCAGAAACACTTTGTTGGATTACTTTACAGAAACTTTTTATTTGTTCCATGTTTTGAATTTTTCTTGTATTTTGTAGTTTCAAATTCGCATCGCTATTATTTATATTTTTGGAGCTTAATCGAACAGTTAATTACGAATGATCAATTGAATGATTAATTAAAGTTTGGAATGAATTTTGTAATTAAGTTCACTCATTTATTTGAAGAGAGAAAGTTTTCAATAAATATTCCTTTTTTTAATGAATTTTAAGTAAAGAATTTCAAAGTTTAAATCCTAATTTACTGAAACTCGCACATAATTATTCGTATATACGCACACAGTTTTTGTTGAAATATTAGAATAAACATATAACGTAAAATTAAAGATAAGTAAACACAGATATGAAACAGATCCACGATTTTTAAGATTACATACATTCATTATGAAATAATAGAAATAAATATTTTAAAAAAATGTAAATAATTGCATTCACATAACCATTTATCCTTTTTAAATGGATGACCTGAAGTGAAATAAAGCAGAATTAGCCTGGCGACCCTTAAAAACTGTAATTATATTTAACAAAAAATTTTAAGCTATTTATGACAATTGCAGTTATTGTACTTGATGTTTTTGTAAAGATAAATTTTTAATGATTTTTGTAATGATGAATTTTTATTTTGAACATATCAAAATAAAGTTAATTAAAATTTATTCTTTTTAACCTTAAAAGGATTGAGATAAATAAAGACTTATTTTTAAAAGGTTTCACTTAAGACCTTCCCTTTATACATATAAAATGATTTGAATAGTTTTTCAATGCTTCTGTGCTTAGTAATTAATATTTTTTAAAAAATCTATCTTTTCTTTATCTTCCGTATTGATACAAACGATTATTTTAATTGGCTGGCATTCTAATTATGAAGTGTTCCTTGGAATACTCACAACAAAAAAAGTCGTTCAAAATATTCTAAGAGGAAAATCAGTAATCTAAAAGTTATCAAATTTGGCACATATTTATTTCCTGTATTGTAAATGCTCATTCATGAAAAAAAATCAACATTTTAAATAGAATTTTCAATTAAAAATCTTCCGAAGTATCAATGTATTTCCTTATTATTTTTAAACCTATTATTGCCTCAAAATTATTTTTCCAGTATTTTAAAAAAACAAAACAAATCAATTTTATTTCTGTAACATTATTGATTTAACGCTTTGATCTAGACGGATGAAATTAGATAAATAAACTTACCACAATATTTAGAGTTTTTTTTTTTTTTTTTGTAAATTTTGATTAAAATTTATTCTGAGGAAGTTTATCTGTCTGACTTTTTGAACGAGAATGAACACAATAACTACTTCCAGTTAGATAAATAAAATTTGTCTCACACGTATAACATCTAAAATGCTACTTTTCGAATAGCAAAAATTTGAAACCTTTTTCCCCTCTTTATTTAGCATGAAAAGTTACGGTGGTGGTGGTGGAGGCTACGGCGGAGGTGGTGGAGGCTATGGAGGTGGCGGCTTCGGTGGAGGCGGCGGCATGGGATATGGAGGAGGAGGCAATGACTTGTGGTAAAAAAAAATGAAAACCTCATTAAAAATGCAAAATATTTTTGTTATTACACCTCATCTCATTATCCATAAAAAGTATTATTCATTCATTGAGCGAGATGGTCAAGGTTCAGCTTCATGTATATAAAGAATCATTGTCAATTATCCCCTGTATATAGTAGATAAAAGTTTTTATTTGTATTTGTTTACTGTTAATAAAAAGTTATATTCTGAATTTTTCTTGTTACTTTTTTATGAAGTCAAACTTACAAGAATTTTAGTGCTTAGTAACGTAACGAGGGTCACAAAAAACAGGAGGAACTCAGTATCAAAGGCGAAATTTTAATCATTCAGTGTAGGCTGGGGTAATAAGTTGATTCTAGAAAGATTTGTTTTATTTCTGAAAGCTTCCCATATTATAAGTAGTACCGTCAAATTAATCTACAGGATTCTCAACCTTTTATTTTTCCAGTATATTTATACAGTGTAGCTCGTTTTGTATTTAACTTTGCAGTAAAATAAAAATCGAATATGAATTTAGATTTTTCCTCATTTCCAATCCAATCAAAATCATTCCAGTTCCACACATTTGACGTAAGAACTAAATATTAAATTTCGTATGTCAAGCTAGTTGTCCTTTGTAATTTTCAGTACTCAGATAGATAAAGTGACTATCACGGATTCGATTAATATTTAGCGTATATTGAAACTTTTAGCATTAGTTGTCCACATATATATGAATTGACATACTAAAAAAAGAGTACAGTATTTAACAATTTGATTTGAACCTAAATTTGATTCGAGTCTATAATTCTCGTAATTATAACACTTGATGAATTTCATCTATCCAATTCATTTTGTTTAATCATTTTGTAAGCTATGCTTTTTATACGAAAGATAACCCAAAATTAGACCCACATTTATAATTCTAGTAATTTTAACATTTGACAAATTTCCTCTATCCAACTAATTTTGTTTTCTGCTTAAATTATGCCTATGTATCTGAGCGATTAGACAGATAGATTGCTCTCGAAGGATTTCGTCTAAAATTTAGCATAGAACTCTGGGATTCGTTAAGGGATTCAGTAAAACAAAAATTAATATAATAATTATTTATTTACATGATTGCGTTACACACAGACACTTTACATGTAAAAGGTTGATGATTTAATATATACAAATAAGAGCATGGATAAAATCATGCAGCACATACCATCACCTAATCTCTAATGAGTTATCGCCTCCAGGCATCAGAGGGCGCTGTCTTTGTGGTTAATGTTAAAAGGGTAGCTACAGAACTTTAAAGTTTGGATTAAAGATCGTATACCTAATTTCATCTCAACAGCTTATTCTTTTTCATGAACCATCGCGTTATCGATAATCAGATATGATTTCAAATATGTTTTTCTCTCAAATTAAAGAAGGTCTAATATTTAAACTCCTTAATTAGATTTTTTATTTTAAAAGTATTAATGTATATCTTCAGTAACTCTGGGTCATATTAGCGCACATAAACAATTTTGGCATTATTTTAAAATCCTGGCAAACTGAAAATTGTAGCCCGTGAGAAAATTCAGTCACAAAATTTCATTGTTACAAGTATGAAACTTTTAAAATAAAGAGTATAAAAAATCCTAATAGAAACTTCACTCTTAATATTACAAAAAAATGATGAAATTTTAATTGTAACAAATTCAAATGGTTAACATCTGAATCCCACTCACTGTATCTGAAATTTTACGCCATCACAACAGGTGTTTTAATTTCAATGCGAGCTATGTTGGCAACTATGACGAATTATGCATTAGGCAATCACAGATTAATGAAAATTCTTTTAATAAATTTATGTGCGTGTTATTTAGCTGTCTAACTTTGTATATTTTTTCTGCATCCAAACTTGAGAGACTCTCATCCGTTGGGTGAAAAGAAAAAGGAAAAAAATCTGAAATGTGCCATGAAAATAGGATAAAAAGTTTTAATAATTCTTTTGAAAATGAGCCATTAATTTTTGGTTAGTAAACTTTAAGCATTTTCAACAAGTTTCACACTTTCAAAATCACTCTAAAATTCATGAAAAGTTGAATAAAATTGGAATTTTTGGCATTTATTACAGTAAAACCTTTACAATACATCACTCCTTGGATAAATCATTTTGCCTTGAATCATACTTTGTTCATTTAAATACCAGAAAAAAATTTGTTATATTATGAATATAGGATAATGCATTGTCAAAAATTTGTATAAAAAAGTTTTGAAAAAATTATAATTAGAAATATCAAATCTAAAAAACTAAATTAAACATAGTGATTATTGAAATTTAAAAATTTTGGGTACTTACGTATTAGACCATCTTCGCCAACGATCGCCAACGATTTAGTAACTCATTGTCAAAGGATTTAAATTTGGAGATAAAGATTAACGAATTACACCATTGCCGCATTGTCATAATTGGCGGTTTAGCTACTCATTGGCGACGACTTCAAATCTGACGATAAAGTTGGACGGTCTAATACGTAAGTAACTTTTGTTTGTTGCAAAAAATAAAAAACAGACTGAGGTTTTTACCCCCATGAATTTTTCTAAGAAAGAAACACAACTACGGAAAATAGATAATCAATTCATTATTTTCTATAATAATAAATTAATCACAGAAATAGCATTAGATTCAATACTGGTTGATCGCAATTGTTATAAAATCGTTATATTTATAACTAAATATATTTATTCCACTAATTTAAAAAATTTATACTTTCATACCTAAATATTAATGGTTATCGATAACTCAAAAAATATTATATCTCTAGAAATATAGAGTTTCTATTAAATAGATAGTATGTTGCATTTTATTTGGAAAAAATTCAGGATACCTTTGGGATTTCAACATCCCACTAAAGAGATTTCCTTATGAGTGTTGTTTATTTATTTTAGGGTACAAAATAAATTTTCATAATTATGCTACGTCATTAGTGTCTAAAAAATTGTAATCAATCTGTTGAAAAAAAAGGAGTAAGAAACAGTTTAAGAACTGGAATTATTCTGACCTTTGCCTTGATATATGGATTGTGGTGGAAACGAATATAATTTCATCAGCCATTTATGCAAACAAATGTTCTTCTTTGGTATAAATAAAAATTCTTTAAATTTCCTATTATTACTTTCTACTCTCATAATTTACTGTTATAGCTTTTTTATCATGTCAGAACGTGATGTTGTTTTATATGATGAGATTTTGTGGCGTCAACAAAAACCTGTAGGCGAAAAATAAAAACTTTATTATTCGCACGAGCATCTCAAAAAAATCAGCTTTTAATAACGTGTTGCCATTGTATTTACAAAAACTCTGATTTTTAAAAAATGTTAGAATGACTACAGTAAATAAAACCTAGAAAAATATCATTTTGAGCGCGTGATTATATGAAATGAAATAAATAGGAAATGATCTTTTTTAAACCATCAATGCGAGACAACGTTTCTTATGATCTTTTAACATGCTAAAGTGACTCATTCAATGAAACGATTAAAATGAATAAAAATATAATTTAACTTGCACGAGCGCGTGGTGCTTGGTCGTTCAAGAAATGATGTTCTGACATGATACATTGAAATATGCATAGAAGATTTCATTTTAATCTTATATTAATATATCCTCAGAGAATAGGCTTAGAAACTTATAGTCGCTTTCCAATTAATTTATATAAATTTCTATTATTGTCAATATTTTGAATAAAAATTGAAGATAAAGCTATAAAAGCCTGTGCGTGCGCGTAAATCAGCGTCTAAACAAATACTACGCAATGGAAAATTTTTTCCTATAGTGCTGCTTCCTCTATTAATGTTTTATTAGAATAAAGAAATTCTTTGATAGAGATGCTTTATTACAATAAAATCTATATCTGTTATAACAAGCTTTGGTCTCTAAAGCCAATTCCTATAGAATTTTAGCCATACAATGCCTTTAAAAAAATCAGCCGATCGAGATTCGATCACACACAGTTTACACACACCTATAAGTCAATAGAAAAAAAAACTGTTGTTCTTTATTCAGTGAAGCAGTGTCTAGTCTGTCAAACAAATTCTTGAATTCCCCTTCAATTCATCATTGGAATGTCATTTATCAATTTATTTCTTCTTCAAGTTTTCTCTGTATATTTAATTGTGTTTATCATATGTTTTAGTGTTTAGTTTCACCCTATTATGCGAGTGAATATCAAAACAAGTAATAGAAAAAAGAATTTTTTAAATAAGTTCCTACTTAGGTTAACAAAGAAAAATTTGTTTTAATTTATTCAACATTCTTTAATTTATTCTTTTTATTCAATAATTACAATTGTCGTTGCTGTTCTCGTGTTTCGCTTTGCAACAGAAGGAGGGGTGCAGTAACTTCTGAGGATAGGGACCCCTGAGCACCCGAGGACAGAATTCTGATTTCCAGCTCACACATATTATAAACCCTTTTACGGGTCGGGCTTCATTTATACATTCATTCATCCACAGATCGTAATTTAGATGAACAGAGAGCGATCACCTCTGACGCAGTACCCCCAGTGGTATTACTCTCGACAGGGAGGACTTTGTGAACACGACAGATTTGACTTCCACCACACAGACATACATGGAAAACCTTCGTTTGGCGGGTTGGAGCTCGCAGCTCAAAGGATGCAAATCCAGCGCCCTACAAAACAGTCTATCTCGGCCTAATAATTGCAATTATTGTAAATAATTCAGCAAAAAATCATACTAGCGTTGAATTCCAATCGGGGATTCAACGCCAATTGAGGCAACGCAAAATGCTTGAGTTTTCTACGCCAGTTAGGGTACCGCAATAGCATTACATTTTTTTCATTTTGGTATTATTTTAATTCGAAAGTACTTCAAAATGGATCCGAAAAATCGATTAATTAACTGTGTTTAAATTCATCAAACCTTAAGAAAATAAACAGAATCGCTTGACATAATCAGCTGAAAACATGTTAAGCCTAACCTCCTTTATGTGGAAAAAAAACATTACTTATTTGTCTGTGGGAAAATGAAGATTTTTGGCAAGAAAGTTAGTTTTTAATTAATTAATAAAAAATCTATGAATTAATATTTGAAAAAACTATTAACATCAAGCGCCATCCACTGCAAGTTTTAAAAGTTTACTTGAAATTGATTGGATGCATAGAAAAAATTTTATTAACGGTTGAAAATTTGGACAGGATATATATATATAGGGAGATTATGAGCTAATAGTAGGAATTGAAAAAAAAATCAACCTTAAAAACATGTTAGCATTTATTCATTTTTGTAGATGCGTTACTAGTTAATATTTTCTTAGTGTCACGATTTCAGTAAACGTGATTTTAAAACTAGTTTCACTTTTCTTTTAACAAGAAAAATGGGTGCATGTTCTCTCTCAGATATAAATTCGATTAATTTTCATCACTTGCGTGGCCCATGAATAAAAATAATATACAATATTCAAATTTTACACAACCAAGGCACACCTTTTTTAGAATTACATAAAAGGCAAAAAATGATGGCAGCAAAAAGATTCGAACTAAGACAGTAGATTGTTTCCTGTTTGAGTCTCAAGTTTTGTAGAAACGATGAATTGGCAGGATATTTAAACAGGCTTCAATTTCAATTATATCAGAATTATCTGCAAAACGATTGTCAAAATTGCTATTGAAATCCTATCCATGCCTTACGTAGATGATAAAAATGAATCAAATCTGTAAAATAAACATCCTTCGCAAGTATTGGCTTAATTCAGCAAAATTTCACTCTTGAGCTGCCAAATACCACTATCTTACTGTTCCACATTTCCTTGGCTTCTTTTACCGTTAGCTTCGCAGCTTTTTGCTGTTACTAGAATTTAACTGAATATAGTTGTATCACGACTTTAACTTCCACTCCAATTCCTAAAATATTGCATCGTGCACTTCAACATATTTCATCGAAATTTTTTACGAAAAGATCCAAGATTTCAAGAAAAAAATGTAACAAATAAAAAAACTCAATCTATGAATATGGAAATAATGATTACTCAAAATAAAAGTCACTTAAGCGATTGGTAATTTTCAATTCAAAATATGCAAATAGTTGTAGTTTTAGTGGAAGATTATAATTGAAGGAAAAAATTTGAAAATTGCACTTTTGAATTATTTTTTACTTATTTACATTTATTTTTGAATAATTTGTTGAACGAATTGAATATATAAAATCTTATTGAATTCGCCTATAAAATATAATGATTAATCAGCATGAAAGCCGATTATTTGGCATTTTTTAAATCTAAATTTAGAGAATAAAGTGCAGTGGTATTTTTTAAGATCTTAAATCGGATAAATTAAGAGTTCATTTTTTATTTATTATTTAATTTTTTGTATTATATTTTTCTTTGGATAATTAAATTTACTATTTCCGTTACCATGATTTAATTTCATTTTACAACTTTAACCGACATATGATACCGTCATAAGGTCACAAGTTATTGTTAATAAGCTATCAAAAAAAGTACTGATGTTATAAAAAAAGATATTAAAAGCTATTTTGATTTCATTTGCAACAATATTTTTTTTTTCGAAATCCATAATTTGATTACTCGTACTTCTTGTTAAACTATATGCCTCTGTGCTGGAAATGGACTTCGGGACAATTTTTCTTCTTTTAACTTCCTTATAATTTCTGTTATATTTATTTCTTAAGGGATTATATTTCATTCTTTTCTAAATATAGTTAGAAAATAGACACATTTTAAAGAAAAAATAGATTTTATTAAATCCCAGACTTTATCAATCAAATGGAAATTATAAATAACTTAGCAATCGGACCCTCCTCATAAGCTGGATATTATCAATAATTTGATAATCCAACCCTCCTCATAAGTTGGATATTATCAATAATTTAGCGATCCAACCCTCTTTAAAAATTGGATACTATCAATAATTTAGTAATCCATCCCGCCTCTTAGTCCTGTATTTCCAGATGGGCAAGAGAAAATAAGACAAACCATATGGACCTTGAAGCGATATAAACAATATGATGCTCCACAGATTTTCAATTATATTTTGAGATAGTTGAGACTTGTACGGCCCCTTTTATTTCAAACTAGAGCTTTTTTTAAACACTGTTGTGATCGTATTCAAAAACAATAAAGACACATGGTTAGTAGACTATATAACTTTAAGTTTTTTAAAAAAATTCTTATTTCTATATTTGATTTTCCTTTTGAAATACAAAATTTTTTATTGTGTCTTTTTTTCCTCAAAGGTAATATGATTAATAATAATTTACCCAACTTTCTATTTTTCTCAATAAATCCATTTTTAGTGAATTTTATTTCAGCTTAATCGGGTTCCATGATATTCAGTGTCCTTAGAAAGCTAAATGTCCGTGTAATCTATTTGAAACTATAATTAATGTGAAAATATCCAATTAAAATTAACAAATTTTGAAAATATCCAATCTTTAGTAGCAGTTTAAGTCACTAAAACTTTCATTTGATTACAAAAAAAGCTAAAATATATCTTTATCTCTTATTAGACAGTGAATGAAATTAAATATGATATAATTCATCAACAAAATCTAAAATCCTTAATTCTCAAAAATTGACTGTGAAAATTAGTTGATTTTAAAAAAATACATAAAGAATAATATATAAAATCAGAAACAAGAGTTTAAATTTATCTTTTCAAGCTCGAAAACTATTTTAGATATTACTATTTTAGTTTTAAAGATTGTTACCACAATTTTTTATTCATATTCTGCTAATTACAGCCGAATACCAAGAAACAATTATACAAATTAAACAAATTTAGGTGTGTGTTTTTTTAACTGAATTTGCAAAATATTATTGTTAAAGAAATTGCACTGCCGTCTCATCTTAAAATCTCAATATTAAAAAAAATAAGTAAACTGATTTCTTTTAAATATATGAACATAAAAATAAAAATGGTGCAATATTTTTAAAAATCTCAAAAATTTTAAAATGAAAAGTTAGCTTATTAACAAAACCGCAAATAACAAAACATTATAAGTAAACCAATTTTCTTAACTCTCCAATACATAAATTCCAGATAAAACATAAATAAATTATATTAAATCATTCTTATCTGACAAACTGCTTTCTCAACTTAAAATCGTAAAACAATTTTCTTTTTTAAAGAATTTGAGAATTTTATTTTCGGAGTGAATTTCGAATTCTGTAGAATCGTAAGCATTCACTTCTCTAATTTTAAATCTAGTGTTTCCCTCGATTCAGTAGGAGGTAGAATGTATGAATATTGAAAAGACCATCCATTTTTAGCATCTCACCTTAACAGCTTTTCCACAGAAGCAATCTTTCTATTTGCAAACATATTAAATTGCTAATCACTTAACTACAAACAGAGCTCCTATTATACACCCTACCGTCCCATATTGATAATGAATGGACATAAAAACACGACACAAATATTTAAAAAAGGGAATCTTTTTTTAGAGATTCAAGGCAGTTCCAAAAAATGAGTGAAAGTTTTTTCCTCGTCGAATTCTCTCTCCCTTAATCACATTTTTGGACTGAAGAAGAAATTCTTCATCGTCATGAGCACAAAGGTCAATTTATTTGGGAAGTAGGTCATGACCTTCTTAGCACCATCTAGGAACCGAGTACAAATGCAAATGATCCCAGGCTAACTCTTCACCTGGTACTTAACGTGAACCACCGATCCACTATATAAAGACATATTCAGAGTAAAATCGCATTTGTACTTTCACTTCAACCGACACCGATTCATCAAGTTGCAGAAGGAACACAAATTGCTCTGTCTTTCTTGACTTGGAATTTTTAAACTAAAAAGGTAAGTAATTTTGCCTTTGAATGCGTTGTTTTTGAGATCTTAAAGCTTCTTAAATGTCAAATTAAAAATAATTATTCCACAAAAATTTAAAAATAATTTAATTTTCCCATTTTCAAAATTTTGCTAAATATTTCTACATAAATAGTTCGAAATAAAAATTAGGCAGCAGTATAGAATTCTATCATGTGTATGTAGTTACCCAAATTGTTATTAATAAAAAGGTAATTTGGAATTTCCTGATATTGTGCTTTTTAGAATTGTCATTATATCTAATTTATGTTTAAGAAGTAAATTTTAAATTAATTTCACCTTATTGTTATGAAATTATGATTGCAGTTTCACAATCTGCAAAGAATACACATCCTAATTAAAAATTCATATTAATTCATTCCAATCATAGAGGAATTTTTACTCATTCTGAGTAAAATCATTAACAATTTTTATTTATTGTTTAGGAAAAGTGGGCGGGAGTAAATTCATATACTTTTCAATAAACTGAATTGCTACTTATTTTACATACTTTACGTTTTTTTCTAATTTTGTAATTGTATTAATTATTGTACAGAAATCTAATCTATCTGAAATCTATTGTAACTGTATTATAACTGTGTTGTTATTGTAAAAATGGGAATTCGGAATTCTTTTATCATATGATGAATGAATTAGATAAAAGATTATATAAAATAAAAAAATTATATAATCATAACAAACCCAGAAACTCCTAACCATTTTTATTTTAATTTGTAATTTAAACTGGAAAACATGGGCTACTAAAACATGAGATAAATAAAAGCATATTAAAGTGTTAAGACTTTAGATTGGAAGTTGATGCCAAACGGTAGTAAACTGTCACAAGATATTCTGAAATATATTGGGGAAAATGTAAGGGCACTGGAATTTACCATAATTAAAACGAAAAACATAGAATTTCTTGCTTAGAAGTAATAACATTAACTTATTTATTTTCAATTCTTTTGTGTTTAAAAATAATTAACATAAGGACTGTATTTTTCATATTTATCTCTACAAATACAACAAATTTTCCCACAAATTTTTCGTACTCTTCATCATATTCTTCAGATTTAGCCCTTACTAATGTTTTACATATGCTGTCATTAAATTGTGCCAAATTAGTAGCAACCCTTTCTAAAGAACGAAGTTTTATTTCAATATCATCAACGATTTAATTTTTCTTCATTCAACGCCATTATTACTGCATTATAACATTTCGTAAAATTCGCCCTGATTAAACAACGTCTTTTGATCAAATCTTTCATGATACAAAACGAAAGTGACGAAAATCAAAAGTTTAATTTACTCACCTTTTTCTTCGATCACGTCCGAGTCACCACAATTTTGCGTGCTTTCTAAAAAGCTACCCATCTTTCTTTGTTTGTTTTTTCCAGCTTCAAAATATAGCTTGCAGAGCGTCTTAAAGTCTTAAAATAAAAATGGTACTCCAAGCACTAATAATTTCATCGCCACTTCTTTTTTATTCCTTTCACTAAAACAGCATATACAAGAATTAATCGAAATACAATTAACAAAACATATTTACAAAAAAAATCGTTTTCTTTTAACTTTTAATAATGCTTTAACTAAAATAAAAATCGTTTGCTTTAACTTTAATAATATAATACTTCAAAAAAGTCCAATTTGATGAACGTTTAAGAAAAGCATAAAATAATAGATAAAATTGTAAAAGAAAAGTAAACAGATAGGATAAATACTACTACTAAATATTGTTTTGCCACATGTCCGTTGTATATATTTACCGTATATCATTTACCTATTTGTATATCAATTAGCGAACATATTTATGTCTAGATATTAAATTTTTTTCTTTCGTTTGATAGTTTAGATTATTATTAGATTACAACATAGTTTTATTTCATTCAGAAGTATTTTATAGCTAAACCTAAAAACAAAATGCACTCTTTGATTTTATTTTATCCAAATAAAATTGAGCGCTTTGAAGAATTTGAAATATGTCTGTATCAAATTGCAATGTTTTTTAAGACACTGATAAGTTCCTTCCTTTTTTTTCCTTTATGAATTTATTTCTGTTTTCACTTAATCAAATTCTCTATTTGTATATCAATTTATTTTGGATTCTACATTCTTTTAACAATTTCTAAAACTAATTCATTAAGCACAATATTTCCATGAGCCAAAATTCTTATTCAAATTTTATTTAGGAAACTTTTCAAAAACATTATAACGAACAATTGGCATTTAATATCATGAAAATATTATTATGAATAATTAAATATGCATACTCAATGTCATAATTAAATATCATAATATTTATGTAGTTAAAGTAAAAAAAGGAATAAACGTCAGTGAAGGAAGACTTTTAGCACGATTCATTAAAAAGAAGGTCGGGTTAATGATTCAGATCAAAGTTCAAAGAACCAAAAATGGAAGCAATTACAAGTCATTATCCTAACATCATAATTATACGTTAAAAATATAATTTTAATCGATGATATTTCCAATTTAAAGTAGACATTTAAACAAATAATTACGAAGATTCTTATTCTTGAAGAATAAGGACAAAAATGTTTGAAAAAATAATAAACTTCTCGAATTTTCCCTGTAAAATTCAAAAAAAGAGACAAAGCTCGTCCAAAATTCTCGATAAGATTTAGAAATAATAAGTTAATATAAAATAAAATTTTAAAAAATGTGATGTACATAGATGTAAATATATTATTTTCTTTCAATTTTTTAAAGATTAATTTGTGTTTTGCTATAAAATATTTGTAAATCCCTCAACTCTCCAATTTCTGAATTATTAAAAAAAAAGGGATTGTTCTAAAGTTTACGTTTTGTTTTGTGGAAAGTGGTTGCTAAGCATAGGAAACTACTGCTTATATATTTTCTTAGAAAACAATTGAAAAATTATTTATCTAAGAACCAAATTATTTAATGAGCTATTTATTTAATGAATTTAATGAAGACATTTAAATTTTAAGAATGATTTTTCATTTAGCCGTTCAAATGTTAGATTCAGATTATGAATCTAACAAATATCTAACAATATCTGCAAATATGCAGATATCGATAATCAGGAATGACCAGTAGAGAGAAAGTATTTAATGAAATATTTAAAAAGAATTATTAGTAAAACCATATATGCTCCAATTTTTCTAAACCATTATTTCCATTTACCAGCAGCCATTTTTACATTTTAGGTAACCGACTAAATTCGATATATAATTCCGACTATATAAAAAAACAAATATTTAAATGTTTATATGATTTTTCTTATTAATATAAGGATAAAATGATAAATAAAAGAGAAATTTATAAATATATATATAGCTTTTGAAGAAAAGACACATTTTACAGTAAATTTTAGCTTTTGTTTACAAAAACTAGTATTGTTCTACAGAAGAAAAAAATTGTTTTCTTTTCTCTTTGTAATATTACATGCGTTACATATCTTAAAGTGTAATTAACCGTTATCTAAGAATTATATCAAAAATAAAAAAAATGTGTCTAATATATGAAATTATCTACGAAATTTTGAATTTTTTTCAACAACAGTTACATTAAACAACCATAGTTTCTCTTGCAACATCAAATCCTTAGTTCATCACATTTTGAATAACATAATGAGCAATAATTATAAATTTCACTAAGATATTTTGATTACTTTTTAAGATATGACTATATTCGTACAGTAGAATTTCGTAAATAGTCATTTCTCGAAAAATGCATTTGAAGTTTTTAAATGCTTGTAAATAAGCAGCACTTACATGTCAATAGTTTGCTATAATGTGGCTTCTAATTGGCACAGAGACAACATTAAAATACCATAAGTAACATAAATGTACTTTTGATTTAAATCTGCAGAAAAATAAAATGATTTTTTACCATAATTCACGTTTCTAACCCAGTTGGATACCTTAAAGCATTATATACTTTATACATAAAATTGTTTTATCTTTAATTCGTTAAACATAATCTGAAGAACAATAACTTCTAATTTCTATTAAATTTCTTATGCGTAACTTGTGGTTCAAGTTTCCTTCGAAGATGCATTTTTTTAAAAGTTAAATTGTTATAAGTAATAAAAGGTGTTATTTTAATAGCCTTACACATGTACAGAATATTGTGTAAAGAAGTCTTCCTGATAAAGACAAGTCCAATGACAACATAACAAAACTAATATAGAAAGTGGCCTTCCCAAAGCTTTTTCGCTTATTCTCTAATAAAATCACTTGCCCTCTCTCATCCCATGTGAAATTGCGAATTATTCTCAAGAATTGAATGCTAAAAGGGCACAGATTTTTATTTTAAAAGTTACACACGGGATAGCTATGAACATAGAATGGTAAAGAAAACGATATTTGTACATTAAATGCATGGCATTAGCGAAAAATAGATATAAAATATCTCTGATGAGAGTTTTTTTCTTTTTTTTTTCTTTTGTCGATTAGACTCTCTCATAAGGTTAAGACACAAGTAACAGAAAATTGAATACATATTTTTAATGGTCTTTTCAACGGATTGAAGAGGGAATTTGGCAAAAAAAACCTTCAATTTTAACTGTTGTCCCAATTTGCAACGAAAGGAGGAGTGTAGTAGCTTCTGAGAGTATGGACCCCTGAGCACCCGAGGTCAGAAGTCTGATTTCTAGCTCATAGACGTCACAAACCCTTTTTAAGGGGCGGACTTCATTCATGCATTTCATTCATTCATCATCAGATCGTAATTTAGACTTGGAACAAAGAACGATCACCTCTGACCCACTACCCCCAGCGGTATTACTCCCGACATGAAGGACTTAATGCCCACGGCATATTTAATGAGCACCAGCCACCAAACACTCGGAGAGTCATCGGTTGGCGAGATTCAAACTAGCAACTTAAGGAACACGAGTTCAACGCCCAATCAACCAGGCTAGCCCGGCCCACAGTTGCAATTGTAAGAGTGCATATAAAATTTCATTTACTTACGTCATTCCGTTTCTAAATTAGTACACTTACATGCATTCGGAAATATTTCATTACAGACGGTCAACCTTGCCTTGAGAGATTTAGTATACAGTTTGATTAGAATATTTACTTTAGATGCTAAAACTGTGAACTAATAGTTTGAATTATCGTTCTAAGATAAATGTAAATGCATAGACGGATAGAAAGTCAACTGCTTGAAGAATTTTTCACCAAATTTGATACAAATCTACACTTTAAGATCTAAATCTGAGGGATGAATTTTCTTCAATTAGCTTTTTTGTTATTGATGCTCTAAATTTATTATATTTCCTGATGCTGGGATAGTCATACGGACAGATTTCTTATGAATAGATTACATCAAAATTTGACAGAAATCCACAGGTTTGGAGGAAACACCGCATACCAAATTTCAAAAACCTTAAAGCATATGCAATTCAATAAAAATTAAATTGAAAATATTTTACTTTCAGCTAATAAAACAGACTAAAATGGTTTCTTTTCTACTGGAATCTAAACACATAAAACAAACAACGAATCAAACTCGTCTGCCATGTTACTGCGAAAAAATAAAGAGAGAAATATGATTAAATATGGATTATTTGAACAAAGAAGAGGAATTTCCCGTCTTTGTTATGCAAAAACGAGGAAAGTTAATTGACAAAAAATAAACAATGGAAATTATCTCCGCTTCATTGGTATTTCAAATTAAGGACAGTCTTTGTTTCAGTAAAAAAAATTGAAAACGAATTTATGAACCGAATATTCAAAATAAATTTATTAATCTTAAAGTGTCGTTTCATCACATATTTCATTTTTAGAAAATGAGTTTCTAAAAAGTTTCCTAGATTTCAAAGCTCTTGAATCTTAGAAAACTACTTAGAAGAAAAACAATATACATCTAATTTGCTACAATCAAAATTTTCGAAATAAGACAAGAAGATGGCAAAATATGAATTTTTAGACAAATAGAATTATGATTCTAAGTTATTCTTGTTTTATAAAAATGTTTCCACTTTTTTTCAGTCAAGAATTTTCAATGTTTCATTTTTATTCCTTAATATTTATTCATGACTATTTTAGACTGAGAATAAAACTGGGTGTTTTGGTCTTGCATTTCCTAAAGGATTCAACAAAGTAATATATAATATAGAATATATTTTTATTGTTTGCTGAATTAATGCTTTTGAAACCGAAGCAAGACTGCGGCACATGAAAAGTGAGGTTTTAAACTTACTATAACTCAATAATTATTCACCCATTCATTTTTAATTATGAAAAGTGCAATTAATGTTCTTGCATCTGCAGTATGCTTCAAAGCTAAGTAAATATTTTGTAATTACTTTATATTTTCGATAAACGGTTTGCTTTGAAGTAGTAATATTAATGTGGGCTGGAGTAATTGTTAAATAAAATTTAATAGATGCATTTATCAACTTTTTTAAAATTTATAAATTCATCTTATGTCTTAATGATATATTGTTCCAAATAATGTTAGAATAAAAATCTTTGATGAGACAATAATAATGCTATTAAATTAATAAACAAATTTAAATATATTATTTATTCATGCTTAATTTTTTTTATTATTTTCCCACTTTACAAATGTAAATAAAAATGTCAATCCATGTATTATCACTATCATGTGACTAACATTACAGCATAAATCATTTAACATCAAATTGCTCTTTATCCTTACGTGCTGATAAGACACGTACTTTTATTTCTATTATTCTCTGAAATTTCATATAGATTCCAAAATTAAATTATTTCAGTGCATTAGAAATAATATTTATTTATTTCATTATTTATAATTAAATTAGTAAAAATGAATCAGAATGTTATTTTTCAAAAAAACTTCAATAGTTGAACATTCTTATCTGAATTTAGAATAAAAATCTAGGCTATTTTTAACAAACGGGTTGATCTTCCAAAAAAAGAATAACATGTTCATTTTTTTCAGATAATTGAAAGTTGAGGCTTTAACAAAATGAAGCTTAAATTAACGACGATTGCCGTGTTCTTCATGATTGTTTTGATCGGCCATCAAGCTGAAGCTGGAAAGATGAAAAAGTTGATAAAAGCCGCAATTCTTGCTGGATCACTGAAGCCTAGATTCATACCAATTCCCATTCCTATACCTTTTAAACTCAAAATTAATAAAGGAGAACGAATAGAACATTACCCGTAAGTATCGTTTGCATTTTTCGAAGAAAAATAATTAAAAAATGAAAAATATATTCAAGTTTAATATATTTATATTTATAATTCTGATGGAATACAAACATTTTTTTATAGAATTCATAGTGGATTACTTTTCTAATAGAGTTTTTTTCACCCCCTCATGAAATCTTGATTTTTTTTTCATTAAAAAAGAGAATAAAAGCAAATTTTTAAAAACTATAATTTTTTATGTTGCCTGTTTTCTAATCAATATATTTAATCATAAATTTAAAAATTCATGACGGTAAACATCATGAAACTTAATAAACCAATATTTCTGTCAAATTCACAGTAAAATGGCACTTCTCTTATGAATAAAAATCCATGACTATTGATGGATCAACAGGCAATAAAATTCTGAAAAAATGTAATATCTCTCTAGATATAATTCTAGATACATTAGCTATTATGAAGTAATTTTGCTACTATTTTCTTCACGTATTAACAATAATATTTATGTTGTATTAGGAATGATAATAATAAAAAAATTTAAAGGAAATCTGCTATGCATATTTTAATCTATCAAGTCAGAACATCATTTCTTGGATGGTCAAGCACCACTTGCTCGAGCAAGTTAAATTATATTTTTATTCATTTTCATTCTTTCATTGAATGAGTAATTTAGTATTGCAAACAACCCAAAAAAATTAGTCTCCCCTTCATTGTTTAAAGAAATATCACATTTCCTATTTATTTGATTTCATATAATCCCGTGCTCAAAATGACATTTTTCTAGGTTTTATTTGCTATAGTCATTCACTTATTTTTTTTAATCAGAGCTTTTGTAAACGCGATGGCATCACGTTATTAAAAGCTTATTTTTTTGCTAAGCTCGTTAAAATAAATAAAAATTATTATTCGCCTACAGATTTTTGTTGAAGTCAAAAACCTCATCTCAAGAACAACATAATGTTCTGACGTGATAATAATGATATTATTCTATTTAACTTGAATTCATGCACCAAAGCTCCAAAAGAATTAAAGATTGAATACTTACATACAAACTTCGGCAAAACTACCCATGTGATTATATTTACCAATAAGAATTCGTTATTTTCTCTTTCGGCTATTTTTTAATTTAAATTTTTTTGTAACTTTTAATCTTTATATTTTCTTGTATTTGAAATACACAGAGAGGAAGTATTGTAGTGCTCTTCAAAAAGTCGACCTCAAGATTATAATGAACTAGACTTTCTTGAACTCAGAAAAAAAAATTCTGTAATTATGCGTGTCGATGAGTCTGAATATTTGTGAATGCAATAACACAAAAAATCTAAGACAGATTACATTTAATATATTATTCTTATTTATAGATTTCTCTCCAATTTTAAACGAAATTCATCCTTTGAAAGTTTATCTATCAGTTCCATCCAAGCACAAATAAAGACGAAAGCAATAAATTCAAAGAGCTCGACAGATAAAATCTGGTACACAATTTTATCATCTGAAATGAATATCGGTATCAGAACGCGAACCAAATCCGTCAAGACATTAACTATCTCTGTCTAATATAATTATCTAAAAACACAATTGCTTAAATAAATGAAATTAGGATGCGAGCATGCTATTAAAATTGTCGATTAAAAATTATTGCGGATACTCTTTTAAATTATTTACTTCAGACAAATGTTTAAATCGTCTGCGTAGTAAAAATATGTTAAAAGTTTTTATTGAATCATTGTGAACCATGTTATATTTTCGCTTCAATCGGTCATAAAAAAAAGCGTCCAAAATTGAGATAAAAGCAGATTTTTTTAATTTTTGAAAGCAGATCCTGCAGATTTTAGTTAAATATAAAAAAAAATGAATAACAACTTAAATAAATAAATAGTGAATGAAAATTAGGGTTGAATATCAATTATTTCAACATTTCAGAATAGAATTATTGATCTGAAATATTTGTTCTTATAGAACGAAACATTCTTCATTGTAAAATGATTGATTGAAAACAAATAATTTTCAAATCAGAAAAAACCAATAAAAGAATTTAGCTATATTGTTCTTTTTATTTGTGCCAAACATTATTCGTTCCAAGTAAATAAAATTGATGAATAATCCTCAACTATTTCTATTCTTCTAATACTGAAATTCTTTTCTTCAACTTTTTTTTAATTCATACCGTTAGATATTCTTATAATGCCTCACGAACTGTTTTCTCTTTTGTTTTTAATAATATTACCGAAAATGTTTTAGCAATCCGCATTCTTAATCGGTCGTTGTTAAAACAGAAAAAGATTTTTTTTTTAAATCACTATTCTTCACAATGGTTCAATAAACACTTAAACACATTTTTAATATGCAGACGATTCAGATATTTGTCTAAAGTAAATAATTCAAAAGAGTGTCCGCTTTACTCTTTAATCGATTTTTCGAAAAAAGGAAATTATATACGCATATAATATTTTATTAAAAATTTATTTTATAGTATCTGTTATTTATTCCATTTTGAGTCATTTCAAAGCGTATTTATATAATTTATTTCATATTTATGTGCACATGTTTTTGACATTGAAAGTCAATTACAGCGTATAAATTAATCACGATAATCTGTTTTCAACGAATTATAATCAATTTATCCACAAATTGAGAATCATAATGATAAAATTTTGAATAAAAAATATTTTTAAATTAAGGTTATCTAATGGTGTCTAAAATCATTATTTTCAAAATTTAAAGAAAAAGCGAAAATATGTCACTATTTCCTATCTTTAGAGGAAGACAAATGCCGCACAGTGAAAAAAAATGAGCCTTCAAATATTAATTTCTTAATCAAATCTTAGAGTCAACTTGATATTTATCAAGTGAATCAAGTGAAATAATGAATGTGAATGACCTGCTATTCATAGGAAAATAAATACAAAAAATTATAAAATGAAATATACGATTGCAAATTTCAATTTATCATGGGAGAACATTATTACTTTAAATCATTGTTTATCTTAATTAATTTAAATCATTAACCAGTTTAAACCGGCTTGAAACAATCATGAGACTTCTCTATCGGTCTCTATCCCTTTATAATAGGTATATGTATATATATGATGATAATTTTTTTTAACTTTCCTTTTCAATTTTTCTGGCTAGTAAACAAAGTTTTGTAGCTCGACCGATTTTGAAATGAAATAACTGCTATAATGTCACAATTCTATGTCAACCTTTTAAAAACGCATCTGTTATAAAGTACCATACATAATAATAAAACAATACTAGTAAAAGTCAAACTTTTAAAACAACTGTTTTCAAATAAAAAGGCAATGCTGGTAAAAACATGTATAAAAAGTTTAAAATTAAATCTTCTATGCATATTTCAATATATCATGTCAGAACATAATACATTGAACGTCCATATATGTCTTGAACGGCCAAGCACCACGTGTTCGTGCAAGTTAAATTATATTTTTATTCATTTTAATCGTTTCATTGAATGAGCCATTCTAGTATTGCAAACGATCCAAAAAACTTTGTCTCGCATTTATTGTTTAAAAAATATCACATTTCCTATTTATTTCATCTCATATAATCGCGTGCTCAAAATGGCATTTTTCTAGATTTTATTTCCTCTAGTCATTAACTTATTTTTAATCAGAGCTTTTGTAAATGCGATAGAAACACGTTATTAAAAGCTTTATTTTATTTATTTTTTTTGAGTTGCTTGTGCAGATAATAAAATTTTTATTTTACGCAGAGGGATTTCTGTTAACGCCATAAACCTCATCCCAAAAACAAAATCATGTTCTGACATGATAAAAATTCTTCAGCCATCATTTCCGGCGGCCCATAATCTTTATTTTTTGCTCGTAAATTTCGATCAAAAACAAAATAACATTATGTTCTCACATGATAATGCGTTCCTTTACGATAATGCGATTAAAATCATAATTACAATATAAGTGCGTATATATTCATTTGACGCTACTTTTGAAATAATTACTTTGTATAACTATGCATTTTTGGTACCATTCATGCAAAAATATATTTCTGGCTTGTAGATCTTATTTTATCATTTACTTCATTGCTTTTATCACTGCACTCTTTCGACGTTTTAGAATACCTCTCAATGAAATTTGTCACTTGAAAAGAAAGTCACATTGGGTGTGGTAAAGAAAAAAAGCAGTTTTCACAGTACCGAAATCTGATCTGATTGACCCTGAATTTCTGTTCAGGCACTTTACAGAAATGGAGCTAAGGCAACTTGACCATCACCGCGACAAAAAGTTTTGAATGCCTGTAATCACGATCCATGCGGATGCGCAATAAGTATTCGAATCAGATAAACCTATTTTGACTCTTCGCTTGTCATACGTGAAATGGTATAGTTCGGTTGCATTCAAATGGAAATATTTAAAAAAATATGAAATTATTTTGATAAATAATCTGTACATCAAAAAAGTCAAAACTATTATTAAACATATATATGTACTCTTATAATTTTATTTATTGTAATTTTTTTAGAGTAAAGAGTTATGGAGGAGGAGGAGGAGGTTATGGAGGCGGTGGAATGGGCTGGTATTAAACAAGAAATCTAGATATATGAAGTACATTCATTTTTCATAAAGCATCTCTCAACATGAATATACTATAAAAAGTTCCACTCTTTCATTATGCATATTACCATCTCCCTGTGTATATAATTGATTGATACAATTTATCTGTGCATGTAAAACAGATTTACCAATACACCTGTTATTTTGTCTTAATAAAAAGAAATTAATACTGAATTCTTCTGCTTGAATTTTTATCAAATATAAAATACATTTCTAAAAAACTGTTAAAAGGAATAGCCCCACATAACATCTACAATACTGAAGTCTACTTTTGGTGTTGTGGTTATGTTACTCGGCTAATGGCCCTAGCGTCGCAGGTTTGTATCGCGGCCTCCACCCGGTACAATGGTGATCTTGACAACGCAGCCTCTCGCAACAGTCGTGGCGCCATCTACCCACAGCAAAAGTCATCAAATTGACTTCACGCAAGCAAGCAAAAACAAAGTCGTCAGACACATTTGACACAAGCAAGCAGCAACTCACCAAAACGCTTGGCGCTATAAATAAATCGATTATCCCTCCGCCGACTCACTGGTGGGAGAGTACTGTTGAGCTAACTCCATAAACCAGATAACATCTACGATGCCGAAGACGACTTTTGGTGTAGTGGTTATGTTACTCGGCTACTGGTCTTAGCGTCGCAGGTTCGTATCGCGGCCTTCAACGGTACACATCTTGAGTTTCCAGCAAATTTAACTTCTTCAAAGAATAAGAAAAAGGAGTGGCGTATCAAATGAAAAAAAGAAATTTTATAAAATCATTGAAAGAAAAAAATATGCAGTGGATAGAATAGTGGAAAAAGTGGATAGAAGTTTGAATGGATGAAGTTGATTATTAAATTTTAAAAGTAATAATAATAAGGAAATGTTTAACTTATTCCAAAAATCAAAAGAAAATAGAAATTGTAATTCATTGAAATATCATTTCTATGGATATCACCTATAGAAATTCGAAGCTATTTTTAACTAAAAGCATAAATTTAGAGTATTAGATAAAATAAAGGATAGCTAAGTTAAATTAAAGGATAGCCATCTTAATAAACTTTGAAATCACGATTAGCAATCAATTAAGTGATCTAATATCATTAAAGGACAATTTTAAAATTACTGTTCCCCTACAACAAACATCTAGCAAACGTAAAATTGCAACCGAAATGCTTAAATATTCATAAACTGTATAAAATAAATTGATTGACATCGAAATAATGACAAACTTCCCATCAACGTAATACTGTTGTTATTTATTGACATAAAGTCTTTCATTTTCGTAATAACTTCGAAACTGGAATAATAGAAATGGCTTACTTGTTTCATAACTTCGAAATAATATTTTTAAATTGTCATTTTTAACTTACAAAAATACAATTATAACCAAATTTAACAGTTTTAAATTCTTATGCACAGTTGCTGTCTTCAATTAATTAGTCGATAGATGATAGCGGTCTTTATAAACTACTAGCCGCCTTTGGCGACCAGTCGGTTCGCCAATATTAATGCCAACTAAAGGGTTAAATCATTTTTATATATAACTTGGACTCATAGTAAATTTTTCAGCAAAATATTTTTAAGCTTCAAATTTCGATAGTCATATAACTCACTTATACTATTATGTAGGCCTTAAACAGTGCTATCTTTGAAGTCCGCATCTCTCTCTGATTTTCTATCAGTACACGTAAAATTCACTTTTAAATTAAATTGAAAATGATGAAACTTCAATTAATATAAAGACCTCTTTACTAAATCTAAGCATGTCTTTAAATAAAACTAAGAACTGAAAGCAGAATAGTCCGACAAATGAATATTTATGTTCAATACAGAAATTGAAACATTATAATTTTTTTTATATATTTTATAAGATCTAAAGGAATTATTCAATAAAAATTTCACAGGTTAATTGAAACCTTCAGTTTTTAATTTTATTTTTAGATGTATATAAATGCTCTCAATAATATTTTTTTTAGGTTTATAAATTTATTTCAAAAAATAATGGTTTAAATTCCTTTGGTCTTATTGATTCACATTTGTAAAATATTCTTAATATTTCAAACTTCTAAATAAATAAATAAGCATTTCTATCTTCTTCAAATCTGGCTGATTTATTCAGTTCTAAATATTGCAAGTTTAGAACAATCATCATTATCATAATCTAGACCAATTATTCTAGAGTAACCTTGATTGGCTTCTTTGAGATTTTGATAAAGTGATCTAAAATCGCCAGTTTTTACCGTAATAGTTATATTGACATTTTCATGGATCGATCAGCTTTGATGAATGAGTTAGTTGATTGGATTTTATTTAAGGACTTATTTAATTAAGGATTTTTGTCTCAAGAATTTATTATTATTTAAGGATATTGTCTCAAGAATATTTTGTTAAATATGATTCACAGAGCAGATGATGTATGTAAAAATTTAATTCATCAGCATTTTTCCCTAAATCTATAAATTATATATTTCACTTGGACCAATTGCTAAGAGATTATTTATATCTCTCCCCAAAAAATTAAGAAATTAGATGTTGGGCTCCTATTACAGAAGATGCCTTGTAGATGTTAAGCCATATTTGCCTTAAATAAAATTGTTTAATTGGATTAGTAATATGTGTATGGTAAAATATCATAGAAAACGTTTCCATCCATTTATTTTTCAAAATTATCATGTTTCATATTTATTTCATTTTATACAGACACGTGCCGAAAATGACATTTTTATATGTTTAATTTGGAATGATATTTGATTTATTTTTTTCTCGTGAGAGAACACGATATAGTTTTGGTAGAAAGTTTTGATGTCTCTGAAATACGCGGCTAAAAATAGTTTTATATGCTTTTACAAATTTTGCATTGTTTATTATTACGCATGCTTGCTTGAAAGAAGATGCGTTTTTATTTCGCTTGATTCATTAAAATGCGGAGAAAAATTACAATCACGAAGGTGAATTCTTTGATTTGCACAAAATATCTTCACAATGCTTTTTGTTCTTCGTTTCTTTGAAATTACATCATTTTAAAAGTTCGCTTAAGATTTCTTGTTTTTAAATAATTAATCTCGCTCTCAGAAGATTATCGTTTGGTGCTTTTCTAAAAATTCTTTTTCAGTTTTAACTGTCGCAGTTTTGTAATATATTTTTATTTTGTATTATTTTAATTCTTTAATTGAATTATTAAATTTCATATTGCAAACGATTTTCACTTGCATTTATTGTTTAAAAATATCACATTTCCTATTTCATTTCATATAATCACGTGATGAAAATTGTATTTTCCTGTTTTAATTTTGGTAGTAATTAACTTTTTTTAAAATCAGAACTTCTGAAAAAGTGATGGCAACATTTTATTAAAAGCTGATTTTTTTTTTGAGATCCTCGAGAAGATAAAATTTTATTATTATTATTATTATTATTGCGAAATAAATTGTTGAAAAAAAACGATTAAATTAAATGTTTAAAAATTCATTAAAAATAGAGTTTTGATTCGTATGTCAAAACATTAGTATCATTGAAAAGCTAATTTTTTGAGCTTTAACTTGATGCAAAAATCAATTTTGTGCTGTAATATTTTCGGAAGTTATAGCGAAAAAGCTTATTTAATTTGGTTTATTTTTTAATTAATTAAAATATTAATTAGAAATTCAAAAAAAGGGCTCCGAGGTGCACATTCCCGGCACCCAAGGTATACATATACCAAATTTGGTAGCTGTAGGTCGAACGATCTGGCCTGTACATCGCCAACACACACACACATTGTGCTTTATTATAAGTAACTAGCCGCCTTTGGCGACCAGTCGGTTCGCCAATATTAATACCGACTAATGGGTTAAATCATTTTTTTATATAACCTGGCCTCATAATAAGTTTTTCAACAAAATATTTTTAAGCTTCAAGTTTCGATAGTCATATAATTCACTTATACTATTATGTAGGCCTTAAGCAGTCTTATCTTTGAAGTCCGTATCTCTCTCTGATTTTCTATCAGTGCACGTAAAATTCACTTTTAAATTAAAGTGAAAATGATGAAACTTCAATTAATATAAAGACCTCTTTACTCAATCTAAGCATGTATTTAAATAAAACTAAGAACTGAAAGCAGAATAGTCCGACATTGAAGTTTTATGTTCAATACAGAAATTGAAACATTATAATTTTTTTTAATAATTTATAAGATCTCAAGGAATTATTCAGCAAAAATTTCACACGTTAATTGAAACTTCAGTTTTTAATTTTATTTTAGACGTATATAAATGCTCTCGATAATATTTTTTTAAGTTTATAAATATATTTCAAAAAATTATGGTTTAAATTCCTTTGGTCTTATAGATTCATATATGTAAAATATTTTTAATATTTCAACTTCTAAATAAATAAATAAGTATTTCTATCTTTCTATTTCTTTAAATCTGGCTGATTTATTCAGTTCTGAATATCAATTGCTTTGTGTGCGTCGTTTCTTTGAAATGACGTCATTTTCAAAGTTCCTTTAAGATTTCTTGCTTTTACATAATTAATCTCGCTCTGAGAAGATTATCGTTTGGTGCTTTTCTAAAAATTCTTTTTCTGTTTTAACTGTCGCACTTCTGTAATATATTTTTACTTTGTATTTTTATTTACTTTAATTCTTTAATGGAATTGTTAATTTTGAAATTGCAAAGATCAAGAAAATTTTCTATTGCATTTACGGTTTAAAAAATATCAATTTCCTATTTTTTTCATTTCATATAATCACGTGATGAAAATTGTATTTTTTCTGTTTAATTTTTGGTAGTAATTAACGTTTTTTAAATCAGAACTTCTGAAAATGTGATGGCAACATTTTATTAAAAACTGATTCTTTTTTTTGAGATCCTCGAGAAGATAAATTTATTTATTTATTATTTATTTTGAGAAATAAATTGTTTAAAAAAACGATTAAATTAAATGTTTAAAAATTCATTATAAATAGAGTTTTAATTCGTCGGTCAAAATATTAGTATCATTTAAAAGCTAATTTTTAGAGCTTTAACGTAATGCAAAAATCAATTTTGTGCTGTAATATTTTCA
>JAOUZG010010699.1:3247827-3272600 GCA_026289955.1 Argiope argentata
GTCGGTTGAACGGTCTGGCCTGGACAGCGCCAACACACACACACACAAACACACATCGTACTTTATTATAAGTAAAGATAAAGATAAAGATAAAGATAAAGATATATTGTTGAAAAAAAAACGATCAAATTAAATGTTTAAATATTCATTAAAAATAGAGTTTTAATTTGTAGGTCAAAACTCTAGTATCATTGAAAAACTAATTTTTTTAGCTTTATCATGATGCAAAAATCAATTTTGTGCTGTAATATTTTCGGAAGTTATAGCGAAAAAACGTCAAAATTTGGCTTATTTTTTAATTAAAATGCTAATTAAAAATTCAAAAAAGGACTCCAAGGTGCACATTCCCGACACCCAAGGTATACATATACCAAATTTGGTAGCTGTAGGTCGAACAGTCTGGCCATGTACATCACCAACACACACACACACATTGTGCTTTATTATAAGTAAAGATTTTTAATTGAATTAATAATTTTGATATTGCAAGCGATCAAGAAAAATTTACTCTTGCATTTATTGTTTAAATAATATCACATTTCCTATTTATTTCATTTCATATAATCACGTTTTATTTTTGGTAGTAATTAACTTTTTTTAATCAGAATTTCTGAAAATGTGATGGCAACATTTATTAAAAGCTGATTTTTTTAGATCCTCGAGGAGATAACATTTTATTTTTATTTTATGCGAAATAAATTGTTGAAAAAAAACGATCAAATTAAATGTTTAAATATTCATTAAAAATAGAGTTTTAATTTGTAGGTCAAAACTCTAGTATCATTGAAAAGCTAATTTTTTTAGCTTTATCATGATGCAAAAATCAATTTTGTGCTGTAATATTTTCGGGTTATAGCGAAAAAACGTCAAAATTTGGCTTATTTTTTAATTAATTAAAATGCTAATTAAAAATTCAAAAAAAGGGCTCCGAGGTGCACATTCCCGACACCCAAGGTATACATAAACCAAATTTGGTAGCTGTAGGTCGAACGTTCTGGCCTGTACATCGCCAACACACACACACACACACACACATTGTGCTTTATTATAAGTAAAGATAAAGATAGAGATAGAGATTATTTTTGCGAAATAAATAGTTGAAAAAAAACCCGATTAAATTACATGTTAAAAAATTCATTAAAATTAGAGTTTTAATTAGTATGTCAAAACATTAGTATCATTAAAAAGCTAATTTTTTGCGCTTTAATGTGAAGCAAAAATCAATTTTGTGCTGTAATATTTTCAGAAGTTATGGCGAAAAAACGTTAAAATTTGACTTATTTTTTAATTAATTAAAATTTTAATTATAAATTCAAAAAACGGGCTCCGAGGTGCATATTCCCCGCATTCAAGGTCTACATATACCAAATTTGGTAGCTGTAGGCTGAACGGTCTGGCCTGTACAGCGCCAACACACACACACACACACACTTCGTACTTTATTATAAGTAGAGATTTTTAATTAATTAAAATTTTAATTATAAATTCAAAAAACGGGCTCCGAGGTGCATATTCCCGGCATTCAAGGTCTACATATACCAAATTTGGTAGCTGTAGACTGAACGGTCTGGCCTGTACAGCGCCAACACACACACACACACACACACTTCGTACTTTATTATAAGTAGAGAAGATAACAAATAATTTATTTACATATACACAAGATTACTCAAACTGTTGGTTACGTGATGGCAAAACGAATTGTTCAGAGCTGAAAAA
Organism: Argiope argentata; assembly: GCA_026289955.1. Classification (NCBI taxonomy): domain Eukaryota; kingdom Metazoa; phylum Arthropoda; class Arachnida; order Araneae; family Araneidae; genus Argiope; species Argiope argentata. Next base: position 3,249,547 of record JAOUZG010010699.1, read on the forward strand.
TAAGGAATGGCACGAAGAAAATTAATGGGGGATTATGAGACTACGATACCCACAAATACAATGTAAGAAAGTTTTCAAAGAATTAGTATTCTTAAAGACAAATACGATGGATGATGTAGCCAATAAATAATTTTTAATTCGTTTTTTGATTATTTATTCTTAAATTCGGCATTTCATTTATACACAAGCATAAAACGTACACACAAATTACTAACATTCAGGATTATATATAGCTTTTTAGATTTAAAACTGCCGTTAACAATTTGTGAAATGTACCTAATTGCACCAGTTAATTCCAAAACAGACAAGGAAGGAAGTGCTCGCCTTACACTCTAACGCCATCTATTAACAACCTTAATTAGCCTATTTAGCAATATAAGAATTACAGAAAAAAATAATTACAAATAACAGAATTAAATGAACAAAGAGGTAGCCAAATGATTGCTCTATCTAAAAACAAACTGGGGGTCTCAAACTTTTAGATATTGCGGCCCCCTTTTTAGATTAAGTATTTTGGCGACCCCCCCCCCCCAAAGTTTTAACTCTGTCTAAAGTTTAGACAGAGATTTTGAACATTTTACACGGGCTCAAGAGTTTGTAGAGTATGTGTGGGGTATTTGCGCCACATTTTTTGACACTTCATCTTTCTCCTTACTAGTATCATCTCATCTCGAAACTTTGATTGAACAGTTTACAGATTATATTCTAGTTAATGATATAAGTGGGGTTGTATGGATAGTCAATTCGTTCAGAGAGCAAGCCGGAACAAAATCTGAGCTAAGTGTCCTTCATCATGATCAACTGATAGAGATTTCAATTGATCATTCAGCTAAAGTAACTTTTAACAAAGCTTATATCGACAAATTTTGAATACGTATTAAAATGGAATACCCAGAACTGTCCACAACAGCATTAAAAACGTCGATGCCATTTTCTACACGTTGCAACTGTGAACAGGGATTCTCCATAATGATAAATTTAAAAACAAAATCAAGAAATCGTTGGACGCTGGAAAATGACATTGTTTTGTGTGTTACAAATCTAATTCCAGAGATTAAAAAATTAGTTAATTCCAAACAACCTCATGTATCCCATTAACTAATAGAACACAAAAACCAACATGTATGCATATTAAAAGCTTTATGTATTCTCTTTTTTTAATGAAAACTACAGCAATAAATTAATTTTTTAAACTTTTCTTCCACATCTCGAGATGCCCCTGGACACATTCCGCGACCCCCGTGGGGGTCGCGACCCACCTTTTGAGAACCCTTGATCTAAGCAATTAACATGAACAATTACTTCATACTATTAAAATGATTAGTTTGAAAATCTTATCGTGCTTAGTAATTATTCTTTTCTAGTTCCTTTCCCAAATGAATTCACAATCGCACTTCATAACATTTTCGGTATGTATCTGAATGATTTTCATTAATGACTTACTTATGACACATTTTTTTTCATCCATTTATTTTTATAACATGCTTTTCTACTGTATATGATTATCCTATCAAATTAAAAAGGAATATACAGTACTTAATTCTAAGCTCTATCTTGCCCATTTACGAATAAATTGCAATAACATTTTAAAATAATTTAAACATTAAGCTTTATTTGCTTAGGTTCTAAAAATACTTCATGGAAAATTATAATTATGAAAAACGTTTCATTATTATTGACACAGATAACTTCCTTGTACACGAGAAAAAAATCGTTTTGAAATTTCATCAGTGAATCAACCCGTCTTTCAACGTATATTTGAAAACAATATTGCAAAATAATCTGAAAGAATGAGATTAGTAATTACCCTCCCACAGAAATTAAAGATTTGTATCAAATTTAGGGCCAAGCCAGGAAAAAGTATATAAGTTTTTCCAAAAGGCACATTCTGTTTCCTATGCTATTTTTATAACTTTGTCTTCAGAGATTCCATTCCCATCTCTACTTATAATATTGTTATAAGCAGGCAAGCGCCGCCAAAATACGCCAAAGATGGCGAGGAGCTACGCGCCAGCTTGCTTGGTTTGGCGAAATTAATAATCTAGTAGCCGTTGGATTTCACACGTTGTTTTGAGAAGTTTCGCGTGTTTCTGGGCACGCGCTTCCTCGGCTATATAAGGGACGAGTAGCCGGAGTCAGATTAGTTTTTCCCCTCTCGGAAGAGAAGCGTCTCGCTGGACTAGCGGATTAGTGAGCTGTGTTTGTGTTTGCTGTTAACGTTGTATTATTGAGCTCGCTGCGATTTACTGTTGCTGTGCTATACGTTATTTGTTTTGCAGTCTTTTTTTATTGTGCGTAAGACTTGCATTTACGCTGTAAGTGACTGTTGACTGTTGGATTGTATTTATCTGAAGTTTTACTTTATCACGTCATCCTTTAAATACTGTAAATAGCTGTAAATAAATTTGTTTTTGCTGTCCTCAAATAAAGTCCATTCAATCCGAACCCGCTACGCTAAAAACGCAACAATATTGTGAGTATGAATTCTCTACTGGATAGAATGCCAATATAGAACAACCGTATGACTTAAACCTGCCAAACTTGACATGTATATATTTCGGAGGGTGGAAATACACACTTAGGGAAGATTCTACCTTTCCTTATTTTGAATTTTAATTAATTAAAGATTAACCAAAATTTTGATATTACCCAGCGGTAACTTCAGAAAATATAATAACACAAAAAGGATTGTTTAGTTAAAAAATTATTTTTATCATGATACTAATTTTTGGGGTATAATTTTTTCTTCTATTCTTATTCAATTTCAAAATAATAATAATAAATAAACCTATTTCACAAAAAATTACTTTAATGATGGTAGCGAAATTCAAATCATTTTCATTTTTGCTACTAATAATTCAGCCAGTCTTTTTTATTTTATGATTGAGAGGCGAAAATTCGACTTATTTTTTATACTGATCAATACATAAATTTAAGTGTTTTTAACATTAACACTGTTAACTCATTCCTTATATTTAAATAAATAAAGATGTTGACAGAAATTTCGGAAAATGTATAGCACAAGCATTAGAAGTATATTACTTTCCTTTAAAAATATACGTTTCTCAAAATGTAAAATTCAAATTATTTTGCTAAGAAAACTATTAGGATGTATTTATACAATTATTTAATTAAAGTTTTAGTAATCTTAATTACCAGTGATTCAACTAATCGCAGAAAACGGCTGGTGCATAAGAAAATAGAACTAAGAACTTTTTGTTGGCTTTGAAATAAGAAAAATTATTAGAAAACTCTGAAATAAGTTAATTTTCAGTTTTATAATGAAATATCGATTTCAATATAACCAAAAGGAAAATGGATTTATATATGCATATCAAATGCACCAAAAGCAACTATTCTTTTAAATTCCTTTTCTCTGTAAAATTCTGATTTTATTATTATATACCATTAATCCTTCTTCTTCTTCTTCTTCTTTTTTTTTAATAATTTTTTTCAAACTGATTGTCAATATAAAGAAATTTTTTCAACAAAACACTTTTTCGAACAACTTTTTTTCTTTAAAAGGAAATTATAACCGTTTGTCTTCAATAACTACCACGGCTAGCTTTTAACATTATTTATTTGTAGACATTCACTAAACATAAACACATACACAAACAGTTATATAACAAAAGGGACAACATAACGAAAACAATTAAGACATTTACGAAAAACAAAGGACAGTCCTCAATCGAGACGCTCTCTCTATGTTGGCTGGAGGTCGACTGGCTATGGTGGCTTAGGCGGATAGACTGATCTAGGTGGCGCTGATGTTTCCTCTAGGTGACGTTGCCACAGTTCCGTTACAAAATGACATTTTTCTGAAGAATGTTTATTCTTTCTTTAATAATCCGCATGAAATTATTTAAACTAATTAATAAAAATTGGGACAGTAAAACAGTAAAAATTGTATTCATTTTATTATAAATAATAATAATACGTTTATTCTTATTTATCATCTTTATTCACATGCTTCGAACGGGCAGAAGAAAACATGTTCGATTGATTATTAATTAGATTATTACCGAGTAGTGATCAAAATGCGATGACTGAGGAAGAAACAAGAGGGAATTGAAATCACACTCCTCTTCTCTTGTCCTTAGTACCTATTGCACTGCCATTTCGGATGATATACAGATCTGAACTGTCATTTCATTTTTACCCTAACCATCAGTTCACGATCTATATTTTCATTACTTTTTCTACGCTTGAATGTGCGGCTATTCGCTGGCTCCTGACAGAATTTTGCTTCGTTTGTGATCAAGTATTGATTCCAATCAATTTTATCGCTAATGTGATGATTCATTTTCCGAATTTCATCTCGTTTTTATGTCTTGATGTAAAGGAATTCTAATAAAATATTTACAAGTACCGAAATGAATACGAAAAATGATATCATATAATACGTATCAACTTTTACAATCGCAATTTAAAAGGTTCCTTTCTTTGATAACTAACTTTTCTTGCTCTAATTTGATAGACTTTTATGGAAAGGAAATAAACAGCTAACGATATTATTACACAAGTATGAAGATTGAAGGTCATAATACAAAGACGCGAAGCTAGAGCCAGTTGCCGAGTAACATAACCTCAATACGAAAGTTGACTTCGGATTCGTAGATGTTTTTCAGGCTCATGAAGCTAGCGTCACAGTACTCCCCCACCAGTGAGTCGGCGGTGAGGCGAACGATTTTTTATAGTGCTAAGTGTTGTGGAGAGTTCCTGTTTGCTTGTGTCAAGTGAGTCTAACGATTTTTTATAGTGCTAAGTGTTGTGGAGAGTTCCTGTTTGCTTGTGTCAAGTGAGTCTAACGATTTAGTTTTTGTTGCGGGTAGATGGAGCAAAGGCTATTGCAGGAGGTTGCGTTTTTAAGGTTACCAGTGTGGTGATTGGAGGTCGTTATACGAACCCTCAACACTGGAATCAGTAGCCGAGTAACATAACCACAATATAACAGTCGACTTCGACATTGTAGATATAATCTGGCTTATGAAGTCAGCACCACATAGGTGTGACTATAACCAGGCCTTTTACGAATATCTCTATGAATGAGGAATCAGTTTCAAATTCAATTTCAAACTGAATTTGGAACCAATTTGGAACATATTGATAGAAATACTTATAAAATTATACTTAAAAGTGCTTTTATGGAACATGTCTTCTGTCTTTGTAATACACCCTTTTCTTTCTGACTAATCATTACGAGAAATTTAACATTATGAAATCGATTCCGAATTCAATAAATTGTACTTAGAGATACATAGAAGAAATATGCCTCTTTTATTCGTAATGCACCCATTTCAATCGTTTCGCGAGGTAATGATTCTGTAAATTTGTCCGAAATCATTCTGCCGAAAATTGTTAAAACAAACCCGATGTTGCACATAAAATATAAAATAATATGGAATTCCCAGGTTGCAATCGCTTTTCTTCAAATATTAAAACTACTTAATACAAAAAGGTTTTTGCTATGTCCTTATGATATAATGCAGCATCTAGAATATTGAACAACATCGTAGAGAAATCATGTAACAGCTTATGCTGTTAAGGTAATTAGATGACAGCAGCAAAGGTTAATAAAAAAAAATAGATTAAACAAAGTAAAAGTGAGTATATTTTTTTCACTGACATAATGTTTAAATTCTAAATAAAATTGAAATAAATCTTTTGTTTTTACATAAAATTCGCAATTTTAAAATATGTTTTTCAACGTTGTAAGATAACATTGAAAAAAAAAAACTTTATCAGTGTTTACGTCCAATGTGATCATATCATTCAAGAAAACAAAAAGTCTTGAATACCAAATTTTGTGTTTTCAAATATATTCAAATGATTATATGAACAGTAATTCAGCATTCAAAAATGATTATATGAACAGTAATCTTATATTCATAATTATGCTTAAAGTAAAATAACTTCAGAAATTTCAAATAACAACACCTCACTTTTTATTAAAATTTGATCTTAAAAACTAAAGCAGTATTGAAAAAGCATTTACAATAGGGAAAACTTCTGTTCTAGACAATAATTAAAAAAGAGTTTTAAAAAATAATAAGTAAATAGAAACGATACGAAAACAAAACATTTTATAGCTTATAAATTGTTCACTTTTCCACCTTTTTGCAAAAGATTATTTTTTTATGCTTTATATGATAAGTATTATTGAAGCTTGTATCACGGGAGAAGAAATTCTATTAGCAAAAAATATATTAAGATATTTCCACTGTTTTTTGATATTGTGGAACTTATAAATTAACCACGTTCCAACGATTAATTGCAAAAAATAACCACACGCTAATATGTTCGTTCATAACTAATTCACCAGTAGAATGCATTAGATGCACAATTACAGATATTCTGAATGCCAAACTATATCATGGAAATATAACCATATCATTAGGCATTTTGTACTAATAAGAATCTACTGAATCTCAAATCCAACGGCATTTTCATTATTAATCTGGTATTTAAATGAATATACTTTGCATTTTAAATATCCGCTCTGTTAGATATATCTTCGAATGAAATCAAATACTTTTCTTATACTGTAACTTTTCCTTCAACCAAAGCATGCGAATTCAAAAGAATGAAAAGGCTAAAACCGAGGAGACGCTAGATGCAAGACAATTTTTAGAAAGCCTATCACATCGAAGTTAATATAAGCACAGGGACTGACTAAGGCAGGGGCTTACGGCACAGCTACCTGGGAATTGAATAAAAATTTTATTTTACGTTTTTTTTCTTTAATGAATGTTCTTCATTTCTAAAGTAGTAGTAGTTATTAAGTAAAGTAGTGGTAAATTAAGTTACTATAGTAGTAAAGCAGAGGGGGCCCCAAAAAAGTTTTTGCGGTGAATGAATTTCTAAAGATTGACATAATCCTAGTGATCTCTAAAAAGGGTTTATTTCCTCTAATTAAGCTGTAGAACTTTTCATTTTCTGGAATGCCGGTATCATCGCACTGTTTGGATTTATTTTATGTTACGTGACAGCTTTCACTTCAGTTAGATTCATGTTGATTAACAAATAATATTATTGTAATTTCCGATATTTTTTTTATACTAACATGCATTTTTGAAATAAATGAATAGCACTGAAGCTGATTGCAGAGTAAATTTTAACGGTATTATTTACTGTCAAAATTCTTTAATCACGGATTTGCGTCATTTTTTTATTCCATCGTAGCTAATTTATCGATTCTCGTCTGGCAACAATTGCAGGCGGTTAGTTGTCGTGCCATTTTTTCCGATCTTCTCAGGTCGTTAGAGAATAAAGAATTGAATTTTCAATAATAATATCTGTGAAATGCTAAACTGAAATTGGTACGATAATTTAATATTCTTTTAAGTAGTAGTAAACGTTATTTTTCTAAACAGTTATTTAATGATTTCGTAACATTCGATCGTTATTTCGTAATTTGGTTTTTGAAACAAAAGCTCAGTGTCGTCGATTTGTGTTTTACATATATGTCATATTGTTTTTAGAATTTAAGGGATAAATTAATAATTATTGGCACTGGTCATTGAATATACTTCGCAATGAAATCCTAGATTAGCCATAATCAGATGCCTGTCTCTATCAGAAATTAAATAAATGTGTTCATACTCTTCAATCATTTAATAAGAATTCGTCAATAAGTCACAGTTGTCATTGGAAACATGTCCTTAACGTTTTACAAAGCGCATCATGCATTTGATATTTTTTAACAAGAAAATTACCCTATCAATTAGTTGTTTTATAGGCGTTAAAATCATCTTCCATTAGAGGTATCTTTAATGAAACTTGAAGATTAAATGATATTTTGCCCATTCAGAAACATATTCCTATAATTTTCTGAAATGTATTCTCTATTTAATAAATTTTTACAATGCTCTGTTCATTGTTTGTAATGCATTGCCTATATGGGTAGAATGTTTTTATTTTTTTTAAGCATTCCACCATATAGGCAATAGATTAATTGAAATAAAATAACTTCTTGTTTGAGGATGTCTTGGAATAAATTGCTTGTTGCTTCTGAAACAACATTATACAATTACTGCATTATATTTATATCTTGCACAGTATACAATTTATATTTCAGTCTGCATTTCCCGATAAAAGAATTTTAATGGTGAATTTGTAAATAAATAATATAAAATTTTAAAATCTTAGTATAAAAGTTCATTATTTTTCTCGCAATAATTTCAAGTTGAAATTGACAATAATTTGAAATAAAGGAATCAGAGTGAAAATATCTTTAATACTCATTATCACTACTTTCAAAGATTTTTTTTTTTCCAATTTTTATTAATTTAGACATTAAAAACATCTTGTTACCATTTTTACTTTTTTGAAAACTTATTTATTATAAGCTGAATGATTGAGTTATATGACTTAGAAATTCCATTTATTTAAAATATTATTGAATACATTTTTTTTCAACATTTTATTATAGATAAAAAATGGGTGATAGTGATGAAGAATATGATAGACGAAGAGCACGAGACAAGTTTAGAAGAGAACGAAGTGACTATCAAGATCGTGGTCGAGAAGAAAGAGGTCGAAGAGATGATTGGTCTGAAAGGTAACTTGTCAGAATTCTAGTAATTTTTTAAAGAGAAGTCTTCAATATAAATTGTATTTTTACAAATCTTTGGCAAAATTATAGTGCACTCCATAAGTGACTTATAAATTCAAATTGATGTATGTATTTTGTTATTTTTCCTTTTCATAAACAAATTTTGAGTGTGAATCTGAAGATGCTTGTTTAATCTGTTTATTTCTACAAGAAATTTCCACTTGCATTGTTGAAACAAAAATCAGATTAAAAAGCTTTTTTTTTAATTTACAACTCTTATTATTATATACATTTCAATTTCTATCTTATTGCTTTATTTTATTAGTTCCATCACAAAATTATGTTTTCTGTATCTTTTTTATACATATTGCTTTAAAGAGTGGATATTTGGAATTAAAAGATGGATCTATATATTTCTTAAATGTGGATATCGATTATACTCTTCAATCAGAAAAACCATAGTACTTTAGTATTGGAGTAAAATGATTCTAATTAGCTATTGTATCTCTGATTTCACTTATTTTTTAAGTAAAAATATAATTTTATGCTGTATTCTACTCTTTCTGATGTTATGAAATCCCTCAACCATAATTTTAATAATAATGAAATAATATTAAAGATTATTGATATGTTATCTTTGTTTCGCCATTTTTTACAAATATACATATAAGATTAATGTTCCCGCTTTGTAACTATGTATTCTACAACTTATATATATATATTCTAGGAAAATGTATTATTGTCTCTTTAATAGGCTAAAATTTAAGTAATGAGGTTATCAATTTTAACCAAAGATGTTCTAAAAAGTTTTTTGGTTTTAAATATTTATAATATTTTTTTAATTTAATGTATTGATGCCTGTTGATGAATATTCAATAATTGTAAAATCCTGGTAAGTTTAAGTGAATGAGTTTTAAAGAGAAGAGATGCAATGTGTCAGTATACATGACAATGCTATATTCTATAATTTTTTTTGTTTTATATGGCTCTTATGCCCTATATTAACACCCATGCTGTTTCAGAAACCATGTTATCCAAATCGTCTTTAAAGAGTAATCAAATATTTACAATTCATTTTTTGAATTTTGAGTGCTTATAGTTTGCCAGTAATGGTTAGTGGAAAAGAAAAGAACCAATTCTAGTTATTACAAAGTTGAAAAAATCTAGTTTATCATTTGTTCAAAATTAGAATTTGAGAGGTTTTTAAAAAATTCAACTTGGAATTTTTGTTGTTTTATGATTTTGTGTGTTTTCTTTACTTGGAATATCAGAAGTAATTTTTAAAAAATTGCTAAGTTTCATTTTTGTACATATTTTATTCTACTACACAATTCATTTTTTGAATTTGTAGTGTGTTTTTGAATTGAATTTGTAGTGTGTTTTTGAATTGTTTGTGTGTTTTTAATTTATGATGTAAAAATTCCTATAGAGATGGCAGAGGCAGCAGAAGAGAATACCGAGACTATGACCCGAGAAATCGAAGGGATCGGTATAGTCCAGCTCGCCATGAAATAAGTCCTCCCATGAAAAGAATGCGCCGTGATTGGTAGGTTACAGAATGATATTTCCGTTCATTCCATCTGGGCTCTTGCTTAAACTTTGTCATCAAAATTTAGTGAATTGGTCTTTTTTTAACCTTAATTTGCTGTTGTAGGGATGACCGCAGCAGTGGCTACGGCAGTAATTTTGATGCAAATTATCCTGGTGGTGGCATGATGGGAGGAATGCATGCTGGATGGGGTATGCATGGACAAATGGCTCCACAAAGGTTTGTTTGTGTTGAAAGGTCTTTGTGAAAGGATTGTCTGATTTTCATGATATGTCTTGTTTATAAAAAAGAAAAAATCTTTCAGTTTTGTATGAATGGTTACTTATTTCGTTTGTGCAGTTGTGTCAAAGGTTTTCTAAATCCTTCATTGTAATTATAGACTTTGAGTTTAATTATGGATTGGTCATATATGAATTTTTTTTGACTTTCAAAGGCAAAAATAATAAATATTAATCCCATAGAGGTATTTAGTTCTTATTTCACAGTTTTAAAAAATGAACTATTTTGCTAGGAGCGATTGCTTTTTGTACTTCTCATAATTCTCTCCCTCTTTCCAGAAGAAAAATTAAGAAAATAAAATATCTTGGAATTTTTAGTACAATGCAGACAAGTAATCAAAATTTGTGAAGTAAATAAATTAATGCATTGTAAATTTTTATAAGTTAGACTTAAATTAAGGAATTCAAGATTTCAAAAATTAAAGAAAAAGAAATGATAAGTAATATGAATAGAAATATTTCAAAATTTCTCTAAAATGATTATATTAATTACTTTTAACAATAAAAAAATGATTTGGTATAAAAAAAAATTCAACTTGAAGCTTAAAATGTAATGATAATAATTCTTATATTTTTAATTTGTGTGAGAAAGTCTCATTATTAAAATATTCTGTTTAGATATTTTATAATATTTCTATTATGATAGAAAAGGTTGGGGTAAATGTTCAAAAATGTAACTTTAAATATTTGTATTTCTATCAAAAATTTGAAGTACTGTAGTTTATATATTGTGTATTCTTTATATTTTGCAGGGAAGTTGATACCGGTGTTACCCAACCACCTATGATGACTTTTAAACAATTTTTATCCTCTCAGGATGATGGTATAGATGACCAAGAAGCTGTTAAGAAATATAATGAGTACAAACTAGAATTTAGAAGGCAACAAATTAATGAATTTTTTCTCAATCACAAAGATGAGGAATGGTACGTTTTTATATTAGGGCTATGCCTATTTATTTTATTACCATAGTTTTATGTTGAATAATTATTGAAAGGCTATGAAAATTTTGGTCTGAAGTCTTACATTTTTTGATTATTTTTTAAATGAAATAAATTTCTGAATTCTAATCAAATATTATTATTCCCCTTCTCTATTTAAACATTTTTAAAAGATTATGGACGTGAAAAAAATTATTGGACTATAAATTTAATTATTTGGCCTTCATTTAGATTGTATTTTAATTTAAAAAATTATAAAGTGTAATAAATTTATTATCAATTTCATTAAATCTGAATATGTTTTTAAACCTGTTTAATTATGGAAGATAATGTAATTATTATATTACATTATATTAATTATCACTTTATTTTTCTATATTTTAGTTTTATTTAAATTATAATCATGAATTTATAGAGGATTTTGTAAATATATGTATTGTTTCTCCATTTTTATTAGCTGCTGAATTATATACTGGTAAAAATCTTAATTTTGTAGTATTTATTATAATGAACTCTGTGTTTCATATTTTTAAGTTTCCTTATTACTCAGTTCTCAGGAACTGTCATTAAAACATTAATTAAATTGTGTCTTTGTTATCTAATCAGTTACTTGCTAAACTAAAGTTTTATAACTAACTTTCTCTTTTTAATAATTCAATTCTATTCTTAAATAATATTGTATTGGAATCTATTGAAAGGAGACAAAAATCTGAATAATTTGCAAATTTTACTATTTTCATACAATAAAATTTTTTTAAAGGTGCTATCTTTCATTTTATAATGAAATAATGGATTTTGAGGGAAATAATTAACAAATGTATTTGAATATAGAAGTTATAAAATATTATTCACTTAATAAGGTATAAGATCATTGTAAAATTTTGATTATTTTAAATTTTTTTTATTTACAATCAATTTTTTAAAAGTTATTTAAAAATTTTATTGTAAAATAAAAGTAAGGTAATGAAGAATATATGTACATTTGATATCAAATTCTAATTATATTTATCTCAAATAACACTTTCAAGCAATAATAATTTTGACAAAATTCTTCTCCCAGTATAAGTTGATGTGAAATAAACTGTGTAATCTAAGTTATGAATTAAATGTTTTTTTTTTAATTTATTTTTTTTATTTTGTATAAGATATAAGTAAAATATAATAATATATCTATACCAATTACATAAATTAAACTTTATTTTTTTATTGTTATGTAATTGGTATTCAATAAATTATTTCACAGTTATTTTATTGCCAGCTGCAAAGAGGCCTTGTACTCTGATTTAGAGAGTCGAGTGGGTACTAAAAATTTTCTTCAAATCCTATTATCCTTCCTTATTGTAGTTTTGGTTCTGTACCTTCCTCGTCTCTCTCATAATGTTGTAGAGTTGTATTTTGCCTCTCTAGTGCTGGATTATTGTTACTTTATATTTTTTCCTCCACACAGTGAGCAGATTGACTTCTGGCATTTTTCCTCGAAAAGAAATGCAACATCTTCAGTGCATTCGAAATATGAACTCTTATCTCGTTCTTGCGCTGTTGATATTCATGACTGTTGTGTAGTGAATGATGGAATTGATCAGAATTTGAAAGTTCTTTTGATCCACTGTGAATTATACAGTGTGTGATTTTTAATTAAAAAAGTAAATAAGTTTAGGTAATACCCCCGAAACGTGGGGTCGCGACGCGATATTTTCACTGCCAAGCTATGGATCTATGTAAGTCAGCGTTTAAATTATTGGTAAAACTTTTTCATCATTTTCAAATAGTATTTTTATCTGTGTGTTTTGTTTTATATATTTATATAAATGTTATTTAAATTCTATTAAGAACTTTGAAATAGCTTCCTTCAATTAAAAATGTGTTAAATTATTGTTTTATGGATTAAAACTCATTTTACTTTACTTACTGAAACTTAATGCTTATCCCCCCAAAAAATAGTACTTGATATTTATATTTTCAAAAACATCTTAAATTTAAAAGTTCTTTTATCACCATGTTAATGATTTATTGTCTATAATTCTTTAACATAATCTTTGAAATATCATGCATGTTTTTAAATTTATTGAACCTTCTTATTCCTAAGGCAATTCAAGTACTTCAGCCCAAATTTCCTTTTCAAAGAAATAAAAATTAATTATGTCTTCAAAAACTACAGTGACAATCAGTACTCATGATATAAACAATTTAAATATGAAAAACTGAAAACCAGGAATTTTGGTGTTGAGACCTTGTCAAAGCTATGTATGGATGGACGTTCAAAACAAAATTATTACTATTATGTGAAAGGTCAGACTTGTATCTAAAAATTTACCCTTCATTGTTTGAAAATCTCATGAAATTAAGAGTATAAGAAAAATCAATATATTCATATTATAAACAATTACTAGAGTCATGACTTTTTAATTCATCTTTAAATCCATAAAAAGATAAGGATTTTTAAAAAATCATCATAAAAAAATAAATGCTGATAACCATGAGAGTATTAACATATTAAAAAAGGTGCAAATTATAGAAGTAACATATTTCCAGTAGAAAAATGCCTTTTTAAGAAAAAACTTGTAATATCCTTAACAATTGATTAATTTTTTAATACCATCTGTTTAATACAATAGGAAATATAAAGTAAAGTTTAAATAAGAGAAGCACATCTCTGCACAAGATGTAGGACCAAATGTACTTTCAGTAAAGAAAATAATCTTTAAGGGTTTGCAGTACCTGGCATAATTAAATTGTGAATGTTGTGATAATTTTTTTGGAAAATCTGTGAGGCAAGAGCTTTTAAGAAATTTATCTGTTGTATCTATATAAGATTATCAGCTGTTATGACTTTTTAATTATGTTAATTTATAATAAATTGTTTTAAAGATATAAATACTCTAAGTTTTAAAAAATTGCATAATTTATTCATTTTGAAATCAAATTCTTTCCCTTGACTAAGGTTAGTCCTATTAAAATTTAATTCACTTTGGTGACAATTAATAAGAAATTCATAATTATCACTGGAGAAATTAAAGCACTATATACTGAAATTCACTTATTAAATTATGTTTAATTAATTCCTTTTTGTAATAATATAAAAGTAATTGGCTAAAATGTAGGAAAAGGCTTGGAAATTTTGATAACTTTGATATGTCTATGAAAATTAAACCTATTAAAATGATAGTTTTCCAAAATATTGAATTTGCAAACTTCAGTTTAAACAGTTGCTGATATTTTTTATCTAAAAATGTATCATATGTAAATCGTCATACTTCCATTCATTTTTGTGTGTGGTAAATATATTTAGAGATTTGCTTTTATCTTGCAGAATTTGGGGGGGGGGGCATTTTAAATGCTTGTTTGGGAATTACCTTTGACATAGTCTCCAGATGGAAACTTAAAATTCCTTGATTTTTATTTTTCATGCTTAAAATGTTTATATTGACATCTGATGCTTTACCAAACCTGCAGCCTTTTGCACATTCTAAGCACAAGGGTTATTAACTTATTGTATATTAGTTTAGGATTCCTTGATCGAATTAATGTTAATCATTTATAATCACTATTAATTTTTATACATCATAATCACATTACATTTTGCTCTTCCTACATCTTGTATTCTTAAGAGATTGATGCATAAAAGGGCATTTTGTTTAGATGAAGTTTATTTAAAAAATATAGACGAAATGTTTTTGAGAGTTCTTGGAAATCCTCTCCCCCACCTCATCAAACATATCTTGGTGAGTGCCGCTTATGAACAAAGCATATACCCAAGATGTTCAATCACTTTTAACCAAATTTGAGAAAAGTCATACCATAAGCACTTTGCATCAATCTTAGATTATGAAAATTCTGTAAAGAAGTAAATTGCAGTCTTGTTTTTCAAACTCTGTAAATTAAAATTTATATATATGTATTTATAGGAATTTTTTCTTAATGTGTTTGATTTTAATATTAGTAAAAAAATCAAATATTGAAGTCACTCTGCGTTAACTTTTGACTCATAATGATTACTCACCTCAATAATGTGATATTTATGTGAAGGAATTCCCTTTGATGTTAATTTAACTTTTTAAATTTTACAAGGATCTTCTTATATTAAATATTTAATTCTGATTGAAGCTATAAATCCTAATCTTTCACTAAAAATTTACTTAGGTTCAAGTTGAAACACCATCCTGAAGAAAGTGCAAAAAGGAAAGCAGAATTGCATGAAGCATTGAAACGCAGACTTGCTGTCTTCATGGAACTTTATGACAAAGGTTGGGTAGATGAAGTACGCATTGACCAAGAAAATAGTGAACAAATCATAAAATTTCTTGATGCAGGTACTTATTTCATTCTCTCTGATGTTACAATTTTCTAATTAATAACATTCTTGAAATTAAACTGAATTTTTAAATTATTATCCAAATTAGCATTGAAAACAAACATGTAGTATATATATATAGATATTAATAATTTGCAAATAAATTAATAAAGTGTATATGTTATGGGATTAATTAGTGCTTCAAAACTGTTCCTTTTGTTGACTTCAAGTTTGTATATACTTTTTAAAAATTCTTTATATACTTTTAACTAGAGTTTCCCCTTCCCCTTAAGATAAATGATGCGATATGATTGCTTTAGCATCACATGTTTAAAAAAAGTTTGGTTTCTGAAAAAGGGGGGGGGGGATTAAATCTGATGCCATATTGTACCTGTTTCATCTTGGCAAACATAAAAAAAAAGCATTATTATATACAAGAATATTACACTTCATTCAGTTTTTAAACTATAAAATTAAAAATGAGGCAAGATCTGATACTTTTAGAATACAAAACATTAATATTTTAATCTTCTAATTATGTTAATCAATTGGAAATTATATGTATTTTTATTTTTTATATAATAGTATTTGTTTAAATTGTTTGAAAAAATAGAACAAATTTTTAATATATATATATATTAAAGTGTATGTTTCCCCAGTATTAATCAATTAGTTTAAATCTAATATATTATCCGTTACTGAACAATTTATTAAATAACAGGTGATAAATACAAAATCACAAATTATTTATCTTAAAATGATTGTTTTGTATAGATGTAATAAGTTAATTTAAGTATGAGTAACATGTGATTTCAAAATTTGCTGTACAAATTAAATGAAACTTATTCAAGGAAATAGCTACTATTTTTTTATTAACTCAAATATGTTTATGATAATTGAAAAGTCATTTTTATTCTTTATATCAATTGATTTCTTTCATTTATTTTTAATATAGCTGTCTTGTCTTTTGCCTTCTTTCATCTGTATTTACAGAAAGCATTATCCTTTCTTTTATTTTAGTGGTTATAAAGCTAGAAGGTGGAACAGATTTTGATTTAAAAGTTCTTGATGAACCATATGAAGAGGAAAAACCTAAAGAAACGACTCTCTTGCCATCTAGGTAAATAAATTTAAAGAATGAAGATATAATTGTTGAGTTATTCTTTTCTTTTCAAAGATAATTCATTTATATTTAAATAATCTTTTATAAAGTATTTTATATTTATTAATTTGTTTGACTTGTTATTAATTATTATTGTTCAGATGTTAAAATCTTTTGCATCTTTCTGTAGTTTGAAAGAAGAAGATGATGAAAATGATGAAGAAAAGGTGAGAATACCCTTATTCTGTGTCAAAAGAAACTATTATGATAGTTTTGCCTGATTATAAAAAATTCACTTTGTCTTGCTTGAAGAAAATTTATTCAGTTTGTTAAAAATGAATTTGGGGGACATTCTTAAACCACTCAGTGTTAAAGGTATTCAACTTTAAACACTAATCAGCTTGTTAAGGAATTTTTTTAAGATAGGAAAATATTTCAAAGCGAATGTCTTGTATTTCATTTTGTAAATTTTACATTAGGTTAAGTAACTAGTGGCACACCGTGTTTGTGTGCTTTTCAATTTGTTAGGAGAAGTACAAAAATACCAAAATAAATATTTTCTGTATTAATTTAAACTTAATTATATAGAGAGCTAGATTCATTAATTTTTTAACATAAATTTTCAAAAATATGAACAGTACTTTGATATTTTTTGTGCAAAGTAAGAAAAAATGGGATGTTTTGCAAAAATCCTATCGAGTAAACATAGAAATCAAATCTACTTACCATTTAATGGAAGCATATTTTTATGTTTATCATATATTGGGTGAAACTTTTGCTTGTATTTTTAAAATTATTCACCTTGTTACAAAATTAGTTTGAATTGTAAAGTTATTGTTTAAAATTTAACTTATTTTATTTCAAATCATAATTTTTAGTATGAAATAAAGAAAATATGGAACCCATCTTAGTTTTTGATCCGATATGTAGTTACTTTCTTAATGATACTTAGTTACTTTTTAATATAAATTATTAATAATTTATATAATTATTTATTATATACATTATTATGTTACTAATGCATTATATAAGCTCCTTAAAATAATGCTTTAAATATCATTTCTACAAAGTAATAGTGCAAATAATCTTTTTTATGCTGAAGAGATTTGTATTAAGAGTGTAGAACAATATTTTCCTGTTATTATATATTAGGATATATTAGGAAAATTTGGAATTAGTTTTATTAAAAGCTGATGTTTTAATTAAACCTTGTTGTAAATATTTCATATTTATTTTCTGTTGATATAATTTTAGTGCTTTTTTTATGTTTAGGTTGATGAAGTAAAATCTAAAAAGAAAAGAAAACGTTCTCATAGTTCTCGGTCTGGTGATGACAGTTCGACTGGTTCTGAATCAGATTCAGATTCTTTGCCACCAGGTAATTATATGATAATATTAGTTCTGATATTAATCTGGCTACTTTAAGGTCCTTGCATGTTGTTAAGCTTTTCCGAATTTATTTCTTATTATTATTGTACATTGATTTCAATGATGGTCAAGGCTTTATAACTGAATCAAATATTTCTTTAATAAATCATTCATATACAGTTACACTTCTACTGTTGTGTATATTAATTAATATATTTGAAATAAATAATTAAATGTTTATGAATATGAAATTGAATAAAGTTCAATAGTTGAAGGAAAAAAGAATGTTAGGTTTATTTTTTATTCTTCATTGATTTTAATGAGGAAAAGTTGAACTATTTTCACTTATTGTTAGGACATCAATAAACTTTGGAAACAGTTAAAACATAAGAAATTAAATAGAAGAAGAGGAAGATTAAAAAAAAAACAATTAAAAACCCATAAAATTTCAAGTATTTTTTTATAAGAATGAAAAAATTATCAACAGAAATCAAAGTCAAAAGATTAATCATTCTGTGCTATATTATGAATAATATAACTAATTTGCAAAGAATTTGAAATTGTGTTTTAGATCTGAGCTTTTCAATTTCTTAATTCTTTCTTGCATTTTAGGAGTAGATGACGAGGAAAGTAGACTTAACAAAAATGGCTTACCCAAAGGGAAATCTCGCAGAGCACGCTCACCTTCTGAATCAGATAAGGATAGTGTTGACAAAGATGATAGCTTAGACAAATCAGACATTTCTATCAAACAAGAAATGGATGATAGTTTACCTGAAAAGGTTATTGTGAAGAAAGAAGTTGATCCAGATCTGGAAGAATGTGAAGAAGCTGAAAAAAGAATTGAGGAAGGTAGTTAAAAAAACAAAACTCCTCTTCTTACCTTTTAACAATTTTGTTATTGTTGTTACCTCGGAAATTTGGCAAGAAAAAAATTATTTCTTGTTATAAAAATAATTTATGTAGAGCATGCAACTAGCTACAAGGGAGCAAATTTCATATAAAATGTAAGAAAAAGCATTTGGAAATATTGATTTTTCTTACACTTTATATTCCATTCAGGTAAACTGTCACTTTATATTTCATCAATAAGATTTCTGCAGAAAAATGTGGTATATGTATTAGTTAACCCTTTCGTCCCGAGCGCCGCATATACGTGGCATCAAAAATATCTGTACAAGTGCCATCTGGAGTCGATGGCAACATTTTTCGGTATCGGCAGAGCATTTTCCGTTGATTTTATTGACTTATAGGATTAATCATTTCTTAAAACTCTTGAAAACTGATTTTTGTTGAAACCACATTCAAACGTCTTACGCAATAAACTAAAAACATCAAGTCGATCGTTTACTGTTTTATACCAATATTCTATCGAATCAATTTGGTAGTAAACGATTGTACATATCTAGTTTTTACAGGAATTAGAAGTAGATCAGCTTAAGGTATAATTCTTGATTCTTAAAAATTAGAATTTTCATGTTAGGGTTTTGTTTGAAAATGTATTTACAAAAATAGTTTAGTCCCTTTCAGAATGAGTACAAAGCATAAAAACATTATTATGTTTGAAACTGACGTAACCGATTCTGAAAATGAAAATAATGTCCACCTGTGTAAAAGATGATGGAGAAATAATATATGCAGCACTTCAGAATCAGACGTGGAGTTAATTTGCGATAATGCAAAGGTCACCCTGTGCAACACAATATGGACATCGAAAAATTTCGAACCAAGTATTCATAAATTTTCCTCAGAAAATTCAAGACTGAAGAAGAAAATGGGAAGATCGTCAAAAATTATCGATTACTTCGCACTGTTTTTTGATCAAAAGCTCGTAGAATACATTGTGGATGAGACAAATTATTACTCGGATCAAAAGAGTAATAACATAGACACTGGAAAACAACAATAATAACATAGACACTGGACAGTAGAGGAGATGTACTGTTTCTTTGCATTGTCACTACTAATGACACTTAATAAAAAACTAGCGTTTCACGAGTATTGGAGTACTGATAAATATTTACGAAGTAGTATTTTTAGTGAAGTAATGACTAGAGATCGGTATCTTTGGATATTACAGATGATACATTTTACCCGTCAACAAGAGCCCGCTGATGATCGTTTATATAAAATAAGTGATATAATAAACATGCTACGAAAATCGTTCTGCGACACATTTTATCCGTACGATAAAGTTTGCATCGATGAAAGCTTGATGCTATACAAAGGTCGCCTGTCCTTCAAGCAGTACATTCCCTCGAAAAGGAATCAATTTGGAATAAAGTCATACATACTCTGTGATTGCAAAACAGGCTATGTCCAAGACCTGATTGTTTATGAAGGAAAATCAACTGTGACAAAGTGACATCAGCGGAATTGGAAAATCAGGTGCAATTGTTTTAGCACTCTTGCAACCATACTTAGGTCAAGGTCACACAATATACACTGACAATTTTTATTCGAGTCCAGCATTATTTACCTTTTTGCATGACAACTGTATGAATGCATGCGGCACTGTAAAAAAAAGGCGTCAAGGAATGCCGAAGATGGAAGAGCGCCTGAAAAAGGGAGAGGCATGTTTTCGTGCAGCAAAAAACTTGCTACCAATGAAGTGGATGGACAAAAAAGAAGTCCATATGATTTCCACTATGCATACGGTAAACTTTGAAGCAGTGCCGAGATATGGTGGGGGACAGAGCGTCCAGAAGCCTGTTTGCGTCATTGACTACAATAAGTCAATGGGAATTGTTGACAAGGTGGACATGGTACTGAGTACCGTAAATTCAACCCGGAAATCGCTGAAGTGATATCGGAAATTGTTCTTCCACTTCATAGACATCTGTGTGTGGAATGCATATTGTCTGTACAAGCACAATCGGAGAGAAACAATTTCGATGGCAAAATTTCATTTGAGCCTGATAAAACAAATAGTCGAGAAGTATCGTGACAATACAAA
Source organism: Argiope argentata (assembly GCA_026289955.1). Classification (NCBI taxonomy): domain Eukaryota; kingdom Metazoa; phylum Arthropoda; class Arachnida; order Araneae; family Araneidae; genus Argiope; species Argiope argentata. Next base: position 3,270,589 of record JAOUZG010010699.1, read on the forward strand.
GGGACATCATCAAGGCAGACCCGCTGATAATCCGATGAGGTTAACCGACAGGCATTTTCCCACCTTTTGCAACCCGAAAAACAGAAGACGGAGGTGTGTAATTTGCAGCAAAAATGATAAAAGAACGGATTTGCGGTATGAGTGCAAAGATTGCGATGTTGGCCTTTGTGTAGATCCTTGCTTCCGAATATATCACACAGAACTATATTACTAGTTTTTACATATTTTGAACGTATTAGATTTACACCTTATATTTCAATAATTTTCATGTCTCTATTAATTATATTAATCATTTAATCGTTAAGCTTTGTAATTATATAAATACCTATGTTATCTATAATTTTGTATTTGAATAATTTTATACCTACCTACCATATTAAAAATATAAAAGTCCTACCATATTAAAAATGTAAATATACTTATTACATTAGAGCAATGATTGATTTATTTAGTACAGTTCCTATTTAACACTTAGAACAACATATATAAAGAAACCACGCTCACTGTGCATTGTTTCGGCGCGAGGTTCCGTTCAGTGACGGCACTTCGGCGGACGAGGCAGTCGTAGCGAAAGGGTTAAAAGTATGAAATGCTTATGCATGGAACAAAGAATTTAATTTGCAAAAAAGGCTAGAAGTTTAGCTCTGAAACAAGTTCCTGTTCGAGTTCTAATGCTTCATACATGTATGTTGGTATTACATAATTTGTCTTTTTTTAAAAAATTAATATTTAAAATAACTCTTTCTTCTTTTTTTTTACGGAAATAATTATAATTTTGGCTTGTTGTTGTTTCTTATAGCACTTGTCATAGACAAACCTGCTGACATAGTCAGAGCACTGTAGCTAGTATTGATTAATGAATTATATATATAACCCTATCATGCTTTAAAAAGTTGCACTGGTTTGTTGCAGTATATAAAAAAGATCAAACATGTAGAATTAAAATGAACATACTTTTTTGTAAAATCTTTGTTCATTGGAGAAAAAATTTTTGTGCACTAAACAATTATAAAAATATTTTGTAACAAAATATAAAAATTAAGTATCTGAAGAAAAAAATCCTGAGAAATGAGAATCTATTCTTTGATTTTCTGCAAAAATTCCCTTATTTTTTAACATTCAGATAACTATTGAAACATATTTTCTTTGAAATCATAGTAAATGAGAATTTTCATATTGGAAAACAGATTTCAGGTTATATTATCTTCTTAAGGTTATATTATCTTCTAAATAAATATATAATTAACTATTTATTTAGTTTTAGAAAAATCTAATTGCCAGTATTAAAATATTGGCAAATTTACTTATTTGTTTGAGAGAAAAATCTGATTTCTCCTTTTCAAGTCTATGAATGTTTTGCTGTTGCTATTTAACTTTCTCTTTTGAACTTGTGAAAAAATATTTGCAACATTTTGCTAATTATATTTCATTTATCAAAAAATGTTTTAGGATAAATATATTATATTGTATTTTAAATGAATTTGTTGCAAATTATATTAATTTTTAGAGGTATATCTTTTAGATGGTGAAAAAGAAGTTGAAGAAGTAATGGATGAAAAAGAGGATGAAGAACCAAAACCAAGAGCTCTTCATAAAACTCATTCCATTTTCCTTAGATATTTAGCACCTTCCATTACCAAGCAAGAAGTTGAAGCAGTAAGTATTGTTATATATATATATAATTGGCATGTTTTTCTTTACCTCAAAGCTTAGAATTGAATTAAATATATTGACAGGTGGATAGAAACATTATTGCTGTGTAAATATGCCAAATACTATTTGTTTAACCTAATTTTTATGCATGGCAATATTATATTTTGGCATATTTTAACTTATCATTTTGTATGTGTGTGAACATTAAGTTTTATAGTAAATTTTTCATGCGATTCCTGGTGTGCTGAAATTCTGACACTTATGTGTTCTTGTTTATAATTAATGCCTTTAATGTTTTAGAATATATTTAATATTAGATTAGATTAGTTTGATGAAATTTTGAAAAGTAATGCACTTAA
>JAOUZG010010699.1:3273017-3294337 GCA_026289955.1 Argiope argentata
TCATTGGATTTATACTAAATTCTATCTAAAATATAGATGTGCAAACGATTTCCTGGATTTCTTCGGGTGGCCATAGCTGATCCACAACCAGAGAGAAGGTTTGTGCGAAGAGCTTGGGTTACTTTTGAAAGATCAGTGAACATAAAAGAGATGTGCTGGAAATTAAATGGCATTAGAGTAAGTATATTATTTGTATTTTTATGAGAATTTATTGCAACATAATTACATATATTTTTTATATGGCCAGTTTTTACATTCTTACTTGAATTATGGCACTACTCATTAATTAAATTGGTTTATTAATTATGATTAATAAAGTTAATGAAATAAAAAAGATAGTATCATTTATTTGTCTATGATGCTTATGATAATCTGTGATCTATTTTAAAAAAATAAAAGAATGTTAAAATGTGGAGTTTAAAGAATTGTGATACATAAAATACCAGCTGTTTAGAATGGCATTTCTGTTTATAATTATTGACCTTAGTTTAAGTTGGGGAATTTCCAATTTTAATTTTTTTTCTTCAAAAATTAGACTGAGATGAAAATATGTTTTTATTTGAAAGGTAATGCAGTTCCTCCTCTTTCCTAGCTTTTAGGCTGTTCTACACAAAATAATATATACTGAAAACAAAATTCTAAAATTTGGAGGTGTTTTTAACATTTGATGGATTAATTAACAAAATATTTATATTATTATATATACAATATAATATTTTTTATCAAACTTTTTTAAATAATGAGTTTGATTGATCAATCATGATATAACTTCTAATTATAAGAATGTATAAAACTCCTGGAAAGGATTTTGATATTTATTTTATTTCCAGTTAAAAAGAATTATTGTATTGTTCGTAATCTGTTAATTATATTACTATTGTATATGTTTGCTAATTATCCATTTTGTTCCATTAAAATGAAATTTCTATCATTTTATTATTATTATTATTATTCCTTTTTAATAATTTTTCAGTTAATTTTTTAAAATTTTTTAAAATTATAATTTTGTTCCTTCCTCTGTTTTAGTTGCGTGACAGTGAGCTAGGTGCCATTGTTAATAGAGATTTAAGTCGAAGGATAAGGTCTGTGAATGGCATTTCTTCTCATAAACAAGTAGTCCGTGCTGACATCAAACTAGCAGCCAGGATTATCCAGAATTTAGATAAACAAAAAAAGCTGTGGCTGGATGATGAAGAAAAAAAGGAAGAACTCGATGAACGAGTAAGTCTTGCACATTCTCAAGAGAGGGGATGAAGTATTTGTGGGAGAAGCTTCTGGTCCTTCCTCTACTTTTATTATTATTGCATCTTACATTCATCTTACACTTCTATGGATATTAGGGCCCCCAGAATCAAATTTTATTTTTTGAGATGATTAGTATTTTTTTTATGTAATAAGTCTGCGATTTTTATAAGGTCCCAAGCACTTTTTGCTTAAAAATATGCATTTCTTTTTATTTATTTTTTTTCACTCACTCATTCTTATTTTACTTGTCAATACCTTTATCTTGGAAGATTCATTATTTTATTCAGTCTCCTCCTCCCACCAAGCTGTATCATGTTTGAATTAAAGATAACTAGTAAAAATAACATTTTGTTTTTCAATAGGGTATGGGTTAACTTTTAAATACTTACATTTGAATTTAGTTTAAAATCTTAATTAAGGAGTTAGACTTTTTACTTTTCCAAGTGCAGTCATTTTAGCCAAAAATGAAAATTTTAAAGCTCAGAATACTGTGTTCCTAAGATGTATGTATATTACTATGTTTTGATGCAGACATGGCTGAAATAACTAGTCAATATTTTATTCAAACTATTCTTTCAGACAAGTTTTGATTATCAGTTAACTGTTGTGTGATGTTTTTAATAATTATTGGATAAATTATATAGAAAACGTTTTTAACTAATGCATGCACTTATGAATTGTAAACAAAATCCAATCTAATTAAAGAGCATTTGCATTCAAAATTTGTAATAATTATTTTTATTTTCTGTCCTACATAATGTTTTATATCATTGTCTTACCTCATACTAAACATGATACTAGAAATCAACTTATTGCTGTCATTTAATCTTGGACATACAATTAATTCTTGCTATGCCCTCTTCTTCTTCCAAGGAAATATTAGATTTAATCAAAATTAATTTGATAAGTTTTTATAGTACAGTTATTAATCTCATTATATTATTAAGAATTGTGTACTTTTATGTCAGTATTACAAAGGATATAAATCATAGTTGTATTTACCTTAGTCTATCCTTAACAATAGTTTCGACCATTGGCATCTTGTCTTTTCTTATTTCCTCCACTCTTAAGAGATATCTAATTTTCCTCTGCAGTATCAGCTGAAATTATCCTCATCGTAAAATCTTATTCCATTATTATATTTCCTACTTCTATATGAAAAGCATCTGCTTCCCTTAGTATATTATTCTTAATTTTTTTTCTCTCATATAGGGATTTCTTCTGAGCTCTAAAAACCCTCTTCTGAAGAATATCACTGACTACCTTATTGAAGAAGCCAGTGCCGAAGAAGATGAACTTCTTGGAATGGGCGATAATGATGAGAACAGAGACAGTGAAGAGGGCTGTACTTTAGAAAGAGATGAGAATCTCGTTAAAGTGAGTTTGTTTATTTTAAAATGTTTTTAAATGGTTTGTCATAAAAGTAAGATAACTCTTATTAGGATGCATCATTTGTAAAATTTTCTTATTTCTTTCCTTGTAACAAAGATAAAAATTATGAAATGAATATTAAAAAAATTAGCATAATCAGAATTGAATATTTTTAATATTGAATTAATTTCTAGTGATGTTATCCCTAATATTGGAAATTTTGAGGCTCATTTGTTGAATATAATTCTAATAATAAATTTTAAAATGCATGCCATCTCTTTAGTAAATTAATAATTATTTTGTGTATGCAAATTCATTACTGATATTAATATTCACTAAAGTATAAACATTATTATATTTTTAAGTATATACTTTCATTTTAATTAAAGAATTGAATTAAAAAGCAGGTGGAGCAATTGTATTCGTTATTTAACGAATTTAATATTTCAGGTTTTGGATCGACTTTTGTTATACTTGCGTGTTGTCCACTCTGTTGACTATTATAATAGCAGTGAATATCCTAGTGAAGATGAAATGCCCAATCGCTGTGGTATTATGCATGCAAGGGGTTCTCCACCATCTAGTAAAGTTACTCAGCAAGAGATCAATGACTATATAAGCCACTTTGAGCAGAAAAGTCAAATTTTCTTGCAGACTCCAACCAAACTGGATGAGGAAGAATGTGTAAAATTGGGTAAAAAAGATCCTGAGGCGGAAGTTGAAAAGTTTATACAGGCAAATACTCAGGAATTGGCAAAGGATAAGTGGCTATGTCCTTTATCAGGAAAGAAATTTAAAGGTCCTGAATTTGTTAGAAAACATATATTCAACAAACATGCAGAAAAGATAGAAGAAGTCAAGAAGGAGGTATATAATCTTGATATATTTACTTCCCCCCCCCCTTTCATTTCTGTTTATCTTTCATTTTCACCAAGATGATTATTCATTTACATTTGTTTAATGAGTTTATTTCCTTTACAGTTTAAATAATTAATCATTAAGACACAAATTTATTTACTTTTTCATGGACAAATTAACTGGCTACTAGATTAAAATGGAATAAGGGTAATTTAATTATTATTAACAAATTGATATAGAAATGTAAATTCTTTTTCTGATTATAAGTATTTAATTAACAGGAAGATACTTTATTTTGCTATCTCTTTTTAATGCATTCTTGTTTGCATGTTATAAAAAAATATTGGAACTTAACGGTAAGTTTGTTTTATCACAAAATCTTGAGCAAAATATTTTTGAAGGGTGGAATTGTATGATCCTCCCTTCCTGCCATTGTCCCAAAAGCAATTCATTTATCAGTGTAGTTGCTTTTGAAAAAATGAATTAATTTTATTCCACAGTTGTGCATTGTTGATAAAAGTTTAAGGTGTGCTATGCAAAATCTAAAATACATGGGTTAAAAAAATTACTAATCTTTGGGAGGAGAAAAGACAGGTGGGAAGAAATCCTGTTTTAGAAAAGTTTTATGCTGTTTAAAAATAATATGTATTAAAATGAAAAGATTAAACATGATTCTTGATTGTCATTATTCCTGTATTTGTTTGCTTTTATACCAATTTTGTGCTGTATGCAGCATAATTGTCTTATTGTTATTATAAAATAAAAAGCAACTTCTAGTTGAATGTTCATGGATTGAAACATGGGTGTAAAAGATTTTGTGTATGATCTTTTGAAATGATGAATTACAAGGCGAAAATTCACTGAGGTATTGATTAAAATCATTGTCATAACTCATGTCCAGAGATGGTGAATAACTGCATAATATCTGTATTGCCTTTTTCCGAGAAATTTTAAGATATTTGATTTTATACAATATTGTTTTCTTAAATAATCATTGGAATTCTATATTGCTTAATTTTAAAATAAATAATTTCAATAAAAATTATTTATTGGTTTAAATTTAAAAAATGTTCATCAAATTTACTATCACTTGGTAGAGTGCTGAAAGAAAAACATTATGTTAATGTGTACTTATTTAAAATGATACCTAAATTAACTGTAGTTTTTGTTATTGTTTAATGAAGTGATATAATCTGGAATTTTTTTAATAAAGAGTAGTATTTCTTGTTTTAATATTATTAGGGTGTTTATTGGTGCATTGTCTTTTGTTTAAGGTTGAGTATTTCAACAATTATCTCATGGATCCCAAGAGGGCTCAACTTCCTGAACATCCTTCTAACAGGCCAACTGGTCAAAGAAATGAAAATATACATGGAATGAATGGACCTCCATTTCATAGTGGACCATTTCCACCTCCTATGCCACCATATTTTGGACCTAGAGGACCAGGACCAAACTTTGGAGGTATGTTACCTTTTGATTATCTTGATTTTGCTCATTTTAATGAGCTAGTACATACTTATGCTTTTTAGAAATTAAAATCTTTAATATTACCTTGCCTTATTATTTGTAGTGTATTTAATTTTCAGTTATTCATTCTGAGCCAAATAAACCCTCCAAGTAACTAAAAGAAATTTTTTTAATGTATAGCGTGCATATTTTTTTAAAAATATATATCTTAAATTCCAAAAATGTTTAATTACAGAATTTTAAGAGTGATCTATTTTTTAAGTTGAATATCAAAAAATGAAAAGCTATTTTAAAAGTTAATTAATTTGCGAGTGTTTAATTCCGGAGTCTTGTATTACAAATGGTACATTGTTGAATTTTTATTGTTTGTATAAGTAGATAAATAACTTTTAATTTTTTTAACTCTAAATGTGCTACATAAATACACTAATTGCAGGATTTGGTGGTCAGAATTATGGGAGAATGGATATGTATCGAAGTGGATATGGCAAGCGTAACTTTCAACGGTAAGTAATATTCTAAACATATTTGGAGCTAAAATTTTATTTGCTGTGAAGGTTAAACATTTATAACTTTTTATTTAGGTTTATTAAAATTTTCTTTAAATTCCTAACTAAATGCTTCTGTACATATTCATTTAGTCTCCATTAATTTAATTATTATATAAACTATTTCTGGTGAAAGTTGTTAGAAACAAACGTAGCATGTTAACTCCAATTAAGATTAATAAATGCACAGGATTTCTCTGATATACTTTTATTTTGAAGAATTAGCAATAAATATTGAAGACAAGATTTTTCACTTTAAAATGCTATTAAAAATTTTTGAAATTTTAATAATCCTGATAAAATAATTATCATTATGTAAAAACTTATTATCCTAAGAAAGATGTTTAGATAAATACAGAGTAATGTTTTCATTTAAATTTAGAAGACCTCTATGTTGACAAAATTATTAAAATTCAGTATAATAATACATAATATATTCCCAAAACAAAATTTGTGATTTTTTTTTGCAATTTATATTATGCGTACTGCGAACAGTCTTTTTCCTTGGTATCTTGCAGTGATCCCAGAGAAATCATTGGTTATCACGATGTGGATTCTCCGATGGATGTGGACTTTTTTTAAATTATCGGCGCTTGGTCTCTTTTCTATGAAAAATTTTACTCTGTACATATCTCTTATCTACTTATCTGCCACTATTATGAGGTGTGAATTATCTTCCTAAAAATAAAATGTATTCTTCCTAAAAAGAAAATTATCTTACATTAAAATCATCATTTGTCCAAGAATCATTTTAGTGGCAGTCTGGTAGAGTCAGTGTGAAACTGCTTCAACAATTAGTGTTCTTACATGTTTCCATTTCCAGAAGAAGTCCTCGCTCTGACTCAAGAAAAATGATCACATACAGAGATCTTGATGCACCGGATGATGTGGAGGTCTTTTAAGTTATGTAATATATTTTTACTTGCATTATCAACCTCATCTGTAAAGTCTACACTTGGACATCATTTATTGTCATTAAATGTGTTTGATATTTATTTGTTGCTTTTTCTTTTTAGAGTAGAGAACTTTTTTTTTGTACAAATTTTATGAATATGAATCATTGTTGTTTTTTTAATAATGTTTCTTGTTAAATCATTGCTAATAAACCAAGAATATTCAATCTTAATTATTTGTATAATAAATTGCATTTCAAAATAGTTATCATTTAATTTTATATGATTATTTCAGAAAATCTCATTTTATCATAATTTTGCAATGAGTAAAACACTTCACGATTTCAACATTCTTGCTTCCTCTTAAAATTTGCACTTAAATCACATATAACAACTTCTTATGTGCACGTGTGTTCCTACAGATTTATCTTATTTTGCTTACTAATGGCAAGACTTTTTTTAGTTTCTATATTTTCAAAAAATAATAATAATGGAGTAGTTGGTAGCATAAATAATAATTATTATTTATAATCATTTTTCTGTGATATAGTTTGATGAAGCTGCAGTAAGTATTCAAATCTTAGGTGTGACAACAATATTTTCAATGAAAGTTTAAATTATTATTATTATTATTATTATATACATAATATACCACAATAGATAGACAAATATTTCATATTATGCATTTTGCCTTAGTATTTTTATATCTGATGATGATAATTAAGGAACTTGAATGTGAACTATTTTTGTTGATAATTCTGACTAATAAAAAAGTTTGATATAGTGTGACTCTTTTAACAATTTATGAATGTGTTTTACATAACATTTCATTTAACAATTTTTTAAATATATTCTATTGAATTTATTAGAATAGCTCAGTTCAAATAATTATTAGCAAATTTAATTAAAAACAATAAACCTTGTTAATGCATCTGAATTCTACAACAAAAAAAAAGATTCATTTTGTATTATTAGTATGAAAGTTTTCATTGAATAAAACTGTCTAAAAGTATTAATAACATCTAATAAAATGAATAATTAATTATCTAGCTAATAACTAACTCATTTTTATTAATTAATTTTTTAATGTATTTTCTTTTGTAGTAGCATGTTTCTAGATTCCTGAGATCAAACTGTTTTCTGATTTATCATTAACATTTAAAATACCTATTGGTAAACAGAATTAGCTTAAGAGGAGTGGTCTTGATAATATACAAATAACAATTGTTTATATTTTAAAAATCTAAAGATTTGGAATTAATAGGGAGATTTAGTGGGAGTGTTTATCCATTTTATTGTACATTTAATATAACTTGTTATGCTTCAAATTTCATTAAGATTTTTAACAACAAAAAAAAAGACTTTAAGGAAACTAGCATTTTTGTGACAAGAAGACTAGTTTAATTTATCTGAAATGTAATATTTTTTAAACATTGCACATTTTATTGTTTTCATTTTTTTGTTATAGTTTAGCAGTATCTATGACAAGCATGTAATATACTTTTTACTTGGTTTTTGTATTTTTATAAAGTTTCTTTTTTCTTACATATCATATTTCAGTGATAGATTTCACATATCCCTAAATTATAAATATTCAGCCTATTAGATTTGAATCTAAGTATATATGATGCAAATATATTATTATGATATCAAAATTATAATAGAATTTTATCTTCCAGTCTTATCTTTTTTAAATGGCCATGCCAATCTCAGGTGGGAAACAAATTTCATTTATAATTTGATTGATACCTGCAAGTTTGATGCTACAACCACAGGCCATTATATTATGTTATTGTACTAGACCAACTTTCTGGTCAACTTTTTTTCCCTTTGCTCATCAGTTTTTTTTTTTTTTTTCTGACACTTTTATCTCATTTCATTCAAAAATTTAATTTTTTTTCTTTTCTATTTAACATGTTACACATATTGGTAAAATCAAGTTTAAATATGTAAAAATAATATTTTAATCTAGATTTGTTAATGAACTGGCCATTTGTTTTTGACTCGTGTTAAGTATTGTTTGTTCACGAATTAGAAAATCTTCAGTGTTTTTGCACATTTATCAGGGTGCATTAATTTGTTAAAAATATTGCTGAGATGAAAGATGTTTTTATAAACAACAGACTGAATTGGAATTATCCAAGAAATTGGGAAGCAAAAAATTTGTGGATGCCTTGTAATATTGTCAATAACAGTTTTTAATTCACAGTAATATAGTTACAAACAATTTTTATTTACTATAAGAGGGCTACATGTTAAATTATGAGGAATAAATAGAAGATTTTTAAAAAATGTGGCAATTCACTTTTTGACAAAAAAAATTTAAGTAAAACTTTTGTTACTGAATTTTTTTTATAACATTGAGATTAACAGCCGTTTTTGTTATATTTTATGATATATAAAATACTCTTTGAACCACTTCTGAAAATTTGTTTCCATTTAATTACAGTCATATTAGTAATCAATATCAGTAATATTAATCAATATTAGTCATATTAGTAATTTTGAGTGAAAATAATGGCAAGTTATGACACATTTTGTGGGGAGAGGGGGACTGAACTAGAATATCTAATTGGAACCGGAAATAAAAAGATCGAAGAATTCCGGAAATGTGCTCATTCTTTAGGTAGAATCGTCGAGTAATGGTAATTTTGGGATACTGAAGCAAATAGTATTTCAAGTTATTTCTTTAATTAATTTTCAGTCTTGAGAATAACTGTGATTCAGTAGTATTTGGTAAAGCCAGCAGACTTTTTAGGACAGTAAAAATTAGATATGATTACGATAAACTTTAAAGTAAAAATTATGCTTCTAGAAGATAAAACTCTAACTTGATTCAGTAAGCAAATTAATATCGTTTTACCAAAGTCATATTTTTTAAGTCTGAAATCCATCTTCTTAAAAGCTGCTGTCACTTCAAATACGAGAATATCGTCCAAACTGTAATATTTCAAAAAAAAAAAAAAAAGCTTATATGCTTGTAAATTTCGAATCTTATTAAAGTAGCATTATCATTTTAGATAGGTACACTAGAAATCTACAAGCTCAGTTTAAGTTAAAGAATCCGCTGTTACCTTGGGATTAGTGGGCATAAAATTTGCTGAAATCGTTTATTAATAGTCAAATGTAGATAAATATTTCTTTGATTTATAAACAAACAGGGGTTGAATTTCTTTACAATTTTTATTTTTTCATAATTTTTAGGAAGTAAGATTCTTTGCCAAAGCCATGACTATACTGAATAGGAAGCCTACCTGCAAAAAGAAAAAAAACTATTTCGAATTTATATAGCTTTTTAAAGAATTTTTGGATATCGCGTTTTGATCATTATGGAAAAATAATAGAACGCGCAATTTAGAAGTTAAAGTTCGAGTGTTTAAGACATTATTTTTACTACATAGATAAAATAGAAAATCTGGAATACATGCATACTCTAGTTAACAGATTTTACGATGGTAAATCATTAAAAGTTTTGGGGTACTGTGTGCTCCCAATATTCTCACACCATCTTTCTTTCATGAAATGATGAGCTCGGAAGTCTGCAGAAAATAAAAATTGTTTCCGACGACATTTCATCCGATCGACCTTGAATGTCGTCATACTTGTTTGTAAATATGGTGAGAAAAAAGGCAGATGGTTTGGACTAAAAAGATATTCGGACCGATAAGATAACAATAAAGCATTAACACATAAATGAAAAGTAACTTGAATCAAATAATCCATTATTAATAAATGATTAGACTCTTTATAGTTATTTTATACTAAATTTTATTAGGATTTACTAATATTGAGTTGAAGTTAATCTGGTTCGTAGATAGTCTAGAATTCTAGCAATATATTTTTATCATGACAGAACATGTTCTTGGCGTCAACAAGAATCCCTAGACGAAAAATAAAAAAGATTAGAATGAAATCCGCTATGCATATTTCTATGTATCATATCAGAACATAATTTCTTGAACAGCCAAGCACGTAGTGCACACACTCAGAAATATTTTATATACTGTTACAAAGGTAAAAATATCTTTTCGTGGACAAAACACAGGCGACGATCATTTCGAGGTTGGATTTTCTTCTTTTTGTTATAATGAGACTTGAATCGCTGTTTGAAATCAGATGTAAACAAAGAAATGTAACGCATATACATACCACAGCAATTGCTATATGCACATGCGCAGTTTGAGGTTTTCGCGTATGTCCGGATAAGTTAAAATTGCAATTATAAAACCACTTTCTATTTTGATACAATTTTAATGTTCTGAACACTTCCCCAATAAATGCTCCACGAAATGGTATAAATATCTCCAATTTCCGTTAACTACTCCACGAATTTTTGTGGTTCCAACATACAGACGCTTTCAGGCATTCGTTTTATTCTATGTAGAAATAACAAAAAACGAAATCAATATCAAAATATAAAAAAATTAAGGATTACGTACACATATTACTTACCAAAAATAATGAAAACTCAAACAAAATTTCAAATAATATTCATATTATTTTCACTAACTTTTATTTCTCCTACGCAAATAAGATTTTTTAAAAAACAAAATATCCACTGAACGGTGCCAAAATCTTGTTCTTATTTTGCATATCTGAATGAAGCTTTTCATTATTAATAAATAAAAGACAGCTCTCAAAATTCCTGGTTTCGAATCGCCGTTTTTTTTTTTTTTTTTTTAATATTTCAATTTTTATAGCTGATTAAATATTAAATATATTATAAATAATATATATAAATATATAATATATTATAGATTAAATATTGCTATATTAAATATTTTAATTTTTATGACGCAAAATTCGAAATTAGAATTTAGTTTACAATGTTGCTATCACAGAAACTTTAATAGAACATAGATAATAATCAAAAATATAGACATTCAGAATTCTAAACATAATAAAATAAAGAAAATATATATAGCTTCAGTATAATTAATTATCACTTCAATTTCCATTTAGATCTGGTGAGAAAGTGTTTTCATTTCGTTAAATCAAAATCAAAGTAATGACGTCATAATATTTGTAAGAAGTATTCTTCATTGTGTGGATTTGGAAGTTTTCCTTCGGGGTATTCAAGAAACTTAAGAATTGAATTTTCCATAGCTTCTTTTAAATAAGCAATTCTCTGACAAGTGATTTCTTCGATATGCTCTTTATTAGAAGCGGTTTCCACATAAGAATTTGGTAATATTCTAGACAAACAATATCTTTCCAGAAAATTTATTTCCAAGAATTTTTTGACAAAAATTAATTTACACTTAATATGAATTTTTTAAACTGGTTCGGTTTTCTTATTTTAAAAATGACAAATTTACCTTAAAAAACCGGGTTTGAACTCTCCTTCGTGTTATAAAATCGACTTGTATAATTAAACATACAAGTCTATTTTAGTTAAATTAGATTAACAACCGTACGAAAAGCAACACGAGCTGCTTGTGAAGAATGTAAGGGATCTTTTATCTCGAATTGTTTTGAGCAATTATCAGACGATAAGGACGGTTCCTTTTTGAATCTCCTTTTTGCATTGGCATGTGCTTAATTCTACTTGATAAGAAAAATTATACCAGATGAATCATGTCCAAATATCATGTTCTGCCTTGTTAAGCCTATTTTATTTGTGAACTGTACTGTATTATTAATTGCAAAATGTAATATTTTAGCAAATGAATAAATATCTTCTCAACGAATTCTGCATTGAATTTTCATAAGACCCCCCCCCCACCCCAACAGAGAGGAAAGATATTTTGTTCAAAGTCCAATTAGGTTCTGATGTTTATCCTAGTCAGTTGACTTTCATAATAAAAATGACTGATAAAATAAAACTCATTGTCTTCAGCATTCTATTGATGTCTAGTGATTATTTTTATCAAGTCTTGGAAACTTTCAAAATTCCTGTCACAGGGATCATTCTGATATATTGCGATAGCATATTTTATGATTAGATCTGCCCTTTATCTATGCAATAATTACATTTTAAAATTCTAAAGATCAAATTTCAATAATAAAAGCAAAATAATAATAATAAATTATGTATTCTAATTAGGATCACCCTTGCTATATTTATATTGTAGATAAAATATCTTAATCAGTGGCAAAAAAAATCAAGGTTTTTTTAATTGTGCTTTAAAAAATTCAATTTCTTAATCACGATTGGCGCTTTTATTTATTATTTTTTTCACAAACATTTAAAATTTAGAAAATCAATAATTTAGAAGAACTATTCATTATCTTAATGAAATTTTGCAGGTTCAAATGATATTTTCAAATATATTTGTTGCCAAATATTAAAGAATCTAAAATAAATTATACCTGCTGGCATCCTAGGTTTGGGAAGTACATTCTGTAGAACACTAACAAACACATTCATCTGCATTATTAGTATACAAGAAGGTACAACTTGTTATTAACATATGCTATTACTTAACTTGGCATGTTTTACTAATAAAGCATGATTTAAAAATTTGTATCTTTACCTTACCATACAAAATATTTTTATTCAGCATCAATAAATATTTAGCAAATTTTCAGTCATTTACTGATATAACTAGGTATGTGTTGATATTCATAGAAAAATAATGAATTTCCCAAGTTATATTTTTTCACTGTAATATATATTTTTAAATCAGAACACCTTTCAAACTTTTTAAAATTAGGTTTCTGAACACATCTTTCCCTATTGAAAAAAAAATGTTGAACAATAATAATATTCATAAGTAATATGATTAATTTCAATTTAAAGGACACAAGCTGGTTTTGAAACATTTCAAAAAAGAAAAAAAATAGAGTTTAAGGTTTATAAAAATTAAAATCATATCAAAAATCTTAATTACATTAATATTGCATGGTTAAAAGGAGCATCAAAATTTATTAGACTAATTATTAATTTAGTTTAAATGATATTTTTATGTTCCTTTAATACAAGAAAACTCTTCTAAATAAAAGGAATTAATTGGGAAATGACGAAATATATAAAGGACATTAAGAATTTAAAGAAAAACAAAAGAGGAATAGGATTGAATAACTTAAGGAAGGAATTAATAACTTCATTAGGATTTAAAAAATAGCTGATTCTTTAAAATTCAAAATTCTTTCTCGGATGCATTTTACTATCACATATGCCACAATACTTATTATCCATCTCAGAGGAAGAACTATCCAAAAAGTTACAGTAGATTCAAGTTTCTAATGTAACAATTCTTAACCTTTGAGGCCTAAAATGGTGTCAGATGAAAGAGTGCAAAGACAAGGGAGAGGTCCAGAAATAGTTAATAAAATTTAAATAAGGAAATATAATTTTTAAAATGTAATATTAAATTGCCATTCTGAACAATAAGCAAATACAAATGTGAAACAAAAACTATTTTGATGTAAATTATTTAAAAATTGAAAGCAAGTGCCATAATTTAAATTATTACTTAGTGTTTTAATATTTTTAATTAAAAAAAACAGTTACTTTCATTAATTCAGATAGGAATTTTATTTATTTATACATTAAATCTAGGATTCTAACCTCTAAAATAATAATCAAAATATAAAAGCTATTAAAAATAAATCAATTTAAAAAAACTGTTGAGATTTTGAAACTTTTGTTAAAAGATGAACAATAATTCAACATAACATAATTGGTCCTAGTACATAGAATAGAAAAATATACAACTTGTTTTTAATTTTATTCTTTTTCTTGTTTATTTTATAATTTCGTATCTTGTAGGTGAAACACAAATAAATCTAATATTAGAATTTGTACATTACTGTTTTACATATTTATATTTTGTAGTTAATTAATATCAAAGTCCAGGATTATTTTATAAACATGAAAATTTGATTACTTGTTTTTAAATTATATAAAAACAAGCAGAAATATTTTATGTTTTTTACAGTAGTTTGATTAATTATTCAGTGACACATGTCACACCATATCAAAATTTAACATTCCTTAAATTTGAATTTTTGTTTCAAAAATAACTGAATAGGTTACATAGATGTTTCTTATATTTATTAAATACATAACATTAAATATTTTACAACCATATAAATTATCTTAAATTAGTTCATTATCTTATCAAATCTGTTTATTGTTTTATATTCAAGCACATATTTTAAAAATACAAAAATAGTACCGATATTCTGCAGATTTAACAAGTGTAGCCACATTAAAAATTCACTCTTTCAACTAAACCAGAATAACAAAAGCAAATTTTTAATTTCCTTTCTTAAAACCAGGACTCCATAATAGTATTCTATATTTATATATATTATTAACAAATTATTAGAAATTTTTCAAGTTTTTTTTTAAATTCCATATTTGAAAATATTTTTTAACAGTACAATTACAGATTCAGTCAATGAAACTTATAGTTAAAATATTCTCATACAGAATGAACAAGAGGCAGTTAAATGATCGTCATATCCTTTTTATATATTCTTTACAAAAATAAAAACTTATAAGTTCAATGTGTTCAAGGACAACAGATCACATGACAATACAAGAAAATATAAATTCGTGTTGTCCTACAATAAATAGACATTCAACTCAGGAAATACATTAATACACAAACAATTAACAAATTTCACACTTGAAAAGAGTGAGTATATTTACAAACCTATTAGTCTCTAATAGATTTTTTTTTAAAAATCAATCACATCATTATATAAATTTTACAAAACAGCATTTGAGTATTAAAAGCCACTTTAATGCTTTTAAGATGACACATGAGTCTTAAAACAGCTCTCCACTGCTTAAGAACAATAAAAAAAAAGAGTCAATAATTTAGCAACTCATCTATTTCAATCCTGTTCGATGAATGAGCGCACAAGTTGTTACATCAAAATGTGGAGGTAGTTTAGCACCAATACGAGATAAAAACCGGTTTCGAATATAGAAATCAGATTTAGGTTGAAGCATATCATGAGGTGTAACATCAGCCATTGAACCTGCAGCTAATATTCGTTCATTTTCCAACAATTCAACTCTTCTCAGCTCTTCTTCTCTACGTTCTCTTTCTTTAATTGACATATTAAGTAAGCCATCTTTGCTTGAATTCATTATGAACAGTAAAACAATACAAATAACAGATATGATCAACCAATAAATAAAGAAGATTTCAAGAAACACATATCCTTTATAATCTACAATAGCACCTGCTGCAATTGCAACAACTGCTAATCCAAGATTCTGTATAGATTGCATAATGCCATAAGCTGTTCCAAGTTGATGTTCTGGTACTTCTAATGCAACCATAGGCCATAATCCACAAGCTAACAGGGAATAAGTTAACCCAATGCCTACCATTGGTATCCAGGGATTAATGGATGTAAATCCAAGCATAACATGACATACTAAAGTAAGAAATACAGATATGAATACCCACATAAGATTTCGACCAGTTTTGTCAACAAGAAAGCCCAATACAGGA
Source organism: Argiope argentata (assembly GCA_026289955.1). Lineage (NCBI taxonomy): Eukaryota > Metazoa > Arthropoda > Arachnida > Araneae > Araneidae > Argiope > Argiope argentata. The sequence continues at coordinate 3,288,822 of JAOUZG010010699.1, forward strand.
GAAGCAAATGCTGATATTAGATATATGATACTATCGATTGAGTTTGCTGCAGAATGATCGTATTCATACTTACGAACAAAAAACAGACTGCCTAGTCCAACAAATGGAAATATTGCTGCGTAATAGGTGACACAGACAGCAGTTATAATCCAAAATGTCAATGGAAAATCTTTAATATCGGACAATCTTACAACTTCTCCAGTTTGTCCAGCAGCTTTGTTGAGTACTTTTTCTGCTCTCCAGTCGAAGAAACCCATGATAAGGGCACTTATTAATGAAAATACACAAGTTAAGGATGCAATGAATAGTGTGATACCTAAATTAGAATAACCGGTATAATAGTGGCTCATTGCTTTATAAATGCTTGGAGTGACATCAAAGTTCACAGTACTACCAACACGAGCAAAACTTAATTGCACTCCAAATACCATATTTAATTCTCTGCCTTTGAACCAACTGACAGCATATGTATTTTGGGCAACTGCAAGTGACTCCCCTCCTATTCCAAATATAAATCTTCCAGCTTCCATTACCCAATATTTGTCGACTACAGCACCAAGAGCAAAAACGAATTGTCCAAGCAGAATAAATGTGCTGAAAATTATGGCTCCTAAACGAATGCCAAACACTCTGTCAATCAAGAAACCACCGAAAAAACACAAAACAACATTAGGCCATGAGTACCACGCATATAAATAACTAAATTCTTGTGTTGACACTCTCATGTCCTTTATAATTTGGTCTTGTAAAGCAGCAGGATTGTCATAGCAGAAGTAACTTCCGAATCCAAGGAAACACATAAAAATCAAAGCAAAATATCTATGGGCAACTTTTCGTGGGTTACAGAGAGCCCATAGACAGAAGGAATTGTCTTGGGTTGTAACATCGGGTGAAACATCTCTTACACTAGGATCTCTAGAAGAATTTATACTTTCAGATTCGTTCATCATTTTTACAATGCAGGCAAAGAACCAATATTAAACAGATAAGGCACTTTTCTTCACACCTCCTAAGTTTTGAACAGCAATCGGCATGATTTAGAAAACTAAAAAGTTCTAAATAACATTATGTAACTTTCCACAAATTAAAACAACAGTTTAAAATATTTTCTGGTCAATATGCAGGAATAAGCAGAGATTAATTAAATATTTCAAACTACATTCACTCTGTTGACACAAAACAGTCACGCTCATGTTTCTCATCACACAGTTTAGCGTCAACTGAAGAAATCAGAATGAATGAAATCGACTGAATCCATTTTTTTAAAAAAAATGGCGTAATTAAAAAAAAAGGGCAAACTAAATTTATAGAAAATTTATGTATTTTTTTGGTAATTTTTATTTTATTTAAATATAAATATTTTACAAGAGTTGTTACAGATAAATTCCCATAGTAGTATTTAAGGACATGACACAATTCTTTAACAATATCAATTGGCTTAATATTTGATACTGTATTTCTATTTTAATTGAATTAAAATGGTGAAGAGTTTTTGTGCTCTTAATAATAAAAAAATAAAAAAAGCATTAAAATCTTTTAAATATGATCATTTTTATTGACTGGATCAGCACGATGTTGTAATATGCAATATGTAAAAATGTTAAAAACTCTACACAGGGAGGAGAATCCAATTCAAGATGTAGTTAATTCTTTGATTGAGGATGCCCTACAGAAAAAAGTTTTTAAAATTATACTTAAATTTTTAGTTTTAAAATTTAATCAAAATTTTTAAGAATTTCATCAATAACTTCAGTACATATCTATATTAATAAAAATGGATCTCGAAATGCGTTGCTAAGAGCAAAACTGGATAGTGGCTCGACCGATTCGGCTAATTTTTTAAAAATATTTTCGTTAAGACACGAGGACGGTTCTTATGGAAAGAAAAAATGAAAAAACTGCGAGGAAAATTGTTAAAACGACACTTTTCTTACTTCCCGCCAAAAATCTTCATTTCCTTCCCCCCCCCACACCAACTGAGTAAGATAGCAGGAAGTAATAAATTATGATTTGTTTAGAAAGAAATACGCGAAGTCAGTTGGTTCTCATTCACAGATAATGGGATGTTTAAAAAAGAAAGAAAATAGTTGCTTTTATTATTAGTTTGTATGGATATTTAATCTATGCCTCCTCAAAATAAAGTCTGAGCTGGGAATAAAAAAAAGAAATAATAAAGAGAGAAAAGGGTTTGTAGAAAGAAAAGTAGTGAAGAAAAAAAAGGATAGGAAAAAAAGAAAAGAAGTGTGTGTGTGTGTCACCATTATTTCCTCTGTGCGCGGCATTTTCCAAGCTGTTTTTAAACTTTCGCATCTCTTGAAAACCAATTGTGTCTTTATTTGTTTAGTGTGTTTACATTTAAGAAAATTTGAATCTCATTCTATAAAAACGTAGAAATTTAGACCTTTCCCTCCACCATTTAAGTAAAATATCAATTCCGGGACAATCATTGCTCGGATAGAAAGAGAAAGATAGGTAGTACAATGAACGGAACATCTGAAGAAAATAATACTATAAATGAATTATATGATTATCAAAATTTGTTTGATTTAAAAATATTTTGGTGAAAAACCTGTTATGAGACACAGCTACATAAAATATTGTATGAAAATTTTAGCGAGCATTAATACTGGCGAACCGACTGATCGGCAAAGGCGGATAGTTATAGCATAAAAATTCTCTTTATAAAACTTTAAAATTTTTTAATACTAATCCTATTTAAATAAATTATTTTCAGGTAATTTTTATGTAAAATTATTTATAATTACATTCTATTATTATTTTGATTACAACATTTTAAACACAAGTGTATCGACGGTATTAAAATACTTTCTTTTGTGTAACTCTTCAGATAGGGGAGATTCCTTTTTTCCAATGACCTGAAAAGAAGAAAAGCATTTTTTCCCCCTTGCTCTTTCAAGGTATCTGTTCTTCAAAATTGATTTTTTTTTAAAAAAAAATCATATATATTTTTTATTTAGTTAGTTATCTGTCTGTATTTTTCTTTTGGGGGGGTGCGGGAAAAAATTGCTTGACTTATCAGATTAATTTAAATAATTTTTGCTTTTTCTGATGCGAAATTGTATTCTTTTTTTCATTTTAATTGCCATTTTTTCTATAGTTTTTCAAATTTAGCTATGTTGACACGTTTTTCTATTTTTTACCCTATTTCCTTGAGTAAATATCAATAACTAAAATACGATACGTTGCGAAAAAAAGATATTCAGGGACGCCAAAATGGCAATTTATAGCCAAGCAGGGAATGCTTGAAACTGTCTTATATTATGGCAAACACAAATCAGTCCCTATCTACGTCTGCGCTGCCCACTTGCCGTTTTAAAACTCGCCGAATGTAAACCCAGCATAAGATTAAAAAAGAAAGAAAAAATCGAAAAATTCTAATAATTAAATTCAAAGAAATTGGGTAATGGGGGAAAAATTGATGGAGTAATCAAAAATAACAAAGAATTTAGAGAGAAAAAAGTGTTTTCTTCTTAATATAAACTAAGAATAAAAGTTTTATTTACATTTTTTTTTTTTTTTTTTTTTTTTTTTTTTTTTTTTGCAATTTGATGCGCAAAAATCGTTTGTAATAAACTTTTCGTTGAAATTCTTATTAAAATAATTATATGTATTTGTTATTTATATTATGAGATAATTAGATGTTGAATAAGAGTATCTGTGAAATGGTGTTCCCTTTTTTAAAAGTCATGTAACGATAAAAACTTTAACAATAACAAAAAAAGCTATGGTTTATACTAAAACTATAAAGTGATCTGTGATATTTTAAACATTTAATCCTTTCATTTAGTGTAAGTAGTTTATTGAATTATATTAATAAAATAATAAACCATTCTAGAGAATTATTTTAGGTGAAATTGTTTGAATAAATGGCAAATTCAATGCAAAAAAAATTAAAAAAAAAAAAAAAAAAATCCAAGCTTTCTTAAATATTAAAAAAAACGATTTAAATAAAGATAATTTTTGTATAATGTTAGCATTAATGACATTTAAAAATACTAAATATTCATTTCAAACACCATGGTCAAAAATAAAGTTCGTAAACACAGGATAGGTGCTTATATATCTTCGTCTCACTTTTTTTCCACCTCATAGTGATAGTGAATAACCATGACGTGGTGTACATCAGACAACAGACGCGATTTTAAAAGCAATGGAACAAAGAATATATTTTCTTATGCAACTTTGTGGTTTTTCCGAAATTGCTAAACAGGGTATTTTTCCAAACAGCGCTGTATAAAAATCAAAATATTTTAAGATAACTCACTTAATTTAATTTTAAGAATAATCAATTTATACATTTACTTAAATTGACGATTTATTGGAAAAATTGTTTCAAATTTCTTTGAAATCGGGCTTTGGAATTAATAAAAATTAGCTGTTGAGCATTTTATCATAAGAAAAAAAAAAACTATTCGAAAAGTGTTGCTTCAGATCTACTTTTTTTTAAATGAAAGCTTTTAATGAATTTCATCTTTACATAATTTACAAAGGAAATGTCTTTAATTTTTACAACAAAATTTTAATGTTATAAGAAAAATTTGTTAAAATTTTTTTATCTTTAGCAAAAACATTCATAAATTATCACTTGTTTTCCAAAAAAAAAATCTATACATTAGCCATTTTTGGCGACTAACTGGTTAAGCATGACTAATGCTCATTAAAAATTCCAATTTAATATTTTATGCTTGATTCTTTAATAGCTTATTCTACATAACATTTTTAAGCTTCAAATTTCCATAGTAGCATAACTCGTACTATTATAAAAATCTTAAGCAGTTCCGTTCTTTGTACTATCTCTCTAATTTTCTGTCAGCTCCAATAAAATTTGAACTTTGAATTAAAATTGAAATGAATACAAAAATTACAATATTAAATATAATGGTCTTCTATCGCCAATTTCAAGTTATCCTGTGAGAATATTATTATTTTTAAGTCATTATTTATTTTAATTAATATAAGTCATTGACCAATTTAAACACTTCTGAAACAATCTGGTGACTTCTCTATCATCTCTATCAGTCTCTGTTCCTCTTTACGTGTTATATATATATATATATATATATATATATATATATATATATATAGGGAAATCAGAGTCGTTCGTTATTGAAGTCTTATGTGCACTACAGAATAATTTTCATAATTTATAACATCTCAAAGAATTATTCACTGCAAATTCCATGGATTTATCATAAAATTCAGTTTTTAGCTTTATTTTTAAAATGTTATATATGCTGTTAATAATAATATTTTAATTTTTCACTTTATATTTCAAAAAATTATAAAGTTTAAATTTTAGACAGTCCTTTTGTCCTAAGGAATTGTATTCTGCGAAGTTTCTTGACACTCCAACTTTTAAATAAATAAATATGTACATCTTTCGCAATCAAATCTGACCAATTTATTAAGATTTGAATATTACCACATCAGAAGAATCAATATTTTCCTAATATAAGCCAATCACTCTTGAGAAATCTTAGAAGGTGGTTGGTTTC
>JAOUZG010010699.1:3299337-3313501 GCA_026289955.1 Argiope argentata
TATATATATATATATTCTAAACATATTTTCCCACAACTTGCTTTAAAAAAATGTTATAAGATTCTGCCTATTCGAATACATTACGCAGGAATAGGGAAAATTAGCTATCAAAAATCTGTTACTGTCGCCTTGACAAAAGCTTAAATTGAAAGAAATGTACTGTCATAAAAATTTGATTTGAAGTTACGTCAGGAATAAAAATATTATTCTCTAAATATATAAATCAACAGCAGAATAATCTCGTTAGTTATTAAGCTTATAATGAAAGTGTTTAGTTTCAGTACACTTTTGCTAAGAAAATTAATTTTATTAAATGTGAATATTAATAAATAACAGAGTATATTAATAGAAAATTCATTTTTTATACTAAATATGAAAACAGTTAGAGTATATTAATGGAAAATCCAATATTCATTATATATAGTATGAAAATAGTTAGGGTATATTAATATAATCATTTTTCAACGAGGGGAATTAATGAAATAAAATCTAATAACATTATTTTGGTAGATTTCTTTAAAAAAATTTAAGCTGTACATGAAATTTCTAACTTTAAAAGATTACAATACATTAGAATTTTGTGCACATATACCACACAAATCACCAAATAAATATTTTATTTTTAAACTAACTTCATAAAATTGCAGCTTAGTTTTGCTTAAAATATTAAATCTAAACAAATGCAAAGTTATATAAAAGTGAAAATTCTACAACAATAAGTTTGAACTTAAAATAAAATAGTCGTCTTGAGTTTTTTTTAAAAAAGATGTTTACTGCATCAATTTAATCAAAAATTTAGAGTCCTTTCTTGTATGAGTTAAACATGGAAAAAATTATCTTGAATAAACCGTTAAAAAATTTGACAAAAGAATAATTCTAAAATATATACGCTTCATGAAGTATTTTTTCACCTCATCTTTAAAGAAGAAGCTGTGAAAGTTTCAAAATTTCTTCAGACACTGTTTCTTTTATGGATCTAATCGTCAAACGGTACATGAAATTTGGAAAATTACATTCAAGTCGAAGTAGAATCCCTGCTGGATGGTTTTGTGAACAGAAGATTCCAGCACACACAAAGTTATTTTGGTTTTTATCTATGTTTTCAAGCACACTCAAGCCTAGACCATTCAGCTTCTTCCTCACCAGATCTTTATTCATAATATATTTGGCGGGAAAAGTTGCCGAATATTCTCTGCAGAGTTTCATTGAGTTCCACTTGGAAAAGAATTGGTCGGAAGTCAAAATAACTGGTTCAATAAACTTGTTTAAAGTAACCGGCAACTGTAAATCCAACTTTTGTTGCAAACCTTCCCAAAAAAAGTTTAAATACAAAGCAGGTCTGCAAGTGAAATCTTGAATGCAATCTATTTCAATATCCTGTACTATTTCTTCGGTTGCTGGTATAAACGTAGAATATGGTTTCGTTCGAAGCTGTAATTTGTTATGGCCATTATCATTGGGGAAAAATGATACGAAACTTTCCATCACTTGAAAAGTTTTGTTTTTGTATTTCAAGCGAATTATACCTTTACACTTTCGGAACTCACTCTCTACATAAATAAGTAAAATGTTACTCTCATATAAAACACCATTTTTGTTCCATATAAGATTTTGAATTGCTTCTTCATTTGAGGTAACAATCAAAGTTGATGTGGACTGAGATCCCGGGGGTGGATATGAATGGTTATTAGAGTCAAATACATCTACCAAAGTATCATAATAATTATTTGGAATATACGCCTTTTGTGGTACAGTTAAACTTCGAACAGGAAAAGCCTCATTATCAGTTGGTTTGTTAATTGAGTAATGTTGTATAGCTTCGTTATATGAAACAGATCTCTCTAAAATATCTTCTTTTTTCTCATTCTTGGATTGTTTTTCGAAACTTTTTTCAGTGAACTTAGTTTTAATTCTTTGCAAAACAGGGTCAACTGAAAATATCTTATTTTTAAAATGCGGCATTTCGTCTAAAATTGCAGCTAAACGGTCTGCATTTACAACGTCACATAATTTGGAATACTCCACAGCTCTCTGTTGAATTTCTGGATCGGAATCTTTCAGATTAGTGAGAAATATGCCTTTGACGTTTTGTTTAACTTCGGGGAAAAGATTAAAAAATTTCATATATGTTGTAAGAAGCATGGATTTAGTCTTTTTGGAGCAAAATGCGAACTTCGAATGAAGTAATTGAAGTTGTATGTTCGGATTAGACCTTTCATCTCCAGCAATTAAATTGCCGAATTCTCCAAGAATATAAGCTGCCACGGTAACGAGGGTATCATGATAAGGCTGTGTCTGAAGCGCATCGAATAAGTTTTTAGTTGCGTAACCCCTTACATCTTTGTTGTTTGTAACAAGTTGAATAAACCTGTACCAAACAGCCGTTGTTACATATTCACCATAAAATTTTAAAAGTTTCAAAACTACATCAATATAGTACTTGAGATCAGAAAAATGATTCTCAGCTAAAACTGCAATCTTCAACGCAACTTCTTCTCTTAAAGTCACATCACAATCTTCAAGATATTCAAACATTTGCTGAATGATTTCATTAATGTTGCTTTCGTCACATAAATTGTATAAAAGGTCCGCAGCCTTTTTGCGAATGCAAATGTCATTTTCATATTTTAACGCATCTGTTATAGGTTTGAGTTGCTGTTTTATTCTTTCGCCGCAAACGGCTGATTTTGCCAATAGCTGCATAGTTTCTAACGCAAGACATCTTAGGTTAGAATCATTTTGTTTCAAATTCATATCTAAAATGTTACATGCTCTCATCTGAAGAGAATATTCTGTATTAACATGATAAATATAATTAATAGCTTCAAACATAACTGCATTTCTGCAGTTGCGGTGTTCAATTTTCTTAGTTTTAGGGGGTTCTTGAACTTTATTGAAGATAAGTTCTATGCTTTCTACGAGATAATTTTTTGTAGATGAGGGCTCTGCAGGGAAAGGAAGATATTGCAAAAGCTTCAATAATTTCACCGATAACCAAGGCGCTTGGACAAAATAATAATTATAGTCCTGAAGGTCTAGACTTGGATATTTCATGATACGATGCAATCTGTGTACAGCTGAGTGAAAACAATTTTCTTGACTTAACTTATTTGCTGCAGCCAAAGCTTCAATCAGACTTAATGTTGCAGTAAGTATTCCCAAATCTGGATCAGTTAGAAAACTCGCTATCCTATCTACACATTCCTTTTTAGGAATAATATCCGGTTTAAGTCTGAAGAGTCGCAGCACGCACAAAACAGCACTTTGTTTCACAGAATTAGTTGCATCTCCAGAGAATAATAATGATAACACTTGTTGCCCAAGAGCTTCTGCCATTTCAACATTCGCCATATTTGCAACATAATTCAAAGCCAAAATTTGATTCTCTGAATTAAAACTTTCTAAATCGTTTTCTACGCATTTGAGAACCAATTTCATTAAATTAGATTTTTCATTCATAACAACTGATATGAACAAGTATCCGATGTGCTTTTCACTGTATTTAGTAGAACTTAGAATGTTAACAGATTCTTCATGGCCACAATCAAAATCGTATCCCAATAAAAATATGAAAATTAACTTGCATATATATTTTTTCTTGTTGTATCCGTTTAATAAGTTATCCTTTTTAAATTTCGATCGGATGTTGGCCAATTCTTTGTTGATCCGCATAATTTCAGCTTCCTTGCATTTACAATTTCGAATATCGGAAATGAATAAGGAAAGACCATGCATACCTGTTTTTGGCATGTTGAACTTCAAGAGATATAGCTATTATTTTTTCTTAGCTAACGTAGTTTCGATTCTAGTATCAAAAGAAAAGAGCGTAGTTCTGACTTGCACCGATAAATACTAGAAACACAACTCGATAAAAATGATAGAAAATAATATTTAAAATTGCCACCAGCAATTTTTATTTCTTACCATAATAATTAAATTCCACAGCTTGTAAAAAATTTATTCTCTTTAATAACAATAACTTGTAAATTTTTAATGCTTTTTTTTTTTACTTTTTTGCAATACGAATTTTTATATAACTTTATTCTGAAGAACATGAATAAATGTCTTTTTCTTGTTTGATTTTATTATTCATGTCTGTTTATTTTACAACTTCGAAATTTCAACGGTTTTACATTTAAATAATGACTCAGACGATAAATTTGAATTAATATTTCACAAATTTAATTTATAAATACATGTCATTTAATACTTGTTGCCATATAAAAAGCGACAATATGGGATTTTCAGAAACCAATATCACAACTAATTTTTCATCAAAAATATTTGTACAAAAAATATTTTATCCCTTTCTTTAAAGAATTAATAAATAAATGAAACAAATGTTTGGAGTCGACATTTTCTTTTTATATATATAAAAAGTGAGAGATTTTCAAAGAATTAATCAGAGTATTTTACAAACGATTCTTACCCGTTCTGAAAATTAATTTTACTTATATATTTTTAAAAAATTTAGAATAATATTTTTTTGGAATCAAATAACACAATTAAAATAATTCGAAAACTGCAGAAACAGATACATATTTATTTATTATCGTTTTATTAAGTTTTTAAAAATAATAAATAAGTTCATAAGTTAAATAATTCATTATTCCTAAAAGAAGTTCCAGTTATAGTTTCTTGTAAAAAAAAAACACAATGTAAATGGGAAATTGACAAATTAAATCTATCAGAAATAAAGTATTGTTTATACCTATCCGTATTTATACAAGTATCAGAAGTTTATTTCGTCGAAAAAAAAAAAAAAGGGTAAGAGGAGAAATGAACGAAAGAAATGTACAATAACCGAAAAGTCGAGATCCTGAAACGAACAGTAATAAAATAGACTTGAAAAATAAAAGCTTTCATTTTTATTTTATATTTATTTCGGTGTTGCGTTACTTAAAATGCAAAAATCTCATTTTTTTGCCAACATTGCTGTATAATTTTACTGTAGTTAGTGAATATTTACGACATTTCAAACTTTAGTTTGAAAGAAAGTGCCACTGAATTAACTAATCAGTGGCACTTTATTTTATATTCTTAACTAACCTCTTGTTTTATATTCTTAATGTAGGGAATAATTTTGACTAATCAACTGTTTGGTTTACAAATAATCATAAAACTCAAACAATATCGAGTTTCTGACATTATTAAAAATTAGTGGAAGTGTTTTACACTTATTTATACTTACAACATGAAAATATTTTCATGATAACCATAATTATTTTGAGTAATGGCGAGATGACGAGGTCGATTCCTACTCGGCATTTCTTTTCAAACTTCCACGACACACCAATGAACGAATGTTTGATAAGCAACTTCAATTTTAATGTGTTTTCAAATCTTAAAGAAATATGTAATCTTTTGTCTACGCATTTCCAGTAAATTTCTGCTCTTCAAATTTAAGGAAAATAATTTTTCTTCTTTTCCAATACATGTTTCGTTTAGAGAGAGAGAATGGCAGAAATAGAATAGCCAATTACCATCCATGCCAGGTTCTCCTCTTCTCCAAATCGTTATATTTATTTTCATAGGTTTAAATCTCTGATTTAAATGTATACCCACAAAATTGTCGTTACTTTGATATTACATGTTATCAGAAATTTTTTTGTATATGCTTCGCAGAATGATAAAATATAAATCATTATACTAAATTATTATTATTTATAAATAAATGATAATATATAAATCATTACACTAAATTATTATTATTTATAAATAAATAATAATAATAATATATAAATAGCGTTAACAATGTAGTGACAGAGCCATGGTAAGCACAGATAAACAGCATCCTAGGTATGATACTGTAGCGTTAGCCTTATAAGACAGATAACATCTACGATACTGACGTCGACTTTTGTATTATGGTCATGTTACTCGGTTACTGGCCCTAGCATCGCAGGTTCGTATCGCGACCATCAATCGCTACAATACTTTTTCGCTCGCTAGTCATAAGTTACTTTAAAAATGGCACAATTGTACTAATATCAAAGGGTCTAAAATCTCGAATTTTTAAATCTAATAAAGAAAAAAATCCTTATTTCAGGTTTTGTGTTCTTTTAAGTCATTTTTCCTATTATCTATTCCTCCAACGAATCGCTTATGATGAAATAATTCCTGTTGTTGTAGTTACTTATGGCACTTGCCATGGACAAGCCCCGCTGATACATCAGCAGATTTTAAGCCGGAGATATACGTCTCTTGTTTTTACAAGTAACGCCATCTAGGGCCAAGAGTACGACTTACCTACACACACGCCACAACTCTTTTTAGGGGGCGGACTTAATTCAGGCATATTCATTCACTCATCTCAGATAGTAATTTAGACCTGGAACAGAGAACGATCACTTCTGACCCAGTAACCCCAGTGGTATTGCTCTCGGCATGGAGAACTTTGCGACCACGAACAGATTTAACGAGCGCCAGCCGTCATACACTCGGGGAATCTTTTGGCTGGTGAGTTTTGAACTCGTAACCTGAAGAGTCCAACGCTCTAACAATCAGGCCATCCCGGCAAAGAGTTCCTTAACGAATGGAAAAAAAAAATGATATTCTAAAAAAGATTTCTTTTAAACGTACAATGCAATTCATTGAAATTCAAATCTTTAAGAAGAAACCTAGCCCCAGGTTTTACAGAAATTTAAGAATTGCGATTAATTATTTGTATGTTCGGCATTCTAATTTCACTAACTATTTTCAGTTTTTCTAAAGATGAATTTATTTTAGGATTTCAGTTTAAGAAGTTAGGTTTCGCGGCTAAATATCCTCTGCTCCTCTAGATAATTTTCAGAATTTATTATAATTTAACTTAACATTTCACATTTCTTCAACCTTATTTTGGTAAAATGTCAAATGGAAATCAATATCCTAATTATCACGAATATCATTTCTACATAAGTTGTTTTCATTAATCAGCTGTTCGTCCATACTGTTAATAAATTAATCATGTCAACTAATACTCAACAGCAGCACATTATTTACACTAAAAGAAAGCTCTATTTACGCGCACAATAAATGAAGAGTATTTTGTTTATACTTGCAAGTTGTTCTTATTATGTTAGCAAAACGACGAAATTAATAGGCGAAATAAGTCCAGTTGTTATGTCTGGACGCTCTATCAAAATTTTATTTTGATATTTTCCTCTAACCTTTGGAAGGATGGAGGCAGGTAAATATTTATGCATCTAGAGATAATAAGTTTTTTATTTAAAATTAAAATATATGAAAATGGTATAATGATTGCGGATGGGGTCAGATTTTTCTCACAGAGGATGAAAAAGGATGGGGCCTTTTCCAATTTTTTTTTTCGGGAATGGGGGGGGAGGTAGGTGATCGTTGAAGATATATCTGGGAGATGGCAAGAAAGTTCGGCAAAATAAAATTAAATTGCAAACCTTTGGGAAGAAAATTAAAATCAATTTATGTTCAGTTTAATTTTTTTATAAAATTATTTCTTGCTTGCTTATAAACACCAAACTTACCCACTTAGAAAATCAAGGTGCTAAAAGATTTTTAAAAAAATAATGTAAACAAATACATAAAAAAATATTCATATTTCAATGCAGCAATGGACACAATATTTATTGATGATTTTTATCTACATATATCCTATTCAAAAACATACAATACATATCTATTTGTATAAGCTTTAAAACACACACACACATATTTATATAGATATATCTGCTTCTCTAATCATGCATTTGTAAAATTCAAAAATAGAGTTAGGTTTGAGTTTTGTTTCCATAATTCAAAAACACTAAAAATATTTATAAGCAAAAATCAATGATATGTTAATATTTATTTTGCAAAAATAATTTTTTAGTTTTTTTTATAATGCACTGCATGGTTAATTTTTAATAAGTACAATATTAAAATGGTTAAATAAACATTTTTTTAATTTAAAAAAACATACTGAAGAATTATCTCAACAGTATTTGGTTTATTAAAATCACAAAATCGATTTGTTACAATGTAGTATAACAATTTCATAAAAAATTTACTTAGTAACATTTTTTTAAATAATATATCTAATTTAATATGAATAACATACAATTAGATTTTGTCTTAACAATAACAAATATAATACAACACCTGCAAATAGTTTTTGTATTGTTCTTTTATCAATTATATTAAAAAGTATTCACACTCATTGATAAAATAATATATATATTTTTTGCAATATGTGCTCAAAAGTAACCCTCAATAACTCTTTTCTTTTTTTAATTTTCAAAAATTGATACAAACAGACCTTGTCTAATAGTAAATGAACCATTTTAAAATTGATTTCTGAAATACAAAAGTGTTTATTTAAGGAAACATTTTATAAAGCATTTGCTTAAAGTTGCTTCCCTATAGTTTTTACATGTCAATAAAATGTAAAAAACAAAAAAATTACAAACATTTTTCAAAGATTAATTAATTTTTTTTCTCTTTCGGCACTTGATAAATATATAGAAAATGTTATACAAATGGAAATTTAATGGGAACAAAAATGTTTCATTTTTCACAAAGCATTCTCACTCAAATTTTTTTTAACAATATAAATGGAAATATATATTTGGGTGTGAATTCCGAAAAATAGATATATTTAATGTTGTTATTACTTCTTCATTACCATATTTTCTTAACTTAGATAAAATAAATCTTGAAAGATTCATTGAACACTTCAAAATAAACCATTTTTTAAATGATTACTCCATAAAAATGAACCACAGTTATCACACATGAAGAGGTATTTTGTACTATGATTGGCGTCTTAATTATTTTTAATAATCATTTATGCATATTTACAGAATAAGGAAATAACTATTTAAAATAAATTCACTTTTTTTTGTTGAAATTATGATTATACTTAATGTAATAACTCAAAGCTCATTTTAAATGATTAATTAAACTTATGGATTTTCACATCTTATATATTAGTGACAAGAATGGGAACAATTTTATTTATTTCCAATTTTTCTGTCAATGCACATACTGGAAAGTTTGCAAAATAAAACCAAATACTATTTGAAGATATAAAGCATTTGAACACAACAAATAATCATTATTTACATTGTATATGGTTGTCTAATATTTTTAAGTACATAATAAACAATAGTTCCAATTATGTAACAAATGAATATTTTTATAATTCTTAAAAATTCTTATATTGTTGATAAATTGAGGTAGCCAATATTTAGATACAAACATAAAAAATCAATAGTATAATGCAAATCAATTTTTTTAAAAAGAAATGCTATTCAGTAACAGTAATCTTCAACTGAAATCCATTATTATTTATATTAATTTATTAATGAATTAATTTATATAAATGAAAATACAAAAGCTTGGGTTTATTTAATTTTCAATTTAAGCCCATGTATTAAGAAAATACATTAAAAAATATATCAAAATATTGTCCAGATTATTTTGAATATAGAGAAGATATTAAAGGAATTTTTTAAAGTTTTTTTTAAATCTAAGACATTGTTATTTTAAAAAATATATATAACATGAATCAGTGTTTCAAAATAACAAAATTATAGTAATAATACATAAACACATGAAAAATTTTAAAAATGAAACTACAATTTTGTCTAATATTTTATTATATTTTAGATGAAATGAATAAACACAAATAAATAATTTAAATATAATATTTTAAATAGGGCTATTCAGCAACTAAGTAAGCGAACAAAATACAAATACAAAGGAATTTGATAGTAATAAATAAAATAAAATAGGCAAGAAAAAAAAATACAATAATTGCAAAAAAAGGAAGCATAAAAAATCTTTTGTAAAAATACTTTGGCTTTTAAATAGCTCCAGAAAATAATCTTTCACAAAAGTAAGAACTAACGTATATTATATTAAGTAGAACATTCATAAAAATATTTCAATAAATAAAACAGAGAGCATTTAAGTAAATAAAACATTTTTATGAAACTTATCACAGATTAGAAAGACAAAATTGCAGAACTTGTTAAGCTCTTTGTTTAAATAAACATTTTAAGCATTAAAAACTAAAATAAAATACAGTACAGCTAGTAATATGCAAATGAAAAAAGTTTCCTGTGATGTTCCATTCCAAACTAAAGTAGGCTTCATTGTGGGGGGGAAAACACATAATATTTTTTTTTTCTAAAACATATAATAGGGAATTCTACAATACAAATTTTAAAGAACAAATTCTTTTTGTTACAAACATTTTCAGCTTTAAATTAAAAAGCAGTAACAAACAGTTTTTTGATACTTCATTTTATTAATGAAATAAAATATAGATTAATAAAGTCCAAGTTATTTTTCTACTTGGATCAGTTGTTACTCACCAATAAAATCAGAAACCATTGGCTATTTTAATCAATTAAAGACTTTTAAAATTTGAGTAATAGGGCTGACAATTAATAACTATGATTATTTTAGCTTAGCTTTCACATTGAAAAAGAGGTTGAAATAATTTATTTTCTCTCTAAATTTTACTATTAAATTAAATTTATGATGTTTAAGTTTCTTATTTTAAACTAAAAAGAAGTATCTTAATTTTTTAAAACTAATCATCTTTTTATAAAAAAAATAAATCTTTCATTTTTCTTTAATCAATTACAATTAAATCTTTTTTAAAATATATCAAAATTAGAAAAAAACTAGCCCTTTGAAGTGACCATCAAAACTGAGTAAATAAACTCATAAAATGTCCTATGTATAATACTTAATAAGTAGATGTAATTTATAGTGACAGGACTTCAAAAAATGAACAATTGTAGAAATATACATAAAAAAATCTTTGTTCTTATCTAAAAATCACAGAAATAGGTAAAAGCAAGAATTATTCATAAAAAAATTTCTATATTACTAAAAAATAAATAAATTAATTCTATTCAAAGTCATAAAAAGTAATGTAAGCATATTTTGAAGAGCTCTAATTGGTCTTACAATCAAATTTTATATTAGGAAATTCAAATTAACCCAATAATCCAAACAATACAAAGCAATCTAATAAATTTTTCATTGTACTAGAAACATAATAAAAAACAGTGAAGAGTAATAAAATTTGTTTCTAATAATATATTTTTGGCATATAAAGCTAATATTATCACAGTACAGGAAAGAAAGGGGGGAGATACAAATTGCAATAAACACAGTAACAAAATAATGTAAAGATCACAAAGAAATGCAAAAACAAAATCACAGGCAAAGAATATAACAGAAAGCAACAATAGACATTTTAATAAGAAACAATAACTTGCTAAAAATATTACTTTCAAATTTATATTTACAAAAGTATTTAAATGCAAAAATAAGAATGGAATGATTTTTAAAAAGAATTAAGATTGTACTAAATATGAACATTTAAAAATTACTAGTTATCTATTTAATTTATATTCACAATATTTCTTACTAAAAAATAAACAAAAAGGAAATATCACATTAAAATAAGAGAAAAGAACTTAACAAAACAATCATGGAAAAACCTACTCCTATTATATACAGTTAAATAAATTTTCTGAAAATTATCAATGTTTAGAAACTTAATAGCAATTTTATTTAATGAATGCAATCATTTTATTAAATATGTATGAAGTTTACTTTTAAGAAATTAAAAGCAAATTCAAATTATATCAATACATTTACTAAACTCAATTTAAATAAAAATGATTTTGAATTTTACATTAAATATTAGTTTATCAGGAGCTTTGGGAAGTATTAATAAATAAAAAAGTAGTTTAACATAAGAACAAAAAATTTTTAAGTTACTTAAAAAATGTAATGTAATTGAATATTTCATCTTTTAATTTTCAGAAACTTAAAAATCTTTTAAGAAAATTATTATAATTTTAAAGAATATAAACTAGCATTTATATATTGGCATTTTATATATTGGTTAAAAATATTGGATCTGACAAAAAGAAGTTTAAAAATCAGTAAATGAATAAATCTAGTAAATATAAGCTAACTTTTTCTATTTAATGTAATAATAATAATAATAATAAAAAAGAAATATAATTTTTGTGACATATATCATAAGCATCATGCACACAAAATATTAATATTGCACATAAAAGTCACTATACAATAGAATATACTACTCACTAACAAAACAGAATGTATTAGTAAAATATTCTACACAAAAAGTTTATCTTCTTTTTGAGAAATCTTTAAAATAAAGATTAACAGCATTTTAAAGTTTTCTCTCTCTCCGTGAAATTAAAACTATAAACACTAAACTTAAAATACATCTTTTAAATAAAAGCATATGAAAAACATTCAGCATGCATCTAATGATGAGGAATGGTAGTAATGGTAAGTTATCCCCTTTTTTTGCTACTAAATATATTTCTGAATC
Organism: Argiope argentata; assembly: GCA_026289955.1. Classification (NCBI taxonomy): domain Eukaryota; kingdom Metazoa; phylum Arthropoda; class Arachnida; order Araneae; family Araneidae; genus Argiope; species Argiope argentata. Next base: position 3,311,669 of record JAOUZG010010699.1, read on the forward strand.
ATCATCAGCAAAATAGTGATTTATATCTGAAATTATAATAAAAATATATCTATTAAAACAGTAGTCTTTTATAAACTTTTATTTATTAAAAGAATTTAAAAATGAAACTTAATTAAAAAAAGAGGCTACATAATTATCCTCATAAAACATATTAAACTCTCTTTGGAGTGAGAAGAGCCGATAGAATGAAGGGGAAGATGCAGAAATACTAATCTTATTAAATAATAAAAACTATTTAAAGTTACATAATTAATCTAAAAAAAGTATTGTGAAGTGAACTTGAATTCAAATTTATAATGACTGAAGAAACAAGTTTAGTTTAGTTACATTAATGTCTAATTTTAAAGAAACACTAGCACTACTTTAGCATGGACCTCAGAATTTTGAATTCATATGACGTGGATGACACTTGACATGGCAACCTTTCTTTAAACTTCCATGCCATATCTGCCAAGAAAATTTGGCCTTGATAGATTTAATGTCTGGCAGACTCACTTACATGACAGTTCTTTGGAAAATCGAGTCTCAAATTTGAGGCTTTTTGGTATTGAAACTGAAACCATACCACTAGGCCACAGAGGACAAAGAGACAACAAATTAGAATCTTAAAATATTGAGTGAAAATACTTGCCATTATGAATCTGAGCAAAATTAATCGCTTTCCAGATGAGTTGGATGAGGAACACTTTCAATGGTTTTGGAATGATGATAGCGCTTTCGAGAAGCATAGTCAACATTGTCTTCAGTTAGTTGAGCTTCCTTCACTTCAAGATCAGGAATGTTTGGAGCAACAATTATCTGGTCATAATCCGTTATTTTGCAGCTAAAAATAAAAAATGCATTTATTAAATAATATAACCTTTTTTGAAGTTATAATAAATTAAAAAATAAATTTATCATTACCAGTTATGAAATAATTTTATACTCCAAATTCATGACAATTATTTAGAAGAAAAAAATGACAATAAATAATTAAAAATGCATAGCAAAATACTGATAACCTTGAAAACAAGTTGAATAGAGGTAAATGCAATATGATTAATTGAAAGAACCAGAGTGAAACCTGCCAAACTAATATTAAACTTATACGAAATGCAAAAAAGGAGTTATTTTAATTTTATTAATAGTTAGAAAAGTATTTATTTGGAAAAGCACATTAACAATAAATAATCAAAACTTCTACATATTTACTTTAGAAATATTTTTATTTTCAATTAAACTGTATAATGCAAAAGTAACATTAAAATTAATCTTTAATCCCTTACATTTTATACATTTTTTTTACTATCTTTAACTTAGGAGAAACTTTTATTTACAATAATTATTTTAGAAAACTATTTAAATTTAAATTTTAGAGGGAATTACTTATATTTTAGATGTAAATAGCCATTGAGATTTTCTACTAAAAATAAAATTGGTTGTGAAACAAAAGTTTATTAACATTGTATGGCATGTTTGGATAATTAATTTGAGCCATATATAGTAATAATATTAGATTTAAAAAAGTGATTTATTATTATTTTACAGTTAAATTATTTAGTTAGCAACTTTAAAATGAAAAAAATAATAATAAACCTAATTAGATATTTTACATAGTTAATGCTCAATCGTATAGATATTGCTTTGTTATCAGAAGTTTATTAAATTGCCTAGGTTAAGAAAAATATTTGAAATACTAAATTATACATGACATTGCATATGTATTGTAAAATGTAAAGATACAACATCTTATGATCATGTGATATAAAATAATATTTCATAACTATGTATTAAATAGCAATACAAGTGTTAAAAACGATGTACTGAAATGTTCGTTATTTTATTTTTATTACG
>JAOUZG010010699.1:3313511-3334949 GCA_026289955.1 Argiope argentata
TGTTGAGTGAGTAATGTGACAGGTTGTATATATATATCATTTTTTTTGGAAGAAAATGCAATAATGTTTTTCAGTGTATGATCCTTTCTGTTAAAGTAAAGTTGTTCAGTTTTTTTACGCTTCGAGTCGTTCATATTTTGCATTGAAAGTTTTGAGTTTTAACAACAAGTCTTTAATTTCAGTTATTTTCGCGCCACATGTTCTTCTATTTGTAACATTTCAAAGTCAGTCCATTAAAGGAATAGCTTAATGGACTGAGTGATTCCAAACTAATAAAAAAAATCTCAGTGAAAACAAGGCAGGAAATTTGTTTCAGGAATATAGGGAAATTTATGAATCAATGTAATATATAACTCCTATAAATGACTATAATAAAGCTAGAAAAGATTATCTGAGGACTGACACATCAAAGCATCATTCAAGCTGCAATATTAAGAAATAAAATACAACTTGAATGACATAAAGCTTAACAATATCTGGTTTATTTAACTTGATATAACACATTCATTTAAAATAACTATTCCATCAATGAAATATTTTTTTAAAAAAAACTTTTAATTATTATGTATCATAATTATTATGTAATAAGATGTCATTTTCTGTAATAGTAATGTGTTATAATAAATTTTAAATAAGAATCAATATTTGGAACATGCATGATTTTCTGAATTGAATTAATCCTACAAAAATGATTTAGCTTAGTTTTATAAGTTCAAAAATTCGACAAATTTATGGTACAACAATTAGTTAAACATCCTTCTGTTTACTAAATATCAGCCAAATTGTTTTCTCAGCAAAACTGCTTTTTAATGCAAATATATATATATATATATATATATATATATATATATATATATATATATATATATATGTATGTATAATAAGTAAATTAATTAATTAAAGAAAATTCATACCCTAAACATCTGTAGAACATATTTTTTATCCATGGGAATAACCTAAATTCTGCTATACCTACAAAAACACAAAATTTTTAATCAAGATGCAAGTAAAATGCAAACAGAATGTGCAGAATTTCTAAGAATTTAATATTAGGAATATCAAATGAAAAAAAGTACCTCGGAAACTGCCTGGATTCACTTGTCCAATATAAAACCACAATGCCAAAAGAATGACTAAAGATGATAAAGCATAAATCCATTGGACCAAAAACATCATAGAAACCTTTATAATTGCCTAGAATAATAATAAAAAAAAAATCATAAGTAAGTCGTGTTATAAAAATCAAACAAAAGTAAAAATTAAATTTAATAAAAGATTTGTAGCAATTTTTTTCAACAGAGATTCTATTAAGATATATGGATTAATTAACATAAATTCGAAAGAAAGTAAAAAATTCTTACCCCAACAAGGGCAAGCCATCTATTACAAAAAATAGTGTACCATCTTTTACGCTTGGAGCCTATTTCATTTCGATACAATTTTGCTGGAAATAAAAAATTCAAATAAAAATTGTAAAAATGTATAGTTTACAAAATAATGAAAATTCATGAACAAAGCATGAATAAATCAAGCATGAAAATATCATATTGCATTTTCAAAAGTGGATACAAAATTTTTGGATTTAATTTATATTTCATTTAATTATAAAATCATAATAATTCAGAATTCTTGATTTTCAGAATTTAGATGTTTAAGAAATTTATTTAAAAGGAGTTTTAACAATAGAATTGACAATTTTACTAAAAAACCAGTGGTCTCGCCCACACAATCTAACATATTCTTTAATAAAACTGCAATCTTTCTGGTATAAATTGCAGACCTTGATCAAAGTCAGAAATATCACAAATGCTCAGATTCCATATTCTATGCTTCCTGGTGTATTAAAAATAAATAAATATGCATTTAGGATTTTTTTCGGCAGAAAAACAAATCTGACATGCAATTATAATTTTATATGAAAGATTACATACAAAATTTAATTGAATCAATGCATTTTTTTGTTATCCTGTTTGCCTATACGAGAATGCACAGATTGAAAGGCTGTTAATTATTTGATAAATGTGGTTCAAAATTTGATAGAAATTTACAGTTTAAATATTAAAATTGCATTCCAAATTTTATGTACTTAACTCTTAATGGATTGCAGTTACTGAAATCCTCTATTCTTGTAGAGACAGACATATTTCTAGTGAATAGACTTTCTTCAAAATTTGATAGAAATCAACCAATTTGGTGTAAAAACCACAGAAGAAATTTCATCTGTCTAGCTTAAATAACTTTTGAATCATCATACTCACAAAGAGAGAGACATAATTTCAAAAACATATTTTTCAGACTCAAGGAGTTCTGAAATATTCAACTAAATTTTGAGGTTGAAATTTTCAATCATTAGAATAATTTTTTATACATTTCATAAGAAGGGAGAGGGAAATAACATATGAATCTATACAAATGAATTTTTTAAGGAAAACAGTAAATACTGATTAAAATATTTCATTATAATGATGAAAATCCATCTTCAGTTTTTGCATTGCATAAAGGTACATAACAAATGAGGATACACATAAAATCAATGTGATGATTTAAGTTCAATTTAATTATACTGATGCCCTTTTTTAAGCATATTACATTATTCTGGGACAAACCTCCTAATTTTGAACATAATAATAAGACTAGGAATGATATTTGAGTAAAATGCTACTCTCGCTAAACTTCTGTATGACACAATACAGGGTGACATTTGATCATGGATGACAAATTTAACGTGCAGAAAATTCAATAATGAGAAGGAAAAGTTAAGTTAAAGTTAAATTAAAATGCAAAATGATAATCACCTTGGTCGGAAATATTCTCAATAGGTTGGTTAATGCTAATCTGAGAATTTCTGCTCTCTGCACTTCGAATGGAACTATGTTCATCAGGTGAGGTTACTGGTGACTCTGTTGCAGAAATACTCAAACTGCTACCCTCATGAACCATGCCACGCTTATGATGTGGCACACGCTCAGGAAATAGTTCATCTAAATCAGCATCAACCTGTTTTATACAGATATACTTTATAAAGAAAACTAACATATAGAATTTAGTACATTAAAAACTGGCACCAATTAAATCTGAATATGATTTATAAAATAAGCTTTAAAAAAGAAATAACTATACTTGACTTAGGCGTTAAAATTCATTGACTATCGTTTTCTTTCTTCAGTGTTTAATTGGAGCATGTAGTTTTGTTTGAAAGGTTGTTCTCAATATATACTGGGTAACAAGAAATAAGTTACCCTATTCATAGAGTTCTAGAATGCATTCTATTGGTCGAAATGAAATAAATTTTGGACTGGTCCAATAATTCAAATGGTATGCTTGATCTTTATAAAATTAAAAAAAATTAGTATAAAATTCTATGGTAGATGACGCTGTAATAGAGAATTCAATATATTTCATAAATGTTAACTAATATATAAAGTGTAGCATTAAAATTGCTGAGAATGTTTCGATTTAAGTTCAACAATTTACTCTAACCCCTGAACTGCATTTTCCAAAGACCGAGAAATATTAAGAACTTGGCGTCGAACGTTGTCCCTCAGATTTGGCACAGATTCTGGCCTTTCACGGCAGATGCACTTCAGGAAACTCCACAAACAAAAGTCCCGGGGGGGGTAATATCCGGCGACCTAGGAGGTCAAACCATTAGAAAATGATGGCTGATCACCTGTGCATCTGTGAAATTCTATCTTAGCAATTGCCTTAATACTACGATCAATGCCTGAAAGTGATTCCTGGAAACAGACATGCTACTGGCGTTGTGGGATTACAAAATTTCCCAGTATAACACGGTAACATTGTTCAGTAACGCATTGATTTGAATTCCATTTGGAGTTATACAATAAAAAAAAAGATAAAGGTAAAACATTATCATATTGTCCTTTTTTGAGGGGAGGGAGAGATGCAAGTGTTGTTCTTGGATACAGTGATGGTTTTTCATTGACCTAATTCTGCAATGGGTGATAACAAGCCTGTTGAAACAAAAATAGGCTACAATACCAAATAGAATGACATTTGGCAAGTATCAACTACCATTCCAGAAAGGAACAGAAGTACAAGTCTCAGTTCGGAAATAAGTGAAAAGACGATTTTGCTAAGATGAAAATGCAAAATCCGTCACCCGAGATTTTAGGCAAAGGAATTAGGTATATTTAATATACAGGAAACAATTAACAATACTCACACTACCATGCAGCAACTAACGGCTGGCTTTAACGTTCAAGGTAGTCTCACTTTGATGCTATAAAATAGGATTTGCTTTTATCCTCAGCCAGAAAGAATGCTGAATTGCACAGTTGTTTCACATTTCTCTATCATCTTGTATAAGACACTGGACCATTTCATAAGAAGAAATTCTTTTACTTGAGGCAAAGAGTTTTTTTATTGAATAATTTTACTAGTAGTGCTTTTACTTGCAATGTAGGCTGATGTGCAGAAAAGTAACTTATGTTGAAGCAAAATTTCTCTTCTTCTTATTCAAAGAATAATGCTAATAGGATGTGCTGTAATGCAAATAATGTTTCATATTTCAAAACATGCAAATCAATGGCATTTGCATATTATCTATTGATATATTTTTGCCCTAAACTATATTCAAACTCCAGTTGAATTATCCACAATTCCAATTTTATATTGTTTGGATCAATGTGACGCAGATTCTACAGCCTCCTGAAGAGGAAAACTTATTTCCTGCTAATTCTGTATGAGGTATAAATTTCTGTGAAATTAGAGATTTTAAAATTGTTTATTCACCATTATATTTACTTTTCTGAGAATGTGAATTACTTGAAGAAAATGCTAATTTAACACTACCCCAAATAAAAACCTGTATTAATTACATAATAAAACTTGCAAGTTTTTGATATTTTTTTATCTTAATATACACATAAAATCTTTATAGCCTTGTTATTTTAAATTACTCCTATCAAGCAGTTACATTTTCTGTTTTTATAGATTTTGTTATTTGATAAATCATGTTCTTCAAATAAAATATGTTTGTGATAATTTGAAGAACACAAACAAAAAGTCTGGAAGTTTTATGTTAGTCATAGTAATGGAAAAAATGTAGATCTATAATTATTCATATTTGAATACAATGCAGCTTTTTATTATTTTTTACAATGAATCTTTATTTTTCTGTACATTTTAAATCATAAATAGATTGCAAAAACAACAACAACAATATTAAAACTTTTCACCTGTATCTTTGCCAATATTTAAAACATTTTCAAAAAATAATAAATACCTTTTCAAAAAAATAAAAGAAAAGAATGATACTTTAAATGAATAAACTTTATCTACCAAAGCTGTAAATTATGATTAATATACTGATTCCTAAATGGCAACTGAAATCATTAGCATTTGTAGTAACTATATCAACACACATAAATGCCATACAAGAAAAGCTTATTTCTCTTTATTACTCAACATAAGAGATTCACTGGTATTTAGATTACAAGAAAAAAGAAATATATATACATACAATAAATTTTGTTACAAATTTTAAGTGTTTTTGATAATGATACCTAGAAATTTATTTTAAAAAAACATTGTTATTGATGTACCAAATTTACATAATGTGAAATTTTTTTGAAGAATAATAATTTAACATTGAAAATAGGCATCTATTCAATGCTTTTCTAAACTAAGACTAGTAAGTAATCACCAAATAGTAGTAAGTAAATGTTCAAAAATATATTACTGAATTCTCGAAAAATTATGTCTATTATGTAACAAAAGACTGCGGACATTAGGGCAAAATAAATGTTGAAAACGGTAATGCAATCTTTTAAACATTGCATAGCCTCGTTTGAGAGTTTTAAGTTTTAAAATAATAATTTTTTGTTTTTGAATACATTTTATTAATAATGTAATTCCTTTTTGCCCATAATGTAATTATTAGAATTATTTACTATGCACAAAAACTGCATCCCAAGGAAAAAGCACTATATCTTTTAAAGATCTGATGTGGTAGTGGATGGAGCTTGGTTCGAACTCGCAATCTGAGGATTAGTAGCCATGTAACATGACTATCAAGCAAAAGTCACACTTCAGTTTGAGGTTTGTTATTTGTCTTATAAAGCTTTCATCACAGATCTATGAAACCAATTTTTGCTCATCCTAATTCATGTGTTTAGACACTGTTATGGATATTTGCCAGAGTAGTTTATGATAAATGGAGTTAAAATTGAGAAAATAAGTGCTTTAACTTGTGCAACAACACAAATATAGGACAGCATATGGCAGGAACAGAATACGGTCTTAACATTTTTTTCAGCCATAAAAAGAAAAATATTGATGATTGCTTAAATAATTTATCTTATTTTAAAGAGAATTAATTCACAATTTAAAAAAATGAATATAAGATTTAAAAAAATAATATTTGAGTGTATAAAATTTTTTTGTTCAATATTTCATTATAATGACACTTTATATTTATTTTGTATTTAGTAAATTTAAGATTACATTAAAGAACTGAATTTTATAATTAAATATGAAAATTAGAAGAGAATTTTCAATTGCAACAGCAAGAATATATTATATACAAGAGTATTTTATATAAAATTCTTTCTATAAAAGTATTACCTTATTTTCTTTTGTAGACCCATAAGCTAGTCTACCTTGATCCAAAACAAATGATGGGCTTTGAAGACCTTGCTCAGCATACCTTTCTTCACGTTTCTTTTGAATATCAAAAGTCATGGCAAGACAAAAATAAGCATATTCAACAGAAGCATAAGTTAGAAGAAATGGTATGGTGACTATTGGAGCCAATGTATTAATGCTGCCAACCAGAACAAAAATGAAAGTAACACTTGCAAACAGAACAAGGGAATAGATTGGTACTTTATTTGGACCTTTCTGTAGGAGAAAAAAAGGGGAAGATTTTAATTCAAATATACACTAACATCTATATACATAAAACTTTAACATACTGACAAATCACAACAATTACATTTAAAGAAAGCATTTAAAAAGAAATATATTTGAAGAAAACCAAAGCTAAGAGTTCTTTCGATGTTGGTTTAAATTATACATAAAATAGTAATATTCTAACAAATACATTATTAGAATATACTTTATTTAAAATCCACATCAATTATAAGGAAAATTAGTAAAGATAAACATCTTGGAAGATTTCATTAAAATTCTAAATAAACATTTTAAATTCAAATTATTTTAATTCAGAGATTTATTCTTTTATATATTTGAGTTTTACAGTTATAACAATATTTTTGGACAAAAAAGACGTAAAGAAAACATTCACTAACTAAGAAGGGATTGCAAATTTATAAAAATGTACAGGATTTAAGAAATCTTCTGAACTAAGCTCGGTGACATTTCAAACTATCAAGATCAAATATTTGAATTTTTATGAGTAAAACATTTCAATGAAATAAAACAACAAACTTTTTAAATATAGTTTTCTATCCTATTGAATATCAATTATCATGTGATGACTAAAGTATAAAGTATCTTTTAAATATGTTAGGATGATATGCCAACTTAATCAAGAATAAGGAAGCATATATTAGCTTTCTGCATATTATTAGCTTGAGTTTGCATTGGCAAAACTGTCAAATATCATAACTATGAATTACAAATATTTTATTATCATAATATTTGAAAATTTAATTATTACTCAGTTTCTGGTAATTGACAAAACAATTTTATACAGGATAAAAACTTACCCCTTTGCCTAAAAACTTCAATATTGGGATAACATTTTCATTTGCCATGCTTTGAATAATTCTTGGAGTAGCATAGAGTGCACCTAAACAAGCTGACATAGCTGAAATATATAAACCAGCAAGTAAGAGGACACCAATTGCCGAAACCTGAAATGACATAAGGTGAAATAGCAGTGCTTATTTCTTATACAGAAATGATCAACTTCACATTAATTAGTTAAATATTGCAAAAATTGTTTTACATTCCAAAATATTTCTAAAGTCCAATATACAAAATTGTGTACATATTTAAACACAGCATTGAAAGAAGTACTCTTGCCCCTCTATTTATGCATTCAACTATTCTTAAATGCTTTCCAACTTATGAAAAAATATGTTTCAAAAATAGCATTTTTATTTGAAAGTCACTGTTATTCCAGTAATTAAAGAAAAATATAAGTATAAAGAGATTTTTTTAGATATAAATACATATATAAAAAAACTTAATAACAAACTAAAAAACATAATCATAATTTTGTATCATACACTTGGAATTTACATAATTCATACCAATTTAAGGTGAAGTGAAACTTTTAGGTCTATTAAAAGTAAAAGAAAATTTGTAACAAAAGTAAAGAATATAAATTTTAAGAAAATTTATATTTCATGTGAATATTGAAAAAGTATCCTTTGCTTTATATTTGTTTAAATATTTATAGTTAAAAGAAATAAAAAATAAAATCATCATCATAATAATAAACATTTACTCAAAAAACTTACTTTTGAAGCAATCATGTAATCTGTATGCAAGGCCCATCTCTGGCATGTAGCACCCAATCCAACCACAAAAGTCATATAAATGAAAAAGCTAAAATGGAAGTAATTTTATAATTTGACTCCATTTAAATACCTTATTATTTTCTAATATATGTTCATTACAGTGCTTATATTTGTAGACACTGCATGTTAAACACTAATAAGTAAATTGAAGAAATCATAAAAATTATTAGATAAAATATTTCTACCCTAAACTCTAATAAATGTGGGAACTGAATTAAAAATTTTTAAAGCACTAAATATCTATAATTTTTTTAGTCTACATATTTGTAACATATGCAAGTATTTTTTAAATTATTAGCAGGTAAAAGAGAGAGAGAGAGAGAGAGATAAATTATGTGATAATCTATAAGGTCAAAGAAATTTAACCTGTTAAATACTATTTGAAAATGATTTAAATACAAGATAAACATTTTCTAAAAAAAATTATGAATGAATTCTATACAGAAATACAAATTATCATTCTTTGAAGGTAACATTTACTTCAAGAGGAATGACGAAAATGGGGGGGAGAAGAGAAAGGGGGAAATTTTACATTAAATGAGAACTTCATTTAACTTTAGTACTGTTTTAAAATATGAATTTTTTTGAGGAGGAGGTTCTAATATATAAATATAAATTTTAGTGCAGTTTATCATCGCACTTCACACAAAATTTTGAATGTCATTAAATTCTAAGAATAATTAAGTATAATGCAATTTTAAGTTCACATGCGGATCCTATATTGTTTTTAGTTTCACTATTTTTCAAATCAATTTTTCTCCTTTTTCAGACTATATCAAATGCAGTAAAATGGTGCATCCTTAGAAAAAAAATGTCCCAACTTTCATATTAAATTGTAACACTAAAGTAAAAGTTATGAACATATTTATCTAATGAAAACAACTCGGATACAAAAACAGTGATTTACAATTCCTCAGTTTAGATTTCAAATAGGTTTAATTAATTATGCATGATATTTTAACATTATTCTAATAGGAAACACAAGAAATCATAAAAAAGTTTAGAGAAATTAATAAGATTATTTCAAGTTAAAAGTATTCTAATTAATTTCTCAGCATAGGATTTCACTGACTTAAAAAATAAATATAATTTACTGAAAATACCTTGTGCCAACAGATGCTAACGTTCCAACAGGTATATCTCTGGATGGGTTATGCAGGTCTCCACTCATGTTGATACCAGCAAGAATTCCTGTCATAGCTGGGAAAAATACTCCAAAAACTGTAAACCAGTTTTCATTATCAGTATAATCAGGGCCAGTATTATTTTTTAGATTCTCTAAATTGTATCCAACAACTCCATGATCTAAAAAAAAGTATTACATATTAATAAAACAATATATATGAAAATTTATCGAAAAGTAAACTTAATTCTCCTTGAAAGTTTCAGTGACATGAAAAATAAGAAATATAATTAGTAAATCTATTGGAAAGAAGGGTGGTAAACATATTTATCAAGCAATTAATGTCATTAAATGCTTAATCTATACATTTATAAAAAAAATAACTATTTAATGGTGGTATCTAATATACATAAAATTATATTATAAATATTAACATAAATGAATATATAGAGAATAAAAATAAAAAATTTTAGAAACAATATCACAAAAATTTGAATTTTTTAAAAACCTATTAGTAGTACAGGGTGTCCAAAAAGTTCTCATTCTCCATATTTAAAAAATCATTTTCCATGATTTTTTTTCAAGTATATTAAATTTTTCCATACAAGTAATGAAATCATGGACATTTTTTCGGCGATCGAGTTATCTGAAAAAATCTTTGGCTACCTTGATCCCCTGATGTGACCATCCCGGAGTTTTTTCTATGGGGATATTTAAAGGACAAAATTTATGAAGGTGATCCTCAAACAATGGATTATTTGAAAATCGCAATCACCCAAAGGATACAAGAAATTACTCCTAGAATGTTAAAACGCGTTTCCAAAAACATGAGCAAACGAGTTCAGCTTTGCCTCCAAGAAAGGAATGGACATTTTGAACATGTTAAAAGTGCTTTTTATCATTGGCATAAAAATAATTCTTTTTAAACCTATTGTTTTTGTAAAATAAATTCACAAATCATCAGTACGGGGACTTTTTGGACAACCTGTACATTGTTAAATCATAAGAATAAAGTTACTTTAATAGTCAGAATGTATCCAGCAATATTAAGATACAAATATATTTTAAATGACTCTAATTCTTATTTAATATATATTATATTTTTGAAGTTTCTTGATATATAAAATAAAATGAGAAATTATAGTTCAGAGAATTTTATTATTTTTGCCTTAAATTGTGTCCTTTTTTTTACTGCCATAATTTTTTAAACCTATATATATCAAATATATAGGCTTTCTAACTGTGTAAATAAATCAAATCTAAAAAATTCTAGCTTATTACTTGTTAAATTAGAAACAAATTATTTAAATTGAAGTCATACAGATTATTATCCATTATCTTTTAACACAAAATCCATGCACATGAAGTAGCAGTCCACAAATTATTTAACATGCATCTTTTAATGCTGTTGAATAAATTATATATAAAGGAAAAATAGTCACCCTAACCTATATCCACTTGAATAAATGTCCCTACAGCTAAATCCAGAGCTGCTAAAAGCAATATTATCAATAGTCCAAACTGCAAACGTATAACCCATTTTACTCCAGCCAAATTGATACCTGTAAAAAATAAAAATCTAAAACTAAATAAATCTTAATTTGGTCAAAGTTTTTTTTTTCTGCTTTTTGAAAGCTTATATTTTAAAGAATGTTCATAATTACAATTTCATATAGGGAAAAAATTAAAACCACAATGATTTATTAATTGGTTATGGAATTTTAGGTACTCCTCAAAAAGTGATGGAAAAAACACACAACAGAAAATATTTATTCTTTTAAAAAAAGAATCAAAACAAATAAACTTTTTACTCAGCTAATAAATTATACATTATATACCATATCAACTAGTAGATTAAACACTATTATCATCTGTTACATCCATTTTCTTTAAAAATGTCATGTTTAAAAGATTAAAAAAAATAGATGTCACAAAAATATAAATTATAAAGGTTGCTGTCATAACGCTGCATTTAAATTGAGTTAAGGCTCCTGAATCTAATATTATCCATGTCTATTGATTCAACTGTATCAATTTATCTCTATTTAATAAATTCTACATAAATTATATCATATAATAATAGGAAATAAAATTTATATAGATTTTCTTCCTCATTTTCCTGTTAAAAAAACTTATTTTGAAATAAAAACTTAATAAGAAAGAAAGAAAAAATAAGGAAATGATAAATTATCAGAGTTTATTAAAATTTCATCGTACTGAAAGTACTTTGATTGGATACTGGCAAAAAATCTGTATTTTATAATGTATAATTAAACTGTAATATGTGAACTTTCATTCATTTAAATAAAGTTTTAAACAATGATAGAAATATAAAATGAAAATTTTTTTCAGTAAAATATGATGCGATGATTCTATCAAATAGAAAATGTTTAAACAATATGAATACCATCATGATGCTTCCGCAGAAGAGTGTTGAGATAGTTAAACTCAAAAAATGAAATCTAGTTTACATTAGTTTATTTAAATTTTGAATTGGCATATTTATTGATACAAAATTTTGAAGTAGAATTTAGTAATAGCATACATACCTAAAAGGAGAATTATCATAGCCATACCAACAGCACGAATAGCCCAAGTATTAGTGATGTCAAGTACTTGAGAAAAAGACTCAGCAAATCCCATAACATGTAATGCACAGCTCACAGACTATTATGCAAAATAAATTGTTAGTATCTTATGATTATTAATGTATATTTTACATATGTATGTTAGTATTCAATTAATTAAAGGGCAACAGCCAGCTGACATTCTAAACCTCATCTATCTTTCATATGGGAAAAAAAAACTTAAAGGATATTAACAATAAAAGTACTATGAATTTGCAGACAAAAAATATAGAGTGACCAAAAAAGAATGTATCTTCTAAAAAAATTATTGTGGATATGGTAATAGAATGCTTTTTATACCAAAAATAATACACTACATCAAAGATTTTTACCACTCAATTTATCATCACTTATGAGAGAAAACATGAATTAAATATTCCTGATAGATAGTAACAACTACAGTTAATAAAGAAATTCCTTGAAAGAAGATATTTCAACAACTTGTATTTAGTTTCAATCAATTCATAATACTTAGAAAGTATAAAAATGACTTGATAATATACATTTTAAAATAATTAATATTAAAAATATCATATACATTATTTCATCTTTGGATATATACTTCTCAGTAAACAAATACAAATAATTATCAAGTTAAACAAATCACACTAATTATTTTGATATTTGTATATACCATGACAGATAAAGATTTTTTTTTCATATTAAAATTTATTTGAGCTCCAGTTTAGCAAAGAAGAATAATACAGATAAATAAAGTATCCAATTCAAAAACTTTAAAATTCTACTTTCATAAACAGTTTTTCATTAAAACAAATGCTTATCATTTTGTTAGCAGAAAGTATATTTAACAGATAAGGGCAATAAGATTTGTAAGTAGTTAGTATTGTTGAAAACAATATTTTATCTCTAGAAATAGTAAATAAAATCAATAATTTATCATTAGATAAAATGTATACAAATGAGTTTCCCCATAAAACCAATATTAAAAAATAATTTTTAAATTAATGCATACTTGACCAAAGCAATAGATCAAACTAACTGCTCCACCCATACGAGTCCCAAAAATGTGCGACAAAAGAAAATGAACTCCTCCACTTTCAAGGTGACATCTCTCACAGATTCCAATTCCTGACAGTACAGTAGTAGTTCCAATAAGAACTGTTAGACACACTATACCTATAGACTGAGCAATACCAGCTTCACCCTACAAATGAAAATGACATCAATAAAAAGAGAATAGTATACTTTTTCAAAGTTCATATGTTTTTTAAAAAAATTAGGCAGAAAATGAAAAAAAATATTTTTAGAAGATAATTTTTTACTTACAACAATCCAACCAACTCTGAGAAATATAATAACACTGAACAAATTGATCATGCATGATGTGAATACACCATCCCATACTCCAAATAAAACAGGTTCTGATAGAAAGAAATTAGTTTTCCACCAAGGTTTGTTGCTTGCTAACTGAAATGTAGAAAAGAATATAAGCTAATAATAAAATCATTTTATTTATTTTCAGTCATCTGGCTTAAAATTGATTGAATCATACATTCAAGTTAATCATAATAAATAGGATAGAAATTTTAAAAAATTAATATTACATGAGTGTCTTTCAATATGAAACATTGAAAATTCGTATACATATTAGGTTGGGGAAAATGAAATCCATTATTTCTCGGTAGATGGCTGTAAAATATTAATGGATTTCTATTTCCCAACCAAATATATATATATATAATTTGAAAATAAAAATCGAGCCAATTAAAGAAAAGGTAATGAACAAATTAAACTGACTGCATAATTCTATAATTCGATTGGAAAACATTTTTCTCTAGTATATTGCTTGATGGCAGCAGAACATAGGAAATTATTTGAGATAGATGAATTGCTAGTTTAAATATTGTATCAGGTAATTATCTTTTGTTCTATAGCTAATAGCTAAAATTCAGATGTGTGTAAAATTCATAATCATAATTATACATAAAAATACCATTGGACAAGATGTAATGAAATATCTCTCATTTTTCCACATGATTAGTTGTATTCAAGGCACATACACTTTTTAGAAGCTATCACAGTGACAAAAAAAAATACTTTTTTATTAAGATTCATACTTGATAACAACTGTTTGATAGCAGTCAAAATTCTGAAAATTCATACAATGAAGAACCTCAAAAATTTCATCACTTATTTAGTGAATTGGTGCACATTTTGATGACAGCTAAAAAATAGCATTTTAATATTAAATGGAACTAAAGGCCAATTATATGTAAAGTTTCATTCTTTTCTATTATATTTGGATTTATGAAGAGAAATGAATTCATTCCTTATTTTGCATCATGGTGGCTAGCAAAACTAGTCTGCTATGCCATCCTGCTCTTCCAAGTCTCCTCATTGCTGAGAAACTAATGAAGAATTAAATTTTACTGTCACCCTTCATGTTAGTAACAGATGTTTCTGAGATAACACATATGCACCAATTATTTTTCTTTAATATAAAAAACACATCTATGTATCAATTTACAACAATTTAATTCATTTAAAACATAGATAACTCAAAAAATATTTTAGATTACAAGAAATTTTGATTGATATTTAACAAAAATAAGTGATGAATATGTGAATTTTAGTCCTTGTTTTGAAAACACAGTCCCATTTCAAGCTGCTTAATATTATAAAGAAATCCTTACAAACATAAATGATGAATATTTTTTCACATATTTACCTGATCTTCATGAAATAATTCTTTGGCTCCTTTGTCATGAAAATGGGAACTACCCTCCCCTTCTCCCCAAGAGCCCAAAAGTGGGCCCTTTTCCAAAGATGGCTCTGCACTGAGACCAAAACGTTCCCAATCAACTGATTTTGTGGAGCGTGCAGAAGCATCTTTGTCAGTTGTCATGATATACTACACACACAGATAAAAAAGCTGAAATGAGAAAGAAAACATGTTTTTTTCAATAAATAAAAAAGAAATATTGTTAAAAATATATTTATCACATCATATCAAATTTGCTTTCAGCTCTGCTTCATTAGAAATTTGAATATATGGTTTCAGATAAGGTTTTACATATTCATAAAGCAAATATCAATCCCTTATAATTTAATTAAAATATCTCCATGCCCAAAAAATGTCTAGTAAAGACAAGTTTTACTTAAGATAATTAGTTTGATTAAAATTACATTTTTGTAGTTTTTCGAACACAGTAACTCAAGGAGATTGTGATTAGCGCAAGAGCACACAAGATCCTTCATTTCTGAGGATCCCACACCATTTAATTATTTTGCTTAAGGTAAACAATTATATTTTCTATTTTAATCTGAGTATTTTTAGATATTCACATTCGCCATTGCAAATACGAGATTCAAAGCAGTCAATCTGTGCCAGTTAGATACTTTAAATCTCACTAAAAAATTAATTAAAAAAAAAACCTACCCAAGTTCCATAATTAGAAAAGGATAGTTTCCTTACACAGGAAAAGACATTTATATATTTTTATATATATTTTATCTATTACATCAGTATTAGACAAAAAAAAGTATTGTGATAAGGACATTAAACAATTTACTATAAGACAAGAAAGGAAAAAAAAAATTTAAGATCTCATCAAATATTACTTTTTAATATTGGATTTTTCTACTTGAATCTTATGAGATTCAAATATACAGGTCAAATATAAAATATTTTTCTAATAATAATCTGTAGCACAAAAATTATCAAAGATATAAATAAATCTTAAAAAAATTTAATAACCTTAATTTGCCGTAAGGTGATGTAATTCCAACTTCCATCAATCTTATTACTCAAAAAATGTCATAGCCGTATTCTAGTTCTCATAACACATGGTCTAACATTTATTGTGTAACACTACAAATAACATATGTACTTTTTTTCAATAAAACAAAATGGTATGCTAAACATATGCAAGAATATTTTAACGCCTCTTGAATATAAATGATCAGTTTGGTTTCATATAATTTTCCTTCAATATAATTTTTTATGAAATAAATATTTATGTTATTGGATTAACTGTATAATTGATTCACCATTAAAATAAAATTTAAAAATAATACCCATAATAGCAAAGCTATTATATATATATATATATATATATAATAGAAAGATTTTGCACTTAACCTGTATACAAAAAGTAGCCTAATTGATGTGAATTTGCTAAGGAAAATAAATGAATTTACAACACATGAATTGGTGTTGTAAAAGAATTTGAAATTGTGATATGAATATTTCAACTTTTAAGCATAGAATAAATGTCAGTCCTCTGAATAAAGATTGCTTGCTCCTATTAATTTTCAACCTATTTTTTAAAAGTAACTATGATATAATTGCTAGAATTTTATTACAAATTTCCCTTTTAAAATGAGGGATTTTTTGAGGAAAAAATAATATTATTCCTCTTTTCTTTAACTCATATGGTGATAAGAATGATGTAATTTTCAGCTATCTAATAGCTGATTGGTTACCTATTTTTTCACAATATCAGTTAAAAAATAAATCTAGTTCTCTACATTCTGTCTTGAATCAATAGTGCATGAGGATAAAAAACCCGTGATGTGCACATATTTTTCTATAAATTTGTTTTCCCAAGGTGTAATTAGGTGGCTGATGTTTGTTTAATTTCAAAAGAATCAAATTTGTCCATGTTGTACTATTTTAAGTCAAGAGAATATGATATACATGAAAGAGGTACAATCTACATTTCCAGCTTGCAATGCAAAAGAAGGAAATTATTTGACACAACTGTATGTTGTATACCTGTATGCTATAAACAATTTAAATACAAAAGATATGAATGCTTACGTTTTATAGAAAAATAAAAAGGCATTTAATTTGCAAAACAAAGTAGCTTAAAATAGGATAAAAAATTACTTTTATGAAATGTTAGAAAAACTTTCAGAACAACATTAATCACTAACAATAAAAATGGAAGTAAAAAGAAATTAATATAGAAATATTGCTGAATCTATACTTCACAATATGTAACAATCAAATCTTTTATAATTTTCATATTAAACAATATATATATATATATATTCTTAAATGTTAGTCAGAATTTATTGAAAAAAGATGACAAACTAATTTTTTTATAGCTAAAATACATGGAATATGAGAATTAAATATTTTCCCAAATTTTATGCTAGAAATATAAATAACATATGTTACATCTTTGAAGTACATCAAGTGGCTCTGGAATAATACAATTAACTGAAAATAGAATTATAATTTTTAAATGGTATTTTCCAAAACTAAGAAAATAAGTAATTAAAAAAAGAAATATATACTTTTTTTATCTCATTAAATTTTTTAATTCAAAATTATATGTATTAAATTTATAACTAGAAAAACAATTATGGTATGAGAACTACTTTAGATAATGGAACTTTTTTATTTAACATAAACATCTGGTGTCAGAGTTCACAACATAACGAAAATGTGTATTCTTTTAATTGATTTATTCAGGATACATATGGTTAAACAAAAAAAAATTACTTCCTTTATTGGCCATTAAAAAACTGTAATAATAAATAACGCGCGTAATGTGGGTAGACATATTTAAACATTGAGCTAATTTTAAATAAGTAGGTCAATTTCATTGTTACTGATCGTAAATGTACTATGAAATATTAACATTCAACTTTTTATTTAAAAAAATTATTTGATAAGGAAATAAAACTTATGCTCGAATTATTCCGTGTATAATAATTATAAAAATATGAATTTTTTGGTCTAAAAAAGATTTTTAATCACCTGATTCATCAGGTAGGACAATGAACCATATGGACAGAATCAGCTGTCATTCATGCTTACAGGTGTTCCATTGAACTCGGTCAAGAATAGATGGGGAAAAATAAAAATAAAGGTTCAAAACAAAACATTACCACAGGTGATGCCAGATCAAAAACATCGAAGGTTCATTTTTTTAAGGGAAAGAGAAAGGAGAAAAACAAGCTCGAATTTGAACTTTAATTTAATACTGTTAATTTATGAATTCAAATTAAAATATGGTTTCCTGTGCCTAGGAGTTCCTACGCATATTAGTTTCCGTAACATGTGCTAATTAGTAATTAAGAAATAAAATACGTAAATATCATTATATTTAAACAGTTAGTCTTAGGATTTAAATGTTAATATCAGTGCGGATCTAAGTTTGATCCCCAGGTTTATAAAAAATATTCAAAATGTCAAATTTTAAAAAAAATTCGAAGTCAGTACAGAGAAATTTGTGAGTTTTTACAGCATCATTGCTTGTTGAAAAAGAGCTGTTGTTTGTTCAGATAGCAAGAGAAGTTCTGATACAAGAGAAGTTTCTTACTTTATCATTCATGCAAATGAAACATTGCTGTCATCAAGAACACAAACAGTTTGATAAACTGAATGTAGGGTATGATGATAAAATTGTGCTTCAAAGACAAATTTTAGAGAAATTTTCTCAACCATCTGCCATTTGTCAGCTTCTGCGATCGTGACAGTTTTACATAAAATTTAACTTGCGATTTTATTATATAAGTTGTAAAATGCATCCAATTTGGAATAAAAAAGATTAAAAGGAAATTATTCGAAAATTATACTAAAATTATCATTATATTATAAATCATTAAACTCACTATGTTGTTTAATACGAAAAAAACAGATTTTTATTTCCTAGTGGGCACAGTATACAAAGAATACTTTGGTTGGTACTAGTATAGAAGAAAACTCGTGGGAGAACAAAATTTTGAAGCATTTTTACTTTTTAGATCTCCTGGAATCCGAAAAACTCATTTTTGGAATTTTTGTCTATGTGATAACGCTTTGAATGTGATATAGCGCCTTGAACTAAATGGATGAAATTAGATGTATAGCCTAAACTTATACGTAATCAAATTTTGAGGGACATCCATTAACAGGAAATAAGTACACCCATCTGCAAATAGCACACAATAGCTACAAAACGTAGAATAGATAAATATTAATGAACAATTTCGGCATTTGAAGAATAGGCCATTTGACTTGAATGTAAATATTATGGGATATGGAGCGACAAAGGCTATAATCCCCGAAAAGGCCATTTAAAATATTTTGAACCAAATATGCCAAAAAGTTGATCATTTGCTGATCCGAACTACTGAATGCATGTAAATGTGATTAACTCAAAAATGCGAAGATTATATTAAATGAAAATGAATATTTGATCTTGTTCGCTGCCACACTCGTTGTGGGTTGACCAGAACGTGGCTCATCATCGATGGTTTCCTTTCCCTCCCGAAAACGTTTCAACCAGTCGTAAACGCATTTTCTGCTCACGAAGTCTACTCTGTACACCTGCACCAACATTGCATGCGTTTCTGTGGCTGTTTTTCCAAGTTTGTAAGAGATTTTCCTGTTCATCCGTTGCTCCATTACAATTTGAAGTGAGTTTTCACACACACACCGTTTGACTGGCCGTAGCAGACTAATATGCGTCGCTTTATTATGCTACTTGCTACGTGGCATCTCTTCATAGCTCTATCCCTGCGCATACGTGTGAGAGTATTTTTCACTCACTTTGCTTTTGAGATATCCATCCATTCATTCACCGATTTTTTTAGACGCACCTTGCATGTTAGCCCGTTTTTCGATTAAAAAAAGCATTAAACCAAATAACAAGTCTAGTTTTAAAATATTTAATATTTTAATTGCATCCAAAAACATAATATTTAATATTCAAAAGAGTTTCTGCACTTAAAGAAAATGATTGTGTTTATGCACTGGCGTTTTGTCAGCCAAACTATTAGATCAGCTGCTACGAAATTAGAATACAGATTTCAGTTTAGAATGTTCACTGAAAAACGAATTTTCACATTTCAATTAATATACTATTTAATTAAAAATTAAACGAAGATTTAGGCATCTTTCTGTGACAACTACCAAATATTTTATTGTACAAAATGAATCTTTACACTATTTTGAAATTGAAATTTTTAAATTATATTAATTCAATTGTTGTGCAATTTTTTCTTAATTTCTATATTTTTTAAAAAGATAATATTATTAAAGATTTTTAACAATAGATTTCCTTATTGCAGTTCAATTCAAACCGTTTTCACTGTTTCATTAAATATCAAAATAAAAATATAAATAAATATTCCTCTTCCATTGTTGAAAGCTATAGAAGAGACATTTTTTGAAAAGGTCTTAATTTACTTGAAAAATTGATAACATGACATTACCTAACCTTAAAAAAAGTCATGAGCAATTTGCAATAGATTACGGAAACATAAATTTTTAATGACTATGCATTGTCATGAAAATCGTCTTTATTACGCGCATTTTTTCGATTGTTTGAAGAGTTATGAACATCCAGCTATATATAAAAGATTTAATTAAAATCAAACAAAACCCGTACTACCGGCTAAGCAAAGATCGATAGTTGCTTACAAATAACACAAAAAATTGATAAAAATAAGAAATTAAAAGTTTATTACGTCTAAAGATTTCACCAACACTCAAATAAATATAGAGAAAAACAAATAAGATTTTCATTTCCAAGCTATCTTGAATAGAAACTTATGCAAAACTTAAATATTTAAAAGAGCAATGGAAATGATTAAAATTGCGTTGCAGTAATGGAAAGTATTACTGCGAATATTACGCATATGTTTTTTTTTAATTATGAAAATCAAAGACAAAATTTCATTATAATTGATGTCACTTTAAAAAAATAAAAGATAAACTTTTCGAATTTTAAGATAATGTGTGAAAATATCTTTTGAATGATAGTATCTCCGAGATTATCAAAGAAAATGTTTTGTTTCATTCCTAATTAATCAAAATTTCAAAGAAAGATACTTGTAACTTCATTTATTAAAGTTCTCCGTATATTCTTTGACTGATTTCTTGGTAGTTTCCTATGAGAATATTTCACCTATCTGGCTCAAAATAGCTGTCAAACTAATCAATCCATTCCGTTTATTGAATTGATTAGTGAGAAATTTTTCACAGACGACTTAATGATTATACATTCTCAAGCCTATTAGGTGCTTGCATGTATTTTCTACATTATTTTCACTTTAAAAAGACATTTGTTGAAAGATATTGATACAATATAAACTAATCAAAATATCTTCCATCGTTTTCTACAAATATTTACAATTTTCGTTTAATAAATCTTATAATTGGTTGTCTTTGATTTTTTTTTCAGAACGTTCAGCGTCATTGATTTAGAAATCATCA
>JAOUZG010010699.1:3369949-3434896 GCA_026289955.1 Argiope argentata
AGTGCGGTCATCTAATTAGACCTTTTTTTTTCTTTAAATGCACTGAAGAGGGGTCATCTAATTAGCCTATTTTTTCTTCTTTGAAGGTATTTCAGAGGGTTTATCTATTTAACTCTTTTTTGTCTTTCAAGGCACTTCAGTGCGTTCATCTAATTAGACCCTTTTTTCTTTAAATGCACTGCAGAGGGGTAATCTATATTGCCTTTTTTTCTCCTTTGAAGGTATTGCTTAGAGTTTATCTATTTTACTCTTTTTGGTCTTCCATGGCACTTCAGTGCGGTCATTTAATTAGACCATTTTTTATCTTTAAATGCACTGAAGAGGGGTCATCTAATTAACCCTTTTTTTTCTCCTTGAAGGTATTGCAGAGAGTTTATCTATTTTACTCTTTTTTGTCTTTCAATGCACTTTAGTGCTGTCATCTAATTAGACCTTTTTTTTTTAAATGCACTGAAGAGGGGTCATCTAATTAACCCTTTTTTTCTCCTTTGAAGGTATTGCAGAGCGTTCATCTATTTTACTCTTTTTTGTCTTTCAAGGCACTTCAGTGCGGATATCTAATTAGAAATTTTTTTTCTTTAAATACACTGCTGAGGGGTCATATAATTAACATTTTTTTTCTCCTTTGAAGGTATTACAGAGGGTTTAACTATTTAACTCTTTTTTGTCTTTCAAAGCACTTCAGTGCGGTCATCTAAATAGACCTTTTTTTCTTTAAATGCACTGAAGAGGGTTCATCTAATTAGACTTTTTTTTTCTCCTTTGAAGGTATTGCAGAGGGTTTATCTATTTTACTCTTTTTTGTCTTTCAAGGAACTTCAGTGCGGTCATCTAATTAGACCTTTTTTTCTTTAAATGCACTGAAGAGGGGTCATCTAATTAGCCTATTTTTTCTCCTTTGAAGGTATTGCAGAGATTTCATCTATTTTATTCTTTTTTTGTCTTTCAAGGCACTTCATTGGGGTAATCTAATTAGACCTTTTTTTAAAAATGTACTAATTTTAAAAATGTCATCGTACTGTAATTTTAAAATGTCATCAAATTATACCTTTTTTTCTGTAAACGCACGAAAGAGGGGTCATCTATTTATTCCTATTTTATTTAAATACTTTGCAGAGGGGTCATCTAATAACCCCTTTTTTTAATTTTGAATTCACTAAAGGGAGGCATCTAATTAGTGCTTTTTTCCTCCTTTGAAGGCACTGCAGAGGGGTCATCTATTTAGCCCTATTTTTCTTTAAATTCACTACTGGGGGGCATCTAATTAGTCCTTTTTTTCTGCTTTCAAGGCACTGCAGAGGGTTCATCTATTTAACCCTTTTTTTGTCTTTCAAGGCACTTCAGAGGGGTCTTCAAATTATACCTTTTTCTTCTGTAAATGTACTGTAGAGAGGTCATATATTTATCCCTTTTTTTCTTTAAATACAGTGCAGATTAGTCATCTAATTAGCCCTTTTTTTCTTTAAATTCACTACTTGGGGGCATCTAATTATTCCTTGATTTTTCCTTTAAAGGCACTGCAGAGGAGTCATCTAATTAGCATTATTTTTCTTTAAATTCACTACTGGTGGGCGTCTAATTAGTCCTTTTTTCTGCTTTGAAGGCACTGCAGGGGGGGGGGGTCATCTATTTAACTCATTTTTGTCTTTCAAGGCACTTACGTGCGGTCATCTAATTAGACCTTTTTCTTCTTTAAATGCACTGCAGATTGGTCATCTATTTAGTCCTATTTTTCTTTAAATTCACTGTTGGGTGGGCATCTAATTAGTCCTTTTTTTCTGTTTTGAAGGCACTGCAGAGGGGTTCATCCATTTAACTCTTTTTTGTCTTTCAAGGCACTTCAGTGCGGTCATCTAATTAGACCTTTTTTTTTAAATACACTGCAGAAGGGTCATCTAATTAGAACTTTTTTCTTTGAATTCATTGCTGGGGGGCATCTAATTAGCTCTTTTTTCTCATTTGAAGGCACTGCAGAGGGAGTCATCTATTTAACTCTTTTTTTGTCTTTCAAGGCACATCATTTGGGTCATCTAATTAGACCTTTTTTTTAAAAATGTACTAATTTTAAAAATGCCATCGTACTGTAATTTTTAAAATGTCATCAAATTATACCTTTTTTTTCTGTAAATGCACTAAAGAGGGGTCATTTATTTATCCCTTTTTTATTTAAATACATTGCAGAGGGGTCATCTAATAACCCCCTTTTTTTCTTTGAATTCACTGCTTTGGGTATATAATTAGTCCTTTTTTTTTCTCCTTTGAAGGCACTGCAGAAGGGTCATCTATTTAGCTCTATTTTTCTTTAAATTCACTGCTGGAGGCATCTAATTAGTCCTTTTTTTCTGCTTTAAAGGCACTGCAGAGGGGACATCTATTTTTTTTTTTGTCTTTGAAGGCACTTTAGTGGGAACATCAAATTATACCTTTTTTTTTTTCTTTAAATTTACTGAAAAGGGGTCATCAATTTATCCCTTTTTTTCTTTAAATACAGTGCAGAGGGGTCATCTAATTAGCCCTATTTTTCTTTGAATTCACTGCTCGGACGCATGTAATTATCCTTTTTTTTTTCTCCTTTAAAGGCACTGCAGAAGGGTCATCTATTTAACTCCTTTTTTGTCTTTCAAGGCATTTCATAGGGGTCATCTGATAAGACTTTTTTTCTTTAAATTCACGAAAGAGGGGGCATCTAATTAGCCCATTTTTTCTCCTTTGAAGGCCATAAAGAGGGGTAATCTATTTAAATCTTTTTTTTTGTCTTTCAAGGAACTTCATTGGTTTCATCTAATTAAACCTTTTTTTTTTTTGTAAATGCACTGAAGAGGGGTCATCTAATTAGCCCTTTTTTCTTTAATTATATTGCAGAGGGGTCACCTAATTAACCCCATTTTTCTTTGAATTCACTGCTGAGACACATCTAATTAGCCCTTTTTTTCTCCTTTAAAGGCACTGCAGAGGGGTTATTTCTTTAACTCTTTTTTTATTTTTCAAGGTATTTCACAGGGGCCATCTAATTAGAATTTTTTTCTTTAAATTCACTGAAGAGGGGTCATCAATTTAGCCCCTTTTTTCTTTAAATACGGTTCAGAGGGTTCATCTAATAACCCCATTTTTTCTCCTTTGAGGGCACTGCAGAGTGGTCATCTATTTAACTCCTTTTTTGTCTTCCAAGGCACTTCAGTGGTGTCATCTAATTAGACTTCTTTTCTTTAAATGCATTGCAGTGTGGTAATCTAATTAGCCCTTTTTTTCTTTAAATACAGTGCAGAGGAGTCATATAATTGGCCTTTTTTTCTATGAATTTACTGCTGGGGGCATCTATTTAGCGCTTTTTTCTCCTTTAAGGCACTTCATTGGGTTCATCTAATTATTCCTTTTTTCTTTAAATACAGTGCAGAGGGGACATCTAATTAGCTCTATTTTTTTTTAGAATTCACTTCTAGGAGGCATCTAATTAGCCCTTTTTTTCCTGCTTTGAATGCACTGCAGACGGGCAACTTTTTAACTCTTTCTTTGTCTATGAAGGCACTTCATTGTTGTCATCTAATTAGACCTTTTTTTCTTTCTTTCAAGGCACTTCAGTGGTGTCATCTATTTAACTCTTTTTTTTTTCTTAACTTTGAAGGCATTTCAGTGGAGTCAGCTATTTAGACCTTTTTTTTTTTCTTTCAAGGCACTTCTGTGGGGTCATCTAATTAGCCATTTTTTTTCCTTTCAAGTCACTTCAATTGTGTCATCTATTTACACCTTTTTTTCCCATTAAATTCAGTGCAGAGGGGTCATCTATTTAGCCTTTTTTCTTTGAATTCACTACTGGGGGGCATCTAATTATTCCTTTTTTTCTCCTTTGAAGGCGCTGCAGAGGGGTAATCTAATTAGCCCTTTTTTCTTTAAATACTGTTCAGAGGGTTCATCTAATTAGCCCTTTTTTTCTCCTTTCAAAGCACTGCAGAGAGGTCATCTATTTAACTCTTTTTTTTTTTAACTTTGAAGGCATTTCAGTGGGGTAAGCTATTTAGACTTTTTTTTTCTTTAAATGCACTAAAGAGGGGTCATCTAATTACCGCTTTTTTCTTTAAATACTCTTCAGAGGGTTCATCTAATTAGCCTCTTTTTTTTCTCCTTTAAAGGCATTGCAGAGGGGGTCATCTATTTTTATTCTTTTTTTTTTGTCTTTGAAGGCACTTTAGTAGGGTCATCAAATTATACCTTTTTTTTCTTTAAATGCACTGAAGAGGGGGTCATCTATTTATCCCTTTTTTTTCTTTAAAGCAGTGCAGATGGGTCATCTAATTAGCCCTATTTTTCTTTGAATTCACTGCTGGGACGCATCTAATTAGTCCTTTTTTTTCTTCATTGAAGGCACTGCAGAGGGGTCATCTATTTAATTCCTTTTCTGTCTTTCAAGGCATTTCAGAGGGGTCATCTAATTAGACTTTTTTTTCTTTAAATTGACTGAAGAGGGGGCATCTAGTTAGCCTTTTTTTTTTCTCCTTTGAAGGCACACCAAAGGGGTCATATATTTAACTCTTTTTTTTTTTTTCGTCTTTTAAGCCACTTCAGTGGGGTCTTCTAATTAGACCTTTTTTTTTCTATAAATACAGTGCAGGGGGGTCATCTAATTAGCCCTTTCTTTCTATGAATTCAATGCTGTGGGCATCTAATTAGCCCCCCCCCCCTTTTTTTTTTCTCCTTCGAAGACACTGCAGATGGGTCATCTATTTAACTCTTCTTTTTTTATGTCTTGAAGGCAATTCAGTGGGGTCATCTATTTAACTTCTTTTTCGTCTTTCAATGCACTATAGTGGTGTCATCTAATTAGATTTTTTTCTTTAAATAAAGGGTAATCTAATTAGCAATTTTTTTTATAAAATACAGTGCAGAGGTGTAATCTAATTAGGCCTTTTTTTGTTTTAATTCACTGTTGCGGGCTTTTTTGTGTCCTTTGAAGGCACTACAGAGGGTTCATCTTTTTATGTCTTTCAAGGCACTTCAGTGGGGTCATCTAATTAGCCATTTTTCTTTGAATTCACTGCTGGAGAGCATCTAGAAAGCCCCTTTTTTCTCTTTTGAATACACTGCAGAGGGGTCATCTATTTAAATCTTTTTTTTTCTTTTTTCTTTTTCTCTTTCAAGGCACTTTAGTGGGTTCATCTAATTAGACTTATTTTTCTTTAAAATCAGTGCAGAGTGGTCATCTATCTAGCCCTTTTTTTCTTTGAATTCACTTCCAGGGGCATCTAATTATCCCATTTTCTCTCGTTTGAAAGCACTGCAGAGGGGTCATGTATTTAACTCTTTTTTTTTTTTGTCTTTGAAGGCACTTCAGTGGGATCATCTAATTAGACCTTTTTTTTTAATGCACTGAAGTGAGTTCATCCAATTAGCCCTTTTTTCTCCACTGAAGGCACTGCAGACGGATCATTTATTTAACTCCTTTTTTTTTTTTTTAAATCTTTCAAGGTACTTCATTGGGGACATGTATTTAGCTCTTTTTTATTCTTTGAAGGCACTGCAGAGGGTTCTTCTGTTTAGCCCTTTTATTTTCAAGGCACTGCAGAGGAGTCATCTTTTCAGCACATCCTTTTTTTTCTATAGAAGATGTCCATTTTAGTCAAACCTTAGAAGAAAATTTCTGAGACCGCAAGAGATACAAACGTGCTTCTAAAAGCACAAATGCTGAAAATTACGTTTTATTTCCATTTGTTTCATTTAATTAATTTACTACTGAAAAATATTATGAAATCAAAACTTTGCTATTTTAAATTAATCACCAAAATGTCCTCTAACAATAGTTTATTGAATTTCCTTGATATAGTTGAAACATTGAAATGACTCAAATCGTCTAAAATATAATAATCAAAATTTAAAAACTAAGCCATTTTTAATTGTAAAATATTGAATCTTATAATATTAGTTTTGCAGTGCGTGTTAAAAATGTTGAGGTTGCAAGAGTATTTCGTTAAATATGACAAATGAGAGGAGGGTATTGTATAACAATTGTTATTTTTTAAAACTAAAACAATATAAAATATAATTCTATATGGCATTTTAAAAACTTTTTCCAGCTGGAAAAAATTAAATCCACCTAGTACATAATATGGTCCAATTGTCGAAATTAGACAACTGGACCATATTATTTACTATGTAGATTTAATTCTCTTTGCATTCCACTAGATATACGGGGTTGGCGGTGTCCTGGTGGGAAGGTCTCAATTCGTGAGTAGGGTTTGAGGTTCGAGACCCGATTCCACCGAGGGACCGTCGTGCAAGGGGGCCCGTTGCATGCCAAATGTCCCCCCGCTGATGAGGTGCGGTGTGGAGAGGAGGTCCCAGCTCAGATGTTGTCCTCGTCATCTGAATGTGACTTCAAATTACGAGGTCTCTAATAGCCCTAATGTTGCTTTAGAAAGGACATAAATATAACTAAATCGAAATCAAACCACTAGATATACGGATTCATTCATAAGAATTGCAAGATTTTAATAATACTTTAATAGGCAGTGATTTAGTGGTTTCAATAAGCAATAATTATCAAATGCAGAAGAATTTAAGAGATTTTCATACATTACATGATGTAAGATGGAAATACTTTCAACTATGAAGACTTTGCAAAATAAAATATATCCGAATGATTTTTTTCACAAGCTTGTAAAAATTAATTATAATTTACAACTCAGCATTTCATCTTTGAATTTCTACTTTATTTTTTCAAACAAAAGGAACTTTAATAGACATTTTAATGCTTCTATTCTTAATATTTTGCATACGCAAATTAACTGTCGCAAGTTTAAAAAAATATTATTCCTAATAGAAGTAAATGCGATCTATTATGAAACATTTGAACAATGAAAATCATTTCTAACGGCACTCTTTCAGATGATAATGAATAAATTTCGAATGAACTTAGCGCTTCATCGAACTCTTTGATTAAGTGTACTACGTTTCCTATAAACAAAGCAATGATTATTGAAAATATTTATCCATATTAAAAAATAAATAAAATAATAATAAAAAGTCATATATCTGAAATTTTGTACGAGTTTTGCAACATTTATTGCGTAAATCTTTTGAAAATTTCTGGCTCAGATTACCGATTTACACTTTCGTAATCCACCAATATTTAAATAAAAGATACAAGTTCAGTAGATGTATTCTGTTCCGCCAATGAAAAGAATTCCCTAAAATCCTGCGTCGTGAACCTGCACGTTCAGTGGAGCAAGCACTATAAAAATGCCGCACGTAAATGAAAAGAACGTATTGATCATAAGACCGAACATTGGTTTCGTTCACGTCACGTTTCCAATTACGTGTGACCTACTGGATTTAGGAATGAATCGCCACCTGTTCACCATACGCTCTGACTTGTCTTGAAAAGTTTACTGTCCACGTAAATCACGAAAAGTGTTCTTTATTTTTTTTCTTTGCGTGCTCGATCAAGTGCGGAAATCACCAACTGTACAAACAAGATTAATTGAATTGACTACGCACAACTGTACACTCCTCTGAATAGCTAAATTGCTCAAGAACCTGCATGTAAAATAATCCCCGTTGCACAACAAGTTTTCCATAATTGACATAAGTCCACATTTTTTCACACACAGAGTATTTCTGTTTGAATACTATCTTCTCATTTTTTTTTTCAATTCGGACTATAGCTCACACTCTCTCTATTTATCTATATCTATATATAAATAAGAACAAAAAATATAAAATAGAATAATTTTAACCCTTAATTTTAAATCAAATTTTAAAAAAATTTAAGAGAAGAGAAATTTTGATTATTATAGCACCTAACCTGCTACAAATTATAACATTGAAAATATTGTCAAAATAACTACTTTTTTTAAAAAAAATTATTAAAATAATACATATACGTATATATATATATATATTTCTGTTTCAACTTGGTTGCTTTGGTCTCTTTCTCTCTATATATATGTATAGGGGAGTATAATATACAACTTTTTCAAATATTAATGAAAACAATTTTTTCTAAATTAATTAAAAAACTAACTTTCTTGCCAAAAAAATCTTCATTTCCCCGCTGCCAAATAATGAATTCAGTTTATCTTTTCCCCACGCTAATGAGGTTAGGATTAACATGTTTCCGACCAATTATTTCAAACGATTCTGTTTATTTTCTTATGGTTTGATGAATTTAAAATTAAACATTGTTAATGAATCGATTTTTTTAATCATTTTGAAATGCTTTCGAATTAAAATAATATAGAATAAAGAAAATCAAAAATTTCTTATCTTTATTGTGTTACCTCACCTGGTGTAGAAAATTCACGCATTTTGCTTTTGCCTCAATTGGTGTTGAAAATTCAATGCCAATTTGTTCAATAGATACGAACTTGATTTTTTGGCCAGTCATAATTTTTTGATTACGCATTTATAATAGTAATTATTTAATAAAAATTAACTAAAATAAAATTTTTCTTTGTTGACCTAAGTAAGAATTGACTTAATTTTTTTATATTACTTGTTTAATTAAATAAAAGTAGAAATCAATTAGAAAAGAATAAAATAAATAAAAGATAGAGAGCTCCCCTTTTTTCCTTATACTTAATTAATCCATTGCATTTTCTATTAAGTTTCTGAGTATAACGCAGTTTAGTGCAGCTATATTTTTTCTATTTTGAAGCAACATTACATGGAGTCGAGATATGAAATTTTCAGTTGCAATCAGATGACGAGGTGGCCACTTGGGCGAACGGAAAAAATTTATTTGAAAAACTTTTGACATCAATAGATCTGGATACATTAGGCCTACTTGCATGGGCACTTTTCAGTGAAATCAGATTTTATGCCCGCATCCCCCAAGTTTCAAAGCAAAATTTTACCACAGCACTCCTAAAACAAAGAGAATCAATTGTGCATTTTAGTTCTTCTTTTTAACGATTAGACCCAAAATATAATACAAATTTACATTTATGGTGGGAAGACACATATTAAAATTCGTATAATTAAATAATATTATTTTTGAGTAATCGCATTTACATATGTATGAACAGACATTATTCACATCTACAAATCTGTTTTTGGCGTCAACAAAAATCCGTGAATGAAAAATAATAAAATCCATAGGTGAAAAATAAAAATTTTACTATCAGCACAAGCACCTCAAAAAAAAAAAAAACAGCTTTTAATAACGCGTTGCATTGCATTTACAAAAGCTCTGATTTTTTTAAAAAGTTAATGACTACAGCAAATAGAACCTAGAAGTGTCTTTTTGAGCGTGTGATAATACGAAATGAAATAAACAGGAAATGTGATATTTTTTAAGCAATAAATGCGAGACAAAGTTTTTTGGGATCGTTTGCAATACTAAAGTGACTCATTCGATGAAACGATTAAAATGAATAAAAATATAATTTAAACTTGCACGAACAAGTGGTTCTTGGCCGTTCTAGAAATGATGTTCGGACATGATACATTGAAATAAGCATGGCAGATTTCATTTTAATCTTTTATTTCTGCTCTCTTTGCTTACCAAGGTGCTTACAAAAAATGAAAATGTATCAAGCACATTATATCTCACTGTTCGAACAATTAGCAAAAAACATACACATCAAAATGTGGTTTTCAGAAAGAATTAACCTCAGAAAAATGACACAATCTTTGAATAAATCGGACATAATTCAGTTTTTTATAAGAAATGTAGCAGTTAAAGTTAAAACGAAATTCTGAACATCGAAGATATGTAAGAATATAAAAGGTTTAGTAATGATGAAATGCTTAAATTAATTATTGCCTATTTTGTGTAAACACCGTGGCATTGAAGTCGGATTTCGGAAATCATAACTATGTTTCGGAGGCAAGGACAACATGTTCAATGCGACAGTCGAAGAATCTATCTTTTTTTATTAGGTCTTCAGCTCGCTCGATTCAAACGAAGAAAATCAACTTAAAACAATTCCTGGAAACTATTCGAAGGAAGGTAGATTAAGTGTTATCCTCATTTTCAGGACATGTTTTACTCATTTCAGGATATTTAGCTATTCCGCATATGGCAAAGTAATATCCCGATTTTTTATTCTAGCAAATCAAGTAGTCGCTTAGTATTAAATCCTCCATTTAAAGTTTACATTTACCTTTTCCTTTTAAGCGATACAGACACTACACCAGGAGAATTCTTCATCAGCTTTCAAAACGGTATAGAAGCTGTATTACTCAGTCACAAGAATTTCCCTTTGCAAGGGGAATGAAATAATCAATCCTTTAATCATAGTTCAAATATTTTGTTCTGCTAGTTTATTTCGAAATCCCTTAGACGGATTCTCTATTAAAACTAAATGCGCATCAGTATTACATCGATATCTTTCCGATATTGTCAGGCCTACAATATGTCCAACAATATTGTGGAGATATAATCTATAATAATATTATAAATGTGAAAATTTGGAAGGACGGATGATGTTAGTCAATCACGCCAGAACAAAACTAAACTGGATGAAATTTAGCACAGAGATAGATTATAGTCTAGAATAGAACATAGGCTACTATTTATTCCGATTATCTAAGTGGCTAATTTTTTATCAATTGAAAACTAACTTTCGTACTCTAATGAGGTTAGGCTTAACATGTTTTCGATCGATTATTTCGAATAATTAAGTGTATTTTCTTTGATGCATCTAAAATTAAACATTGTTAATTCATAGAATTTTCAGATTCATTTCGAAGTATTTTCGAATTAAAATAAAACAGAAAAAAGGAAATTGATAATTTCTAATCTTTATTGCTTTACCTTAACTGGCGTAGAAAATTCACGCATTTGCGTTGCTCCAATTTATGTTGAAAATGGAGCAACGTATGCGCATGCTCAGTGTGTTCTAATTGTCGACACCTGCATTTTCAATGTACACGGACTTGATTTTGTTTTGGCCAGACTAATCAGTAAAATGATTTTGAATAATTTATTTGCCGTTATGTTTTATTTAAGATTCCCACTTTAAATAGATAGATTTTTAGGCTAGTTGTGTGGTAATTTTTCTGTACCGATTTGTTAGGGTTTACATTGCCGACATTTTTTTTTTGTTATTGTAATTCGATCTTTCCTATTCCTTCTCCTTCATTATTTAGTGCTGTATGTATATTTTTGGCCTATTTTTATTATTTTCGATTCCATTTTTTTGCGTGCATTCCATTTTTTGCTTTTATTGATTTTTTTTTTCTATATTTCCGTTAATTTGATGCAGCGTTCATCGAAACCTTTCAGTTGTCTAGCTCATAATGTTTTTTGGTTATGTTCACAAACAGACATATTGTTTAAAATGTTTTTAGGACTAGGGAAGGTCCAAGATTTGGCAACATCTTGAATTCGAATGTTTCGGCGATTACAATATTTCCTCTGTATTTCATTTATGAGTAAATAATAAGAGTCAAATGTTGTGCCCCACGATGTGAAACAAAATTTGTTTCGAACTAATTAATCATTTAAAGTCGACTATCAGCGACATAAAAAGAGTAAATAGCATAGCCAAATTTACTTCCAATGCTTGCATGAACATCTAGTTTACAAATCAAATATAATTTCTTTTAGAATGAGCTTTACAAATATGCATTTGTTTTCAGGTTGAAAGCAGTCAATGTTTGGAAAGCTTTACGCGTGCTTAAAACAACAATCTCTTCTCTTTCCTTCCACATCCGCATAAATAATTCAATTTTAATGAAAACTAATGCTGTTCACCTTGAGAACTCATTGATCGCATCGACAAGTTTCGAAATTGCCGAAAGGTTCATTTACAGCTAATTTCATCCATTTCACATTCAGATTTAATCCTTTTGACCCGATTAAAATTTCAAATTCTATATGAAAATGGCCTTTTTTACCATAACTAATAGGACAGTAGGATCTATTAACTCAAAAATAAATAAAGATTAAAATGAAATCTGATATGCGTATTTCAATGTATCATGTCAGAACGTCATTTCTTGAACGGCCAAAGCACCGCGTGCTCGTGCGAGTCAAATTATATTTTTATTCATTTTTATTGATTCATTGAATGTGTCACTTTAGTACTGCAAACGATCCAAAAAAAACTTTCTCTCATTTATTGTTTAAAAAAAATATCACATTTCATATTTATTTCATTTCAAATAACCGCGTGCTCAAAATGATATTTTCCCAGGTTTTATTAGCTGAAGTCATTAACTTATTATCATGTCAGAACATGATATTTTTTTAGAAATGAGGTTTTGTGGCGTCAACAAAAACCCGTAGGCGAAAAATAAAAATTGTATTATCTGCACGAGCATCTCAAAAAAATATCAGCTGTTAATAACGCGTTGCCATCGCATTTACAAAAGCTCCGGTTAAAAAAATAAGTTAATGACAACAGCAAATAAAGCCTTAAAAAAAGTCATTTTGAGCACGTGATTGTATGAAATGAAATAAACAGGAATTGTGATATTTTTTTAAAACAATGAATGCGAGATAAAATTTTTTTGGATCGTTTGCAATATTAAAGTGACACATTCAATGAATCAATTTAAAATGAATAAAAATATCGCAAGAGCACGTGGTGCTTGGCGGTTCAAGAAATTATGTTCTGACATGACACATTGAAATACGAAAGGCAGATTTCATTTTAATCTTATTTTTTAAAAATCAGAGCTTTTTTAAATGTGATGGCAACGAATTATTGAAAGATGATTTTTTGAGCTGCTCGTGCAGATAAAATTTCAATTTTTCGCCTACGGATTTTTGTCTAACTCATTCCCAAAATAATATGTTCCCACATAATAAATTCTGATTTTTGACAAACATATGCCCATTAGAACAGTAAGCGTAAACATAATATACGTTGAGCAATTATCAATTTTCACGTGACTTCTATATTTAAACCGTAGCGAGTCTGAGTTCTGGTTCCGATTTTCGTCCAACACTCTTTCCTGCAGCATTATACCAGCCAAAGGTCACGACGAAGTATTGTGAAGGCCGCCTCAGAAGTAGAATGACTCAATGGAAATTCAGGTCAACCAGGATTCCGCTCGTGAAATCAGTAGGTCCAATCCAGGTCAACGGCCCGAAGAGAACAGGAACTCCGTTTGTTTCCATTTTCAACACGGAAGGATTCACCAGGTAATACAAAAATAGAGGCACTATTTAATCGCTTAACAGCTTTCATATTCCATAACAATGATTGAAGAGCTAAAAAAGACGATCATTGAACTATCTTCAAACTGCACCTCTACGTGGGATCAGGAAGAATAGTTTCTGCAGATATAATCACATTTCCTCTTTTGGACGAGTTTCCTTTTCAAATAGAAGACATTTATGCACGCAAGCCGCTGTAATAAGACATAAAACTACGCAAAACAGATCGGACTATAATAAAAATTAGATTTATTCAGAAATTTGCATCCAGAGAATGTCTAAAAATAAGCGTAAAATAAGTTCTTTTTGTTTAAAAACTGTTCTAATTTTAATTAAGCGATAATAAAAACTAAAAAGTTGAGTACAATAAATAAAATGAAATTAAAATAACTATACAATTCAGATCTAACATATTAAATTCTAAAATTTCTTTGATGGAATAATTTGCACAAACAATAAAATTCTAATGAATCAAAAATCTTAAACTATTCACTTACGATTTCTAGAAAAAAAAAATGGTTTCAGTCCGATTTAGAGAGGACAATCACAGGGGGGAAAAAAGAATTATAGACAATAGAAAATTCAAGGCCCAGAGGTAAAAATCTGAATTGAAGAGGTTCCATAACATATGTATTTAAATTAGAAATTTCATTTATTATTTTGTAATTTATCTTAGAATTTGAACTATTAATAATATAATATCTTTACCCACCTTTTTATTACTATTTGTAGGAATGAACAGGATTCCCCCTTCTATACAACACTTTTGTTAAATTCCCAATTTTTATTTTAGAATTAAATTAAATAAACTTATTATATGGCATCTTCAATCTTTCAGTATCTCATTCTCTGCACTATCCATGTTTTTATACATATTCTTTTTAAAAAAATCTTTTGGATTAGGCTTTTTTTTTTTAGCTAAGCCCTTAATTGATTTTATCGTATGGTGTTAAACAATTCAGAAATTCTCATAAAATTGATTGGCAAAATCAATACATTTCAAGTAAAAATGTTCAATTTCCTTTTCAACTTGCACCATTTAGTCTACAATGCCTCAAAAAGTTCTACAATGAGGATTGGCTCTTACCAACATTTACTAAAACATCTTATTCGAGATCTTTAAATCCAAACAATTTTGATTTGCAATACAATACTTAATGAGAAAAAATGTGCAATAGTACACAGAAATAAAGGACAACAATACAATTTACTTACAACACTTTAATAAAAGCATAAGTCAAAATGTACAGCTTCTTTTAAATACAAAACCTCATTTCACCAAAAACAATGAAATGACACAAAATAGTAACATTTCATTTATTCAATACAAAATTTTGAAGGACAGATGTTGGATAAGAGAAGCACAGCATATACTGATAAATTATAAAGGCAAAGAAAAAAAAATGCCAAGCTTAAACAAATAGTATAAAAACTTTATATGAATTAAACATCTTTCAGATCATCAGGTAGAGGTAATTTTGGATGTTTATTTTCAAAGTGTTGCTTATGTGTTTTGGGATCTGGCATCTGAGCCTGTAAAAGAAAGAAAAAAAAAAATTGTATACAAATACAATATTTTATTGTAATCAGTCTTACAAGTGTATAATTAAATAAACATAATGAAAACGTAATTAACACTTTATCTATATTACTTAAAATGCAGCTGATCATATTAGGCACAAGTTGGAGAATACTATTGATAATTAAAAAAAAAAAAATCCAGGTATTTAAGTAAAATGAATGCGGAAATTTAGAGTACACAACTCATAATACTATTATTATCCACGTTTAAATCCGAGGAAATAATTTAAGATAAAATGAACATATTTCAATCATTGCTTTCTAATATATGTAAACTTAATTGTTATATAAATACTTGCATTCCCGTACCCGGCATTGCTGGAGTAATGGAATTAGCAGAGGATAACAGTGTTTAGTGCACTTAGTTACGAAAATCCCCTATAATAATTATTTATTAAATTTAGTTTTTTTACAGGGCCGTTCAAGAAATAGACCCGTCAAAGTGGACTTTTTTTTAAAAAAATCGATATTTAATCTTTGCGTCGATATTTCGTAAAATAAATTAGAGATTTAAAGTCCATCCGATTCTACTGCGATATTGAGTATAAGTTGAACGGACGCGTTACGATGGCAATTTTAAAAACGCGGTTTTACAGAACGAAACGGGACGCATCAGCGATTGCTGTTCCGAAAGGCCGTGTTTCAATCGGAAAGTAGCATTACAGGTTTTAATTCCACAGAAATTAAGAGGTTTTAATTAATTTCTCAACTAATTGATATTTCGAAAAATCCTTTCTTAGTGGATACTTTCATAATCATGTGGACATGCCTGCCAAATTTCAAGTCTGAGGTTTCAGCGGTATTGGCTGTGCATTGATATATATTATCTAGGGACATTGATTTTTATATATTTAGATTACATATTAGATTAATTAAACTTAAATTAGATTTATTTCATTCGTTTAATTTCAGAAATGACCAAAAAATATGATAATTCAATAGAAACGAGTCACCAATTGAAGAATGAATATATACTGCTCTAAGATGCAATTCTGCAATATGCAAAACTTGCTTCAAGATACATATTGCTAGATTTTTGAAAGGAAACAATAATAATAATAAATAAATCATTTTCTATATTACAGATAGTTCATCTTTACAAAACAAATTGTAAATACATGGACATTTTTTTAATAAAAATAATTCTTAAAAAACCTGAATGAAAAATGCTTTGTCATAAATTTGTTATACTGAACGATGAAAAAGTGTGAAAATGATGAGAGAATTAAATTTTAAAAGAATTAATTTATTATGGAAAGAATTTCATTTCGGGTCTCAATTTAATAGTCAACAAATACAATGCAGACAAGAAACAGTTAACAATAAAATGAAAATTCTTAAGAATTCAAACTTTTACTTATTTCAGTAATTAAATAATAACTAGAGCTTAGAACATTTTACAATTTTTATACAACTATTTTTCAATAATATTTCTATAAGCATACATCTTTTTAAATGTTCATTATAATACATTTATATCACTTATCTAAAAATTTGTTAGAGATTCAAGTTTCAAAATAAAATATAAGTCAGACATTATTTTTAAAATAGAACTTGAACAGCTTCTGAAGGCTGTTTGCTAGTAAATTGAGTAAAAGAAAAATATGTCCAATGAAGTATTAAAAAAAATTAATGGAATAAAATTTCATGACAGATAATTACCGATATAATGCTTCAAGTTATATGAAGCATTAAAGACATAATTTCAAGTAATAACACAATAATGAATAATATTTGGAATATTTAAAATATTTAGACTTTCCTTAGTAAGTAGCACATGCTTACTATACTATTATTCAAGCAAATATGCTATACTATAATAAATCTATATTATGAGTGATCACTCAATGCATTTACAAATCCTAAACTACCTTTTAAAGCCTGCCCAAGGTCTTTAAAAATTATTCAATGTTTTCCCTCTAGCAAGTGAATTTATGCTGAAAAGGCGTTACTTTATCTCAACTTTTTAAAACAATTTAATACATGAGAATATAAACTAAGTATTGATTGAAGCATGGAAATTGCATTACAGAATCAAACCATGTAAAAAATTAAATTCTTGTTCATAAAAATTTTCTGTAAAAACTATAAATTTTATATGAATTGTGAATTAATGTTCTTATGTCAGTAGTGCAAATATATTAAGTTCAAATGTCTCATTACACAAAATTATAATATTTTCTAAGCATTAAAAAAAAAAAAACTAAATGAAAAGAAACAAATGGTTGCTCTTACTTTAATGTTTATATATCAAAACATTTTAGGAAGCAACATTATTTTAGAATTATGTACTTATTTAAAATATTCATATCAAAAGTTTAGTTTTTATATAAATCTTAGCAAATATAGAGCCAATCTTCCATCCAGTATCTTGCAGCTTGGCCATTGCAAAATTCTTTACATTTTTATACCCAAAGTAAAAATTACAACATGGACATTCTGCAAGTCACATTTTAAAGTAAAAACATACACCAATATAAGAAATTTGAATTCAGGTGGTTTTTAAACTAGGTTATAGAGAGATTTCTCTAATTTTAATATACTTATTAGCATATGAAACATAATCATTATATAGCAAAACTAAGCTAATTTAAAGCTAATGTGAAAATAGAAAAATACCCATTTATCCAAAAAATTCAACTAAGAAAAATTAAGATATAAAAAGACAATTAAGATTTATTTTTATATTTAGCAATTGCAATAATATTCAAATAGAAAAATTTAGTAGAACATAGATTTTATTATAACTAAATAAGTTTGGCTTTTAAACTTTTTAGAAGAAAATCAGAATGACTATTAAGTTTTGTAAATGAAGAAATTCCATTCTCAACATGTTTTAATTTTAAGCATGCTAAAATAAATTTTTTTTATTCAAATCTGATTTCAAAAACATAGCATTCAATTAATGGAACAGTTTTATGTCTCTTTAACTGAAAAATAAATGTTTTCTGGAATAAAACAACTGATGACCATGGGCACAAAAAGGGGTTTTAAGAACCCCAATATTTAAACCAACATATGATCATAATTATTCAATGATTAATATAATAATAATAAATACCAATTTTGTGCAGAAATCTTTAAAATACAAAATAAATATTTTGAAAAAAATTTAAAAATACATATAAATAATATTTTTAAAGCAACAGTTTCGGTAAAAAAAGAACCATTAAACTTCCCCAAATACAGCTACATATTTTAATTTCATGATACTACAGAATTGTAAAGTAATAAATTATATTTAATTTGATAAGGAAAAATTTGGGGTTTTATATGACAAGAAAATGTAGCTCCAGTAATTTGCAGAGAAAAAAAATTAATATGGAAACATTAACCGCTCTTAAGTTTCTCCATGGCTTTGAAATGCCTTGAAAAAGGATTTCCTAGAATCCTTTTCAGGGCAGTCTCATGTCTTAAAGTAAGAAAGAAACGACTTATTGTAAAGGCTGGAGCAAAGAATGGGGAAGGGAGTCACATAGAGCATATTACAGTAGATTTAAGCATCTTTTACCTATTTAGAGAATAATGTTCTTTTACATGTTCAAACCATGTTTCCAGATATATCACACATGAATTGTGGTATATGTTTCTATTATATTTAAAAATATGCATTCCTGATTATTTCTAGTATATTTTTAAAAAGTTCTATTGATTATAACTACTATGCATTACAATATTTGAATTTTAAAAAATGGCTCCAAAAAGTGAATAATGCAAGATTACATCAGTGATTATTCACATATTTTATATCACGAGAAGTTTGTAACAGTTCATAAGAAGTTGCTTTAAGAGTGCTGTATACACGCCACCTACAATTTTCAAACATAATGTTATCCTATGGGGAAATATTGTACCCATGTTTCGTTTGCTATTACGGTGTCTTTATTATGAAGTCATTCTGCCATCGCAAGAGGGAATAAAAACAAAGGTTTCTCCCGAAGGATTTTTTTTTCGTGCGTGTCAAAATATTTTTAAATATTTAATAAAAATTGAAAAATGTGAAGGGCGCTATTTAAACGATTTTTAAAAAAAATCTGTCATAAATAAAATAAAACTAGCAACTGAAATACATTCGTTTTTGTACCTTCTTTCCGATACATATAATTTTTTTAAAAAAAGAAATTAGGAGAATGTGTAAAAACAGCATTTTATACTTAAACTTGGAAGAATAATTTGAACTCCCCCCTAAAGTTCCTTTAACTCCTCCCTTTCGCGGAGGAATACACACTAAACCCTCCTTTTACCACGTGATGGATTGTTACTTTTATTATCTGGTCTTCACACCGTCTTCAAATTTCCCCCTAAGCATTTTTTCTTTCTGCTTTTCGTTTTTGTTTGTTTTATTTTGTTTACCATCACAGCTGTGGTCATCTGCCCCTTCACAATCTGCACTCGTTCCAGCGAATACTACCGCAACCCTGAAAACCAAATTAGTAAACTTTTGTAAAAGAATTTGAATTTTGCATATTTAGCTGCATTTCGGGACGGGCTAATTGGTGGTGATAGAATTTCAGAAGTAAAATGCACAGCAAATATTACTCCGGATGAAGTAATAAAAGTTTTTAAAAAAATTTATTTTGGAAAATAAGCAAAGATGAAAAACAACCATTAATAAAAATCATAAATATCATTTTCAAGTGCAAGTCCAGCTACATATAACACACACCCAAAAAAAATCTTTCATTTTCAAAGTGGACGGCAGAAAACAGAAAAAAATTATTCATAAATCCAAAATTTTGGCAATGAAAAAAATAATTAAGATTCTTTTAATTTGACTGTTTATTGCCAAAATTAGTTGATCTCAGATATCTTGAATGAATGAAACTTCGGATCCTTTTGCGATTATACAGGATCAAAAGAAAAAAAATTAATGGAAAAAAAAGGAGAAAGCACTAATGCTTTCATAGCTTTTTTTTTCTCTGGATATTTTTATAACTGTACTTTTTTACATACAATTCATAAATCAATGCTATTTTGTCTGCATTCTTTTTTTGTAAAAATTTTATTTATTTGATCTTGTGTTTATGAGATTTTGTACATACATTTATCTTATTCATATATCTTGCAATAAATAATGGTTAATTTTATTATAAATTGAAAAATAAGATTGTTTTTATCAGAAAAAAAAAACAATTAGCGGTAATAATTCTTTAAAGAAAGTAAGATTTAAGAAAATTTATATATTTTTTTATTCTTTACTAATACTTGAATATTCTTAAGTTCCTGAATGGGTTTTCTTCAAAATCGTTGATATCTGTAGTCATAAAACAGTAAAAAAATGTATATATGTGTAGATATATTACAATAGTTCACTAAGCAATATCTTCATTAAAAAGTCACCTTTGACGATCAGCTGGTTCAACAGTAGAAAAGAAATCTAAAGCTTTACATATTTTATATAACTTGGTTTCTAAACAGCCTTTTTTGAAAAATATTTAGCTATCAAATCTTCAGTTTTTGATAGCTATATAATTGTGTCATATTATTACGTAGGCCTTAAGCAGTTCTGTTCATTATATTACTTATCTCTTACTAATTTTCTGTCAGAGTGCATAAAATTTACACGATAAATTAGAGTGGAGAGGTTAAATTGTAATTAATATAAACGTTTTTTTCTTGAAATCAAGTACATCTTTTTTTTTAAATATGAAAATTGAAAGCAGAGTCGTTCAGTATTGAAATTGTATGTACATTGCAGAATAATTATTATCATGTCAGAACATATTTTGGGAATGAGGTTTTCTGTTGTCAACAAAAATCCGTAGGTGAAAAATAAACATTTTAAATTTTATTATCCGCACGAGCATATCGAAAAATCAGCTTTGAATAATGCGTTGCCATAGCATTTACAAAAGCTCTAATTTAAAAAAATAAATTAATGACTACAGCCAATAAAACCTAGAATAACGTTATTTTGAGCACGTGATTATATGAAATGTAATGAATAGGAAATGATATTTTTTTTAACAATAAAAGCGAGAAAAAGTTTTTTTTTGGATAGTTTGCAATACTAAAGGAACTCATTCAATGAAACCATTAAAATGAATAAAAATATATTTTAAACTGCACGAGCACGTGGTGCTTGACCGTTCAAGAAATTATGTTCTGACATGATACATTGATATATGCATATCAGATTTCATTTAAATCTTTTGTAATTTTCATAACATCTTAAAGAATTATTCAACAAAAATTTCACAGATTTTTCGTAAAATTCAATTTTTAATTTTACTTTCAAAACATTTAAATGATGCAAATATAAATATTTTATATGACTTCAGTCAATAAATGTTCTTATAAAAAATTATGAAGGTTACATTTTACACAGTCCTTTTTTCCTAAGGAATCATATTCTGAAAAATACTCTTCATACTTCGAGTTTTAAATAAATAAACTTCCTGTCTTCTGCTATCAAATCTGTTAGTTTTTACATAT
Organism: Argiope argentata; assembly: GCA_026289955.1. NCBI lineage: Eukaryota > Metazoa > Arthropoda > Arachnida > Araneae > Araneidae > Argiope > Argiope argentata. Next base: position 3,391,068 of record JAOUZG010010699.1, read on the forward strand.
CAATATTAGATCAATCAATATTTCCATAATCAATAATCAATCCAATCACCGTCGAGGAATCCTGGTAGCGTATCTTCTTTGAGACCGTCTATGAAGTGGTCTAAAATCGTCAGCTTTTGCAGAAGAACGATATTCAAAATTCATAAATTATTCAGTTTTAGTGAATGATTCAGTTGATTGGAAATCAAAAATGTTTTCTTTAAAATATTGATGAAGAAAACTGTGTTATCATTAAAAGGATAATTAATTTTGTGCTGTTAATAGTTTCGTCAAGTTATAGCATTGTAAATTTTATAAAGTTTTTAGATCTTGTTATTCTTTAATGTAATAAATTATTGGAGGTATAAGGCTCAATGTTAGTAAAATTAATTAATATTAGATTAGAATATTATCTGTACTGCATATAAATAATACTGAATGAGAAAGTTTTTGTATTAGTTGAAGTTTAAACAGTTTCGTTTTTCAAGTTCCTATTTCAGTTGAGAATATTGAAAATTAAAAGAAATACATTGCACAAAATGCGGAATGGTATACGGTTTTTAGAAAAGTATTAAATGTTAAATGTCTCATAGAATTTGAAGTTAAATATACTCGTGTGAGTAAGCAATCAAGAACAAGTAAATTTTAGCAACCATAAATCTGAATTATAAAAATTAACTAAAACTAAGTTGGTCACTGCTTTTATGACAACGTTTTTTTATATGACAAAAAATTAATAATTTTTAATGTGTAAGCATTTGTGTAACAATATAATTTACAACTATTTGTTTATCAATTCCTGGTGACATAGGAGTAATCATAATTTCTAATTCGTACGAAGCAATATTCCAACCAAATTATTTAATTGAATCTCGCACAACTTTTTAAAAAACTTTAGTTACATCCAAATAAACAAAATTGCTGACAAGCTTTCAGAAATGCGGAACAGTCTTGACTCATGATGAATGTTAGAGAGAGAAAGCTTTGCAGTTATTTACTCTTTTTTTTCTTTTCTTTTTCTTTGTGTTTAATGTGAGTGACCATATTAACCATATTTTATTGATACAAATTATTTAGAAATTAGATTCATTTTATGAAAAATCTCTAACTTCTTTTTATTGTTTCCATATTATTTTTTTATTTATAAGTAAAAAAATATTAGACGAATTTTCAGTTTCAAATATTCCAGATTCTGATACAAAATATATCAACAAATCCTGGCTAAGCAGATGAATGGTTGTACTTTCAAAATCCAATAAATAATTAAAACAAAATAAATTTAGAAATAATCACACAATTAGTGGTTTAAAAATTTTCAAAACCAGGAGTCATTCAATCCAATATGTGCATTTTACAATTTAATTCATTATTTTTCCTTCCAATTTATGTAAATTGTATTAAGTTGGTTATATCCCACGCTCAGGAAAGCTGATGAATAGAATTCATCCTAACGTTATTTCCAAATTAAATATATTTATCTTTTCTTTTTAATGTGGTACAAATGTGCCATTTAATTAAAATTTAGGATATTGTCTTTTTTGCGAAAATCAGGCAGAAATCTGGAGCATCCCAGCTACACAGAAACACCAGGCAATGTTGCACAAGTTGAAAAATACAACTTTTTTTTTCATTTCCTTTCTCATTTAAGACAATCCAATATATATTTTAAATAAATAATTTATTTAAAAAATTAAAAAAGGAACATTTTATTAAAATTCACTGTTAGTAATAAAACTATTGAGATAAAGGGTTGAACCCATTCTTCGGAAATGAGTCCGAAGTCTTACATTTTCATACAAGTAGATCTTGCCCATTCTCTTGGATTGAAAAATTAATAAACATAATAAATGTTAAAAATAAAGTCGTGTCAAATAAAATTCTATAAATATTAAATTATTTAATTACTCCTTCTTAATTACAGGATTCTACGATATTAACAGAATTATGAAAATTAATTAAATGCCCCAAACTCGAAGTGCTTCAATAATTAATCAGCGATGAATTCTATGTTCTAAAAGTCCTTCTAACATTCCCGCTGCCCTCAGTACGATTTTCTGTGCAAGCAGAGAAAATCTAAAATATCTAGCTCAAAGAGTAACTTTTCCAAACTAGTTTGGAGTGAGGGAGAGGGAACCGTTTCGGTTTCCGAGAAGCCTCCACAATGAGAAAGGGCAAGTTTTATTAGGGGTGGGTCAAATGACCTTCTGAATGTAGCACTTCCGCACAGCAGTATCTCCTGGGGACCAGGAATTCTTTTCTGGTTGGGTGTTATTCGGCTTGTCAATCAAACCTTTTAAGCTTCTTCTTTCGTTAGCTTAGTCACCGCCCTATCACCCCCACCGATAGGAGGCGCTTTCGTCGACATCGAGTTTTTTTTTCTGTATATGGCACTCTTAAATTTCTGCTGAAAAGCCAATAATTATATGGTATTTAAATATATATTTTATTAGCCATTAATTGATAACCAAATGATATGTTAGTAGTACTTTCATCATTAAGGAATGGCCTTTACTCCATACTCTCAAATAAAATCCTTTATGTAAATTTATATAAAAATGTATATTGTTCTTCATTATACACTGTTCAAAAGGAAAATACTGGAAACTGTTGATAACTGTTTGATATTTTAATATCACAACTTCCAATATTTTAGACAAAATAATTATTATGTTAAATAAAATTCAAATTCTAAATTATAAATTTAGTAAATCTGAAATTTTTGAAGGTTTAATTCACCTTCCATAGTTAACTTTATAAAGACAGATTGAATTTTAAAAATTTTCGTAACAGAGAAAATTGTAATTTGGCTGATTCCTAAAAAGAGAATTTATTAAACTTGTTCGAAAAACAATTATAAATTTATAGTCCAGTAATTTGATAAGAATCATTGCTGTAAAACTGTTTTCATTCTTTTTTTCTTCCCACACCTCTAGAGTATTCCTTTCTATCACACAAGTTTCAGCCATTCACATATAAAGAAGTTCTCATTAAGTTTTGGATTTAGATAAGTTTAAATCAAACGACAAACTATTATTAATAGAATGTATTAAAAATATTTCTTTTTTAATCATTATATTGGCAACCTAAGATTATTTTAAAAAATTTTACAGCAAATCCTAAATATAAGAATACTGATTTCCTTGGACATCCAATAATAAAGAATTTTGACAAATTTATACATGATTCCTCAGGTTAAAACAACTTAGGGAAGAGACATGTCATAATATAATATTTATCCAGACCTGGCTAATTCTGAATTATTTTATTACAACAAACAAACAAAAACTGTAGATAATAATTATAAGATTGAAGGATTTAACAATATTTCAAATCATCAAATATACAAAAATGTAATCTTATAAATCAGCATTGTATTTTAAATACAAGCCACTGGAACACACTATGTTTTCAGAGTAAATATTTTGTGAACATGAAAATACAAGAAATGTGATATCGTTTATAACAGATTTTAATCTTCATAAATGGAGTCATCTGTGTAGGACTCCATAAGCCACAGGCATAATCTGGTTAATCAAACTTAAATATAATTGCTGATACTAACAGGATCAACCTTGAACTTCTAACAAAAAAAGAGAACTCAGACAAAATAAAAGTACCTTACAAACGGTGCAAACATGGGTAAGGGCTTTTTGAGCAGCAGCTTTCTGATCATGGCCTTCTTGCTTTTTCTTGTCATTCAATCGCTTGGCATTTTTCTGCTGGGACTGGATTTTCTGTTGCCCTCGAGCCATTCTGATCTAAGGATCTATAAAAAAATAATAAATAAAAATCTTCCTACTATTTATTATTCTAACAAATAAACATTACTATATACACATTCAATAAAACTATTCAAAAAATACTGATATGGCAACCAAATAGAAAGACTAAATTTTGAAAAAGAAGGATCAGGCTATAATTGAATGGTTACATTTCTTCATATTCAATATATTCAAAATGTCAAACCATCATATTGTTTTATAGTTAAAAAAATTAATAAACAAAACGTTTAAGTTAAAAAGTAAGCATAAAATTCAGAATTTAAGCAAATGGTGATTTAAAATTCCTTTACACGTAAGATAATTGAATTAAGAAAACTAATTAAAAACTTATACTCGCTATAATTTAACACCCCAGTGGAGCAAGTCATTATCCTAATATAAAAATTAGAGCAGCTCATGTAACGATTTAGGATAACAAGAGTAATTTCTTCGAAAATGTTTATAAATATTAGAAAATATCATTAAAATTAGGAGGATAAGCAATTTTAGAATCACAAGTTTTATCCAAGAATATGCATTTTAAAGAAAAAAAATATTAACAATTGCTTCCTACCATAGAAACGTTTGTTCCCTCAACAGTCATAAAGCTAACATTTGCTGATTAAAATTAAAGAAATCCTTAATCAAACAAAAACATGATTTTATGAATTAAAAAGCGGATAAATTCTTACCAAATATGTAAAAGACACTCAAAATACAGATATTTGGCCAGAAGCTCAAACAATCACCCAGCTTTCACGAAAACTGAAATTTTGATGTTGCACCCTTCGCTGCCAGATTATCAATAGTAAAGTCTAAGAGCAGAAGGAAGTAACATTTTCTTTTCTTTTTTTTTTCTGATAGAACCTGTTGTGACGTTTTGGAGGAGGAGACAAATGTTTATGATTAGGCCTTTGAAATTACATTTTTCTTTTATGCAATATTCTGTTTTCTTGCTTCTAAGACTAATACAAAGCTGTATGAATTTTTATTTCCATTTTAACTTTAATAAAATATTGATAAATAGAATGCCTATTAAAAATTCATAAAGGTCTAGGTCCTGAAAAAAAATTGGACGATGCTACATAAAGACAGAAAAGTATCTGACAAAATGATTCTAGTTTATATATATATTTTTTGCTGTGAGTTTTAATTAAAAAGAACTAGTCAATTAATTTTATTGCTCAAAAAGAGTCAATTATATTGTAATTTTTAATAATCTTTGATGATAAAAATTCGAATTAAAAATTCCAAAATTCTCATATTAATAATAATTATTATTAGTTCGGAAAAAAATTAATAGAAATACATGCAAGAACTAAGTAATTTCAGTTTGCTGCTAAAATCTAAAAGAAAAGCTGAAAATCCACTGATTGCTATGCTAACAAGACGGCCGTAGAAAAAAAGTATGATTTTAGTTTCTTGCATTTGGCTTGTTGGTTTCACGGAAATTACTTCAATTTCATCAGAAAAAAATCAAAACAATTTGCAGTTGTTGCATGTGCCATTCTATACGAAGCGGTAAAGATTTATTTTATTCAGCTTTGCAATTATCTATAAATACAAAAGAGATCTGAAATAATAATAAAGCATCTACTGTCTCATTAAATCATTGATAATTTTTTATTGAAAATTTTTAATTATAAAGAAATTTATAATTAAGATATTCTCTTGTTTTTATATTAACTATGTTCTATTATTCCAGAAATAATTTTTTCCCTCCTCCAATTAATTTTCTTTTGCTGTTTTCAAAGACGTCTAGTGATTATATAATATTTTTGAATGGGTTAAATCTATTTTTTAATTTCGCTGTGGCGAAAGTAAAAAATTCCATAAATTAAACAAAATATTTAAAAAAAATGTCCGTTTTTGATACGAGACTAATGAAACAAATTGCATCTGTCTAACATCCATGGAAATTTAATTTATATTCATTAATTAATATCAAAGCCGGAACATATACGCATTTTTGTAGGTACTATCTGAACTTTTACCAAACCATAACAAATATTAATGTGTGCAAGAAACGTTAGAATTTTTTATATTTTAATAGTGAAAAACTGGATATTTGTTGCTGTTCAATATCTTATATTTGGTCCCTCTTCGTTTTTCCTTATGTTCAGTTGTCATTTCATGAACATAGGTATTGGATGTTATTGAAAGAAACCCTATGAATAGATCTCTATTTCATTTCAGATAATGTTGGATGAAATATATATCTTAGTAAACTTAATAAAGAAAAATAGTCTTGAATGAAGATAGAATGAAGTAAAATTCATCTTACTGCTATTGAAAAATGCCAAGTGAAAATTCAGATTATCATGATTATTTTTTTAATGATATAATTAATGGTTATTTTTAATAGTTTAAGTCAAACTTGTGTGTTTATACTTTTCTTTAAAACAAATTCTTATAAAAGTATTTTATAAACAAATTCAAATAAGAGGGTTTCTTTAGAGTTTTTTTTAAAAAAGTGTTACTTGCAGTTATGTAAGCAATGATTCAACTATAAATTATTTCTTTTTTTAAAAACATTTTTAAAGCTTGTAAAAAGTAAATGTGTTATATAAAATATATAGTAATTTGTATAAAGAAATTTACTGATGAAATTGTACTTTTGATCACTGTCTTGTGACATAATTACAATGTTTTTAATTTTCAAAATTACAACTGATGTTCTCTTTTAGTACAGTGAGTACTTATGAGTTAGTACTTAATTTAATCTTTTAGTACTTATGAGTCAGATAACTGACACTATTGTTGCAGCAAATAATATGTATAAAGGTCACAATATTTGAATTGCATACCAGGAAGTCTTCTAAAAAACATTAGAGCTTTGTTAGCTACAAGATCAGGAAGTTATCAACTTTGCTAATATATCTAAAATAAGAAATTTTCTTCTTTGAGCTATAATATGGGAAAATTGATAAATTATTTAGAAAATGCTATTAACTTTTAAATTGACCATATTAAAAAAGCTCATTATTATGAGAGCAGAAGCCTATTACTTTTTTTGTTACTTCAAAATAAATTTTAATATTTGAACTGTTGTTATTTTTCAATGAGATCCTGATCGCAATTCATTTAGATAGCTCATTTACTACTCAATCAAAAAAACAAACAAACACATATATAAAAAAATGAACAAATGATTATAGGGGCTTGTAGTTGTAAAAAAGTGTGAGTGATTGGAATAAAGAAAAAGCAAGCATAATCACATACATATTCATCCACACAAAGGATTTGTAGAAAATTATTTGTATACTTCCCAACACAACATCAATAAATATGGCTATAGACAAGCTAAATGGTTACATTAGCCACCATTTACTCTGCATTATTGTCCTGTACCTGTAATAGATAGTTTATTTCTATGAAAAATTTTGCAATATTTTAAACTGTTTTTTCTCCCTATTACGAAAAAATTGCCTTCCTTGCTAGTTTTGAGTAATATACTTATTTAAAAATTAGAATATGTAACTAAAGTTATAAATTTTTATTTGTAACATTTTAGTATATTTAAAAGTATATTAATGGTGATTTAAAAACAAAAATTAACTGATATATTAAAAATATTAGCAGTTTTTCTGATCTAAAATGTACTTAGTTATGATATGCATCATAAATTTAAAGCTTATATTTACTTATTGCTCTACTTTTATATTTAAAAAACTAATTCTATAATTTGTAAAATATAATCTTCGTAAATTATCTGTTGAATTTAAAATCTCATTTTCTTCTTCTTACAGGCCAGCATATACTGGAATTTTTCTGACATATGTTGAATTAAAAATTAAATCTGGTGTTTTAATAAAATGGCTTCTGAAAAATCAATAATGTTTGCTAGAAAGCTATGCATTCAGCAATATTTCCGATATCATTTGAGAAATTATGCAAAATTGGTGAGACAACAAGATCCAGAAGAAATAAGAAATATGCCAATTTTCCAGTATGCAACAGAAAACACTAAGAGAAAAAAGAGAGTTTATATGTGGGGTAATGCCGTATTCGGAGCCTTAGGAAAAGCCAGTTTTATTATGCCAACTGCACATAAGCGCCCTTTAAAAAGTATGAGGTATCCTTGGAGACTTCCCTTTGCAGATTTTCACAAGGTAAATTCTTTTGATGTGAATAAATCTACAATTTTATTTAAATGTTGCAGAATTAAATTTCGAAGTTTAATGTATTAGCTTAATTTTGTTACAAACTCTAAGTAATTTAAAGTATTGGAAATTATAATATGTGACTAATTTTAAAAACAAAGATAATCTTTTTTTTAAACTATAAATAATACTATTGTGTACTTATTTTTCTTTTTTTGTACACTAAATGCATTCTTTGTAAATATGATTTGCAAAGAATCTTTTCATTTGTGTGTATGGTAAAGTTTTAAAACATATTAAAGAAATAAATTATTAAATAATCAGAAGAGCATCTAATAACTTATCTTTTAGATATTTGATGTTTCATGTGGATATGGATTTACTGTCTTTGCTGCAACTAATGAGGAAAATGATTTTACCGCTTTTGGTACAGGGTTAAATAGTGATGGTCAGATTGGGTATCATTGTAATAAAAAGAGTAAGTATTTCCACAAATTTAAACTAATAAGCATTTTCTTTTAAATCATTATTGGTTAATTTGAATTTGATTAATGTACTGTTTTTAAGTATTGAATTTTTTTTACAGCATAAGATGTTTTTGATACTTGTGTATTACCCTCATGGCATTAGTGAAATTTGGCTTACTGTATGCTATAAATATACTTTAGATTTTACATTCATTTCTGTGGCAAATGTAATCTACAAAATATGACATATCAATATAATATAATTATGATCAGAACTATATTAAGTTGTAAAAAACGGACAACAATTTATAGCAATTATTGTATTTATTTTTCAAATAATAAAACATTTTATATTTTTATGATGAGTTTTTGCTTTCAATTTAAACTGTAGTGTTCAGTCATTTTGAAGAACAACACACAAATTAAAATAATATTTAGAATTTTTTTTGATGATTAATTAGTAGTTGCTCTAAACATCTGATATCTTTAACTCTTTTTTCGACAGTCACTATCATGTAGTTAATATCAAAATATAATTTTTTAAATAAATATTTTATAATAAAACATTTAGTGAATTTAAAAAAAAACAGTTTGTTATTCATGATTTAAAATGTTAGTAAAATAAAAGGGAAAGGGTATGCTTTTTTTAAAAAAAAACTTTAAAGGAATTTTCTTAATATCAATTTTATGATTTGTAATTGATTACCAATTGGGAAATTAATTATATTTTTCTACTAGAAGGGATTAATACATGATTCAGGAGAAAAAAGTTTCTTTATCTGTATGTGTTATATCTATGAATCCATTTTCCAAGTTATAGGCAACATTCTTACACATTTTAATGATAGGTTACAAAATCTCTCGGCAGACATTTAATTTTGTTGTTTTGTTTTTGTAATGCTTAGCAGCACTAATATTCAATTTTGTCCAGGATTAGGATACCTCTAGTGGAATAAAGTTGCATATTTAAAACTTGCAAATTATGTTACCTTTATTCTAATTCTTGCTTTGTCAAAATTTATCAGTTACTTTTACTTCTCATATTAGAAACATAAGGAAGTGAAAAATTATGTCACTATCTTATATAACACATAAATATTATGCAAAGCTATCAATGTATGTATTTAATGGTACTTACGTTTTAACGCCACCACAGCCAAAGTTGCACTACTTTCTATTTTGATAAATTTGAAAAAAAATTTTAGGTGTAGATTGACAGCACTTAAAAGCGGACAAATCTGCAGCTATGCAGCACATATAATTCTAGATTAAATATAACAGACCTATTATTGTGTGATGATTTTTTTGACAATTTATTGACAGTTTTTTAGTAATTCTTATAGATGTAAAATAATATTTAAAATACATTTTATTTATATAATTCACTACAAGAGCAAATAAAATTTTAAGAAACAGATTTTTAAGGAAGAAATAAATTTTTGTACTATTATTATTTATTTATAGTTTATGCTAAAAACAGTCAACAATTATTTAACTCAATATTTATTCAAAAGTTTGCAGTGGTTAAAAATTTATTTTCTTGTGTTACACATATTTACCACTAATGAAAACATTGTTTTTACTTTTTTAGGTTATTAAACTGTAAAAACTTCTTGAAGAAGGGTTAATTCTGCTTTTTAAATTTATAGTTGTTTTATAAAGAATATAATTGTTTTTGGAAGAAGATAATATTCTGTGTCTTTCAGGGCTGGTGAACTGCTGATTGTCATTATAGATTAATATTGTTTCATTTAGCTACAGTCCATAAAATGATATGCATTAATTGTTTCTACATTCTCATGATTAATAGGTACTTATATATTAGGCCGTCAATGTCAATGGTTTATTAACTCATTGTCCATGGATTCAAATTTGGCGATAAACCGTCAACGCCAAGAAAACCAGCCAAATGATGAACAGCAGTTAAGGTTTGAAATTTTTTTAAAGTAATGGTGGTTGTTTGCTATTATTGATGGTTTAGCGACTCATTGATGACGCCTTCAAATTTGGTGATAAAAATCGCTGGTCTAATATGTCAGTGCCTATTAATATATAATAAGGTTAAAGAAGACAAAATTCAAATTTAATTTAGTAATGACATGTCATCAATATGACAGTTTTTTTAATTCAACTCTTTTTGCCATGGAGATTTTTGATAAATCCTAATATTCTGAATTTAATGCTTATGTCAGACATTTTTGCTATTTATATTTTTCATATTTTACTAAGAACAATATTATGTATTGTATTTTTCTAGAGAGACCTCTTGAAACACTTGCAGAACCTGTTCCAATTGCTCTTCCATTATTAAATTCTGGTACAAAATCAATTAAAGTTGGATGTGGACGTGCACATACTATAATTATTACAGATAAAGAAGGAGGTATAAGTTTTATTGTCTTATTAAATAAATGTTATAATTATTTCTTTATATATATTAAATAATTGAAGAAATTTTAAAAACTTTCTATTATTTATTATTCTTAATATGTTTTCTATTATCCATTCATATTAGATATTTTAATATTATAACAATTTTTTAAATATTTTATTATGGTAATGTTGTTTCATGTTATGCATAATAATCAGGTACTGTATCATTTTATTTGAATTGTAAATTATCTGTATTATAACAGTATATTTCTTTAGTATTTTGAAGCTCAGTGTTTATAAAACTTACACTTCCTTCAATTTTTTTTCCTTGTTTCTTTTACCATGTGTTATACTTTAATGATGTATGAATTAAATAAATAAATGAATTTGTTAAAATGCACACAATTATAAACAATATTCAACAGACGGCAACTAAATAATTAAATCTTAGCATTTGATTTACTAATTTTATATTATTTATTATGATTTAGAAATCATATGTAAGTAAAATAAACAAGATAATTCTGCTCTTATAATTGATAAATTATTTATTAAAAGCTGAAATGAAGCAAATTAATAGCATATCATTGTAAATATATTTTAGTGATAATTGTAATTTCCATTTGTCACTAATTCCGATTTTCTTCTAAGCATATAAATGACTAATGTAAAAATTTGCTTTTAGTTTTCAGTCTTGGAAATAATAGTTATGGTCAATGTGGTGTTCCTGTTAATGAAAAGGCTGAAGTTGATAAATTTTTATCTGTTCATCGAATCGAAGGAATTGATGAACCTGTTTCTGAGGTGATATTCATATTTCTCCATTATTTCAAAATATTAATAAATGCAAATTCAGGAGCATTTAATATTAATGTTTTGTACATTTTAAATGAATTAAATAATTGTCTAATAATTAATATATACACATATTGTAATAAATTTAAGCTGTATATGATCACTTCACATAGTGTTTTCTGCTTTATTTTATATGTATTAAATAAATATAGTACTTATTATACGTATGAAATGAATTGAAGTGGTGAAAAACGAGATCGAATATCGAGCTTTATCGAAATTTCTATGAATATAGCAATAATTTTGTTTTTATTTTTCTTCTATTTGATATTTATGGAAATCAGTATTTTTTCTTCAGTTTATTGCTACTCTGAACTTACTGATCTTATGCAGCCTTTTCGTTCAAACATCTTCACATTTGTTGCAACATCTTTATGTGTTTTTTTATTGTAATTGTAATGGTTTTATGGCATAAGTATGGTTGTTCTATGCACAATCTTGTTGAACTTAAGTAATTTTTTCTTTATTTTTTAGTTTTATTATATTTTTGCTTTATTTGTCTTGCGTGTGCCATATTAAATGCTCTATTATTATTTATTTTACTTTTCTGTTTCCTGTTTCTTCATTTTTTATTCTTTTGTTCATTTCAATGTTAGAAATTATAGTTAAAATTTAAAAACGAAATTTTTTTGTGAACTTAATATTAAATTGCAATATTCCTTTCAAATAATATTATATCATAATGAAATTTTTCTAATTATTGTATATTTGCTGGTCATTGAAATATTTTGTATTCTAATTTATGTAAGAATCTTTAAATATTTAAAAATAATTTATCATAAACTAACTTAAGTTTATAAGAAATTTAAGAAAAAGCTTAACAGAATTCATCTTTTTAAATTATAGAAAAGTAATTATACTAGTACAAAATTTTAAATAGTATTGTATCATCCTTTATCTATTCTTTTAATATAGAAAGTGCTTTTATGTTGAATAAAAAATATTTCTTAAATACTTCATTTCAAATTAAAGAGTACTTTAATTTATTGGCAGTTTTTAAAATTATTTCTTAGTATATAGCTGAAGGAATACCTTGTTTTATAATTTTAATGTGATTAATAATTATTATTGTTTTATAATTTATTTTACCTTGCAAAGATCTGTAACATTAATCAGGAAAAAGTTAAAAATCTTCTGATTAATTTTATTATATAGGTCGTTTGTGGGCAGGATCATACACTGTTTTTAACTGTATCTGGAAAAGTATATAGTTGTGGATGGAGTGCTGATGGTCAAACTGGTGAGTAAAATTCACTTAGCTAGCCATTTTCTGTAGAAAGATAATTGAATTCCATAATTATTATTCAATATGTGGCCTCATTAATTTTATGTTTAATAATGCATATTCTTGTTCTTGTATATATAGTATCTACATATGTATCTTGATGTGCAATGCACTAGATGATTATAATTTTTTTTTCCTTGTTCATCATACTGATATAAGGAACATAATGAAATTTAGGATGCAGCCATTATAAAATATATTTTGAAGAATGATATGGGAAATAATCATTTAGCTTTTACAGTTACATTAATGATCTTTCAAATACCAACACACACACACATTAAATAGAAATATTATATGCATAGTCAAAACCCGTATATGAGAGTGGTAGCTGTAGTGTGTAAAATGGTGATTCTAAACAAAAGTTATGAAAAACTGAGGAAACCTAACTAATATATGGTCAGTAAGGGCAAAATACATTTAATAAAAATTTCATAATTATTAATGATTATTATTCTATCATTAACTTATTTTGCAAATATCTAGAAAGCACTATAGTAATTTTTCTTCTGGATTCTGCAGTAATTCAGTTAGTCTCACCTTCATGTTTGAGGAAGTATTATGTGACTGCATTTTTTCATTTATTGATTAGAATTTTTAATTATTTAAAATGCACTCTACATATTTCTATCAAATACTCCTTTACTTAGGCAGATCTCTTTTTTAGAATGAAGTGTTTTTTAAAAATATTTTAATAACTGCAATGAACATTAAACTCACAGGATATATATATATATATATATATATTGTGAGTGAAATATTTTCTTTTATAAAATTGTGATTTTAGTGCATTCATGTATTGATAAATTTCATTTTGAGTTTTCATTACAATTCTATATTTTAAAAATGATACTCATTTATAAAAACTATAGAAAATCTATGCCTAGAAAGAAAGTTGTTTATGTACCCATCTGTGTTCTTGACATATCTTAAAATTTTATTCCGTAATGTAAAGCAGAAGCAGAACTTTAGTACATATTTTCCTTATTTTAAAAGACCTCCCCCCCCCCTCAACTCCATTTTTACTTTTAGCTTCTTTTAAAAAAATAGTAATTTACAAAGTTTTTTTTATTATTTATTTATTTATTTATTTATTTTATTTATTATTATTATTATTATTTTTTTTTTTTGCATATATCTTAACGAAGGCATTAAAATCAATATCCATGTAAGATGATTTTCTGAAAACTTATAAAATTCGCTACAAGATGCAATGGGATTCATTCCTATAGCATTCTTAATTTCACAACTTAATAATCAAAGTAAAAAATTATTGCCCAACTGTTTTGTATTTTCTGTATTCAGTTGCATATAAATCAATGTTGTATTGGTTGGCTAGCCACCTTGGTGATCAGCTGGTTCACTGCAATGAATGCTTGCTTAAATTTTCTTTTAAATATTTTTTGCAATTTGGTCTTTTAATAGTTTCTTCAGCAAAATATTTGTAAGTTTCTAATTTTGATAGCCTTATAACTTATACTATTATTAAAGCCTTTGACTATTTCATTCATTGTACTAGGTATATATATAATTTTCTGTCATCTCTCCTAAAATTTGAATTTCAAAGTTGAAATGATTTGACTTCAATTAATACAAAACATTTTTTACTAAAACAAGCATTTCTTTTCAATTATGTGTGCAGAATAGAGAATCATTTGGTATTGAAGTCGTGAGCTACCAGACTACATAAATTATACAATATTTGAAAGAATTATGAAATAAAAAGTTTTCTGATTTACCTTAAAATTCCATTTTTCATTTTATTTTTAAAAGGATTTAAATGACGAAATAATATTTTATTTTGTTTTAGTCAGTAAATATTTTTTACAAATTATAAATTTATAAAAATTTATAATTTTTTAAAAATATGAAATTTTATAGTCTTTTGGTCCTTAAAAATCATATTCTGCTCAATATTCTTGACACTCCAATTTTTAAATTTAAAAAAATGCATCTAACTTCTGCAATTGATTAAATTATGGAGCATTGAATATAAATTTTTTTATAATCTTAGGCCGATCTGAGATCTGATTAGCATATTTTCTTTGAGATAGTCGATGGAGGGATTTAAAATTGAGAATTTTTATAATATTGTAAAATTTAAATTTTCATAACTCAGTCATTTGTAAGTGCAATAAAGTGGAACTTTCTTTTTGTTAGAATTTTTTTACTGTTTGTAAATTTATTTCAGATAAACGATAAAATTTTCTTAATTTTTAATTAATTTAAATTTCAAAAAAATGTTTAGAGGTGCACATTTTAGACTTCCAAAGGTAAGTATGTGCTAAATTTGTTAGCTGTAGATCAAAAGGTCTGGCCTTAAGCCACATATGTACATCCATGTACATTGAAGTTCATCTTTATTATTAATACAGATATAAAATATGTTATTGAGAATTTGAAATAGTTGACCACAAGTTTTCATTTGTTTTTAGATATGTTTATTTATTAAAAACAAATATTGGTTACTACTTTTGATAGGCCTAGGACATTATAATAATCAATATGAACCTGCTCTAGTCAAAGGTGACATTGAAGGAGAAAAAATTATTCAACTATCTTGTGCAGCTGATTGTGTTTTAGCTGTATCAGGTATTTATTTTTAATATTTATATATATATAAGAAGTAATCAATTTTATAAGTATTAACAACATTAAAAAATATGCAATTTTAAAACTGTTACGGAAATGAACAGGCCATCTATAGTATAAAAAACACATGCTCGCATAAATATACTTTCTACTTTTGTTATATATTTTTATAAATAAGTCTGTTTATTTTATTATTTTTCTTTTAATATTTAGAAAAAGTAATTTATTATTTATAAGAAAAATATCTTTGCTCATTAAAGTTTGTATAGAATTATGAAGTAAGAAATGAAACAAATTATTAATTATTGAAAGAATAGTTTGTCTTATGTTTATGCTATGGATGGTGGGTTTTTGGTTCCATAGCAAATTAACTAAAATTAATTTAATTTCAGATAAAGGAGATGTTTTTGGATGGGGCAATTCAGAATATAGTCAGTTAAATTCCATTACTGATGAGCAACAAGTAAGTTATGAAAACTTGACTTAATTGGGAATATAAAGTTTTTACCAAAAAATTTTTAACATATGACTATTGAAGTTTGACAGGTTAAAATTTTAATTTATGGCATTTTATGTTTTCTTTTTATAACTCACTATCCTTAATTATAAATACATAATTTATAATAAAGGATAGATTTATTTTAATAGCAGGAATTGTATTATGAATCATGTACTTGTTATTATTCCAAATAGTAGAATGTATTCCATTACTTTCTAGTAAGATAATTAGTTTACCACAGAAAAATTCCATTGACTTAACTAATATATGCATATCCTTGAAGGAATAATAGCTAATGCCATTTTTTAAAAAATATTTAGCTTGGAAGCAAATTATTATTTATTTGCTTACTATCTTAAAATGTGACTTGTCAAATAATTATTAAGATCTTAATTATGTATCAAATATTATGTTTTATTTATTTTTAAAAGCTTAATGCTATATGATTGAAATAATGAAATGTCATTCATGATTAAAAGAAATTCAAGTGGTTCTCCTTTATATATACATTTGTGTGTGTGTGTGTGTGTGTGTTATGCAATAATCTGTATATGCTTATTTAAAAACTATGTCACATCATTTAAATAATTTAATTATTTATTTTAGATAAACATTTCAAAGAAACTGAACCTTGGCATAGGCAAAGTTTTACAAGTTGCTTCTGGAGGAACAATGTGTGCTGCTGTAGATGGTAATTATAGCTGTTGAGTTTTATTTTTCTTGCATGAATGTTTATTCTAATTTCCCATAATATAATTTTGGGATATTACAGAGAAAACATTGTGTGAAATAATGTGAAAAGCCTTCATCATTATATATAAAAATTCATTTTATGTAAGTTTTTTTTTCTGACCTCAGTAATTTTAATTTTAGTTAAGACTTTGACAGATCTTTTTTCAGTTATTTTTGTGTTATATTGCATTGGGATTGTTATTTTTCTAAATTACTTTCACGAGCATTATTTGTTTAATATTAATTTTTTTATATTTTACCAAACAGAATTTTTTGTTTATATTGTTTTTAAGCACAAAATGATGTGGTCTAGGCAAGTTTTATAATGGCTTGTAGAAATTGAGATGAAAATGTACAACTGATGAAGGCCATATAATATTGAATATGACAGGTTTACAGTAAATACAGAAACAGGCAATTTTATATTTATTTTAACAAGTACATTATAACCTGTCTACCAATTTCAATATATATTTTGTAACAGTAATGGTGTTAATTCTTGAGTATAATTTGCTGTTTTTGGAAATAGTTGTTTCTTGGAAATTGAATGTACTAAAAAATATTTATACTGTTTCATTTTATTGTTAATTGATTATATATTGTGATTTTGCCTAATATATAATCATGGTATATTATGCATGGCTAGGCATTTTATTCAACTGTAGCTTCCTGCACACGTAAGAATTTCCTATTTCATTACATAAAAAGGAAATAGAAAGTTGAAAATAATATATTTTGCATTGCCTCCAAATATCATACTATTACATTATTTTAAATAGCTATATATGAATGATTAAATTGTAATTAGCTGTATATACACATTTTATTTATATTAATAAAGAATCCAAATTTTAGTGCTATAACACTAAAGTTTTTTTAAACGTTTTATTTAGATTTTATATAAAATTAGTATTTGCCATAATTTTTTTCCTTTTTTTTAGCTAAAAATTTAAACATTTTTTTCTAGAGTCTGGTAGAGTTTATGTTTGGGGTTATGGAATTCTTGGTCAAGGTCCTAATGTATCAGTTTCAAAAGTACCAGTTTTGCTTCCGGAACCACTGTTTGGATTTAACGAATTTAATACTGATGTTAAAGTTACTCAGTTGGCTTGTGGTTTAAGCCATTTTGCTGCAATAACAAGTAAGTTCATAAATGTTTTTACCCTATTTTTTTATGGTTAAAAGATATATTTTTAAAAAAAACCTATATAATTTATACCTTTTTGAATGGCCAAAAATCAAAAATGAGTGTGTGAATTCAGTTCTTTTTAATGATATTAAAAATATCCTTACCAACTTTATCAATTTTTAAATTTTATAGGAAGCTATTTGATTTTTGACTTAAAATGGTTATTTCTTAATAACCTCAAAAAAAAAATTTTTTTATTAACATAATATGATTTTAACAGTTATTTTAGCAATTATCTGTAAATATTGTTGATTTGTTAAATGAATATTTGCTAATCAAGTGCATGGGTATTTCAAATGAATTTTATATCATCAAGCAAAGTTAAGAAGAAAAACAATTTCAAATTCCAAAATATCAGTGTTTAGCATTAGTTAAAAGGGGGAAGGGGGTGGCATTTTAAAATTTTTCCTAAAAGCATTTAGAAATATTTGACTTTACTGAACATTTCAAATAATTTATTTTATTTGTAGATAATGATATTATGATGTTTCATATGAAAAAGGGTTACACAAATCTGTGAAATAATGCTGCATGATATAATTCATTCGGACTAGCGGGTGGAATAATAGAAATGTGTATTTGTTGCATATGAATTTATACTTTTTCTTTATTTTCTCTGAGAATATTTTTAATTTCTTGATTTATTTTATTCTATGCATGATCAGTAATTCAAATAATCGAAGCAAATGTATTTACAAAATAATATTTTCAGTGATATTTATTTAAAACTAGCTGCCTTTGGCGACCAGTCGGTTCGCCAGTATTAATGCTCGCTAAAATTTTCATATAATATTTTATGTAGGTGTCTTATAACATGTTCTTCACCAAAATATTTTTAAACCAAACAAATTTTGATAATCATATAATTCATTTATAGTATTATTTTCTTCAGATGTTCTGTTCATTCTCTTTCTCATCTTTCTCTTTCTATCCGTGCAATGATTGTCCCGGAATTGATATTTTACTTAAATGGTGGAGGGAAAGGTCTAAAATTCTACGTTTCTATAGAATAATGAGATTCAAATTTTCATAAATGTAAACATTAAACAAATAAAGACACAATTGGTTTTCAAAAGATGCGAAAGTTTAAAAACAGCTTGGAAAAGGATGCCCACAGGGGAAATAATGGTGACACCCCCTCTTTTCTTTATTCTTTTTTCTTCACTACTTTTCTTTTTACAAACCCTTTTTTCCCTTTGTTATTCTTTTTCTTCTTCCCTGCCCAGACTTTATTTTGAGCAGGCATAGATTAAATATCCATACAGACTAATAATAAAAGCAACTATTTTCTTTCTTTTTTAAACATCCCATTATCTGTAAATGAAAACCAACTGATTTCAAGTATTTCTTTCAAAACAAATCATAATTTACAACTTCCTGCTATCTTACTCAGTTGGTGTTGGGGGAGGAAATGAAGATTTTTGGCGGGAAAGTAAGAAAAGTGTCGTTTTAACCATTTTCTTTGCAGTTTTTTCATTTTTTCTTTACATAAGAACCATCCTCGTGTCTTAACGAAAAATATTTTTAAAAAAAATTAGCTGAATTGGTCGAGCCGTTCTCCAGTTTTGCGCTTAGCAAAGCATTTCGAGATTCATTTTTATGAAAATAGATTCAATGTTTGCTTTTGTATGAAATTGCATCATTTAATCTTATTAGAAGTTAGTCTAAGTTCATTTTTTTATTCATTCAGACAAACATCATTTATTTATGTGGGGAAGAAATCGTGGTGACTGCTTGGGTCTTGGAAGTCAACATGGTGACCAATTCTTTCCATACAAAGTAGGTTATTTAACAAAAAGTTTAAGGTTAAATGTATAGTTTACAACCATTACATGTCTGCAAATTACATTTTGAAAACTATTTCTTGATTAATATTTCTTGTTAATACTTTCTAGATAATACTTAATTTTTTAATATTATATTTTATTATTTTTTAAATTTTATTTTGATTTAATAAATACTGTTGTTGTTTTATATTGATTATAAATGTCTTTTAAGGTTGCTGTGCCTGCAGAGGTACTGAAAGTGAGCTGTGGAGTTGATCATACAGCAGTTATATGTAGAGCCTTTGCTTAGTTGTAAATAAATTATTTAATTTATTGTTATATGTTTGTCTTATTTAATAAATTAAGATAAATCATATGGATAATTGAATAATCTATTGATGATACTAATTTTATAAATCTTTGTGATATCTAATGTGCACTTATTAATTATAACTTTTTGTCATATTTAAAAAACTACTTTCATAGGTTTGACACAAGCAAAAGTAAATATTAAGCATTACATGCTTAACATTTATTTCTGTATTTTATTCCTAAGGTTCTTTTTTATAAATATAAATTGCCTTTATGCAGTTAAGCATATAAATTTGAGATATTAATAAAATGTTCTTAAAGATTTGAGTACAGTTTTTATCTAAGTTCAAAGGGCTTCTATTATAAGCTAACTAAGAATAATATAGAATTTGGCAATGGAAATTTCTGACATAGCATGAACAATTTTTATAGCCCTAAAGTTGAGAATAAAATATTATTTTAAAAATTTTAATGGGATTTAATTGATTGATTAATTTTGAACTTCTCAATAATTTTTTTTAAATACAGAAACTATACACTGCATTTCTGTTGAAATTAATATTTTTCATTTAATTGTACAAGAGGGAATAAAAGTATTCTAAATTAGATTCCCCAGGTATCAGAATTAAAAAAAAATCAGTTAGCTGTTATAATTATTTTGAGACCTTTCAAACATCAGGTAAGCATTTAAGAGGAGAAAAGGGAGTGATTGGTATTTTTAAATTTATTTAAATGCAATGAAAGTTATCCTAACATTATAATAAAAGACACCTAAAGATCATTTAAAAATGTTATTTGTCAAAAGAAATTAAACATCAGTATTATAATTTTTTTACTATTATTTAGTTTGAGAAACGAGTTTTTGGAAAGTTTTAAAGAATAATATTAATCAGATTTTTTCCCTAGATAAATCTTAGAATGTGACTTACCTAATTTTTTTTAAATATTTTTTACATAGCTAGGTATAGAGTAAAATAATGTATAAATGATACTTCTTTTTTAATACATGAAATCAGAAGCTTAGTTTCCATTAGTGAAAATATTTCGGGAAAAAAAATGTTTTTAGTTAATTTCTCAAAGGCATACTAAATACTATATACAAATAAATAAACTTAAACCTCTAAATTAGATTGTATCAATGACAACTTAGAGCAAAAATGATATGAATGGCATAGGAAGAGCCAATCAACGAATATTTTCAAAATACCCACAGCCTATATAAATGCAAATTAGTTTATATATAGATGTCCAGGCACTGCTTATTTTATGAAAAACTGTACATTTCCTTAAAATGATAGGTTTTTTCCCCATAATATCACTGATGACATGATCCCGGCCATTGGATATTGATAGCAATGGTTTCGCTTGGTCCTTTAAATTGTCCACCCAAGTATTGTGGCAGTTATTTATTGGGTGCACATCCCATGGACAAATGTATGATATTTAAAAAATGTAATATACGTAGAAGATAGTGTACTCCTGCTCAGTTCTCTAGTATAATCAGTAACAATTAATGTCTTCGGACGATTATTCTAGCCCTTTTTGATTCTATACGTACTTAAAAATTAGATGTAGGTTGAGTTACCGAATGTTTTAAAAATTCTGTGCATTTGTATGGGCACTCTGTAAGCAAAGAAAGGATCATGCTTGACCTTGAAGTTGTTTTTCTGTTTCTATAAAATAGTTCACACACGCACTCAAACGTTTTCATTAAAAAGATTTTGATGTAAGCCTTTTATTAATCCATAACAATATTCGTACTTTTAATTATTTAATTGTATTGTTACTAGCGGGCCGACACCGCGGAAGTACGCCGAAGTTGGCGGCGTTTGACGAGGAGCTTAGCGCCAGCCGGGTTGGTTTGGCGAAAGGAACAGTCTGGTAGCCGCTGGATCGTACGTGAAGTACCGCTTTGCTTCGTGTGCTTTCGGGCGCGCGCTCAGTCGGCTATATAAGGGGCGGGTAGCCGTAGTTCCGACAGTAAGTTGAGAGTTTTCTCTCGGAAGAGAAGCGTCTTCCTGGACTAGCTGATTACTTGTTATTAGTGAGCTGTGTTTACGTCTGCTGTAAACGTTGTATTATTGAGCTCGCTGTGATTGACTGTTTACGGTGTTATATGATAGCTGTTTTGCAGTCTGTTTTTATCGTGCGTAAGATGTAAGGATAAGGTGCTGTAAGTGATGTTGACTGCTGGATTGTATTTATATGAAGTTTTACTTTTTCAAGTCATCCTGTAAATACCTGTAAAAATGCTGTAAATAAATTTGTTTGTGCTGTCCTTGAATAAAGTCCATTCAATCCGAACCCGCTACGCTAAAAACTAACAGTGTATATGCACTCACGGCAAGAACACTATTTTATAAATATTTAGATCTTTTTTCTACTTATTGATATTAAAAATATAATTTTTCGGCAAATCATCATAACTGAATTAAAATAAATTTAAAAAATAATTTTGAAATTAACACGTTAACTGCCGTGGGGGACAACGGTGACCGGCGACGCAGCAAATAATGAAAGTACATAATTATAATTAATATGGATACTGATAAATTTTTCAATAATACCATTGTTATTATAATGGGTTGAAGAATTTTATGCAATATAGAACATACAAAAATAATTTTATTAGTAAATGAAAAATACATTTCTCTCTTATATCTGACGAATTATTCAATGAACTTTTCTCGCTGTCTGATAGCAGTCGCTGTATTTTTGAAGGTCTTTGTAAAACGGCACCGTCAGAGGATGTACTTGAGGAATAATCTTCATTTGAAGGCATTTTTAAGGGCTGGTAAAAAAATTGAATGAAATAAAATGCAAAAACATATGTAGAGCGAAAAATATATAACAAACGCAATTACTTGTGTGTAGAACGCACTGAATAATACTAAAGAATGAGAGTAATCACTTGGCAACCGAAGCACGATTGTTAGAAAAAAGGACAATGGTAAGAATTGCCTACGGAGCCGTGGAGATCACCGGTGACCCCCAACACGAAACCTGCTTCAAGCAAGATTTTATAGCTCATTTTATCAGCTGCAAATAATATTTCAGCATAATATGCATCGCATAATGAAAAGTTCACGTCGACAACTTGGGCAAACCATGGAAAATGCGTCCGGCAGTCAACGTGTTAAATAAAAAGCATGGCATGCTTGAATCGATTGTCTGCGTTTTTAGCTGCATAATAAAACGTTTATTCCCGATAATTTCGTGATAAGAAAACATAAAGTTTATATTAAAAAAAGATTAAATATGTACTGAAAAAGTAATTAGTGAATTTTTTATGGTAATTTTTTGTTGATGTAGTTTATACTATTTAAGACGTAGCACATCGACAAAATCATTTTGTTGTTGTTGTAGTGACTAATGGTACTTGTCTTGGACAAGCCCCCGCTGATACGACCAGCAGATGATTTAAGCCTAAGAAATGCGTCTCTTTGTTTTTACAAGTAGCGCCATCTAGGGCCCAGAGTACGACTTAGCTACTCACATGTCACAAGCCCTTTTAGAGGGCGGACTTCATTAATGAAAATTCATTCATTCATCTCAAATCGTAATTTAGACCTGGAACAGAGAAATCACCTCTGACCCAGTACCCCCAGTGGTATTACTCTCGACATGGATGACTTTGCTCCCACGAACAGATTTAACGAGCACCAGCCGTCATACACTCGGGGAATTTTTTGGCCGGTGAGCTTCGAACCCGTAACCTAAGGAGAACGAGCCCAACGCTCTACCAAACAGGCCATCCCGGCCCCAAAATCGATTTGTACCTCACGTTAATGGTGAATTTCTTTCAGTAATTTATCATTCCCGAACCCCCCCCCCCCTTTGCTTCTGTTTGCTCATTCAGTTCATTAATGTTGGGTTCCGATATTTCCCCCGATAAATTTTTTAAATTTTGCATCAATTTTAGACGTTGCAGAAGGAAAAAAAATCATTTTCCAGAAAGAAAATGAGATCGCAATGGCAGAGATGCAGATCCGTTTTATGGTTCTTATAAATAGCTCCATCATTTACGATGTCTGCCTTCGTCACGAAGTTCCCCTGATTTTGAAATGTGAGGACACACTCCTGCTCAAATTTCAGACGCACAAGTAAACAAACTTCAACGAGATTATTTACTGACGGAATGCTGTTTACATAGCTGATTCGGATGGCTGCGACGTGTAGAAATAACATAATTCATAGTGGATCCGGGCACTTTATGCACCTCATATCGACACCTCCTTTGTTTAATCATGCTTGTTTGCATGTATTTCACCTAAGGCAGTAATTACGTCGAGAATTTCACTACCGACTGTTACTTTTTTGACATTTTTACGAATTGAAGTGTTGAATCTAAAGTAGATGAGCAGTTCCCCCCCCCCTAGGTATCTACCATGCTTTTTAAACAAATAATTAAATCCAAACATATTAAATATAATTTTCCTTACTTTTCGCAATATTTTAATGACATTTTTAGGAAGTGTAATGTTAAAATATAGTGAAATTAATAATTCAACTTTACATTACGTCCTCTCGCTGGTGTAGTGTGGAAAGAGGGGAGGGTGCCAGCTCATGTGTCATTCTCGTCATCTGACAGTGGTTCAAAATTAAAAGATTCGTAAAACAAAATAGCACTAGAGTTGCTTTACAACAGACCGTTAATGTAACTTAACTAAACTTTAAATTAAATTCTGATTCTTTACCAGAGGCGACATCTAATAGTGAGTTAGAAAAAAATAGATCTAAAGATTAAAAAAAGTGGAAAATAAATAAAATTAAAAAATATCTGTTTAGTATGTTAATAAAAGTTTTTGTTTTCTTTCTAAAAACTGATTTAATTAAAATTTATTATTTCAATTCAAAACAAAGGATTTTTACAATTACTTTATACGTAATCAAATTAATATCCAAATTTAATCAAAACAGTTTTTGCACACACACATTGTTGGAGCGTCTGGTACTTGATAAGATTTTAGCCTTATTGATCGTTATCAACAATTTAATTAATGTGAATGCCAACAGGTGAAATAATTTATTCGGTCTTTCGGAAATATTTTACTTTAAAAGTGACACGAATATACTAATGTTTTGTTTTTAATGTCAACCATGCCCTTTCTTGGCTAATTATTAATCACTATGAGGCTGGATTTTTCTGATAAATAAGTGATTTCTTAGCTTTTATTTTGTAAACGTAATATATAGCAATCGTTAAAAAAATTCGAAGTCGAATTTCCATGTTTTAGACTTACCCAAATTCGAGAAAAATATTTTTAGAAAAGGTTCTCAGTCTGCTTGTGACAATGATGAATCAAAAACGCTTTGAGCTAGATGAATGGAATTTGGTATGTGGTCTTTACATTAAAGTTGGAAATTTATGTAAATTCTGTTCAGTGGAAGTCGGCTTTTCGAATACAAGTTAATACAATGATTACGACATGCAGAGAACTAGATGTATAAAATTCCGAGCACAAATTTAGCACTAAAAATGTAGACACATGTCAAATTTTGAACGGAACCCAACTGCGTGTTGATTGTCTGTCGGTTTTGTGCTTTCAGAAAATGTAAGCTCGATAGTTCCAAAACGCAGAGACTTAAGTATATCAAACATGTTTTGTGGCTACAAATGTAGTTTTTTTGGCAAATTTTTGTTTCAATCTATTAAGAAAACTCCATGTCTAAAAATGTTTTATTTTTTGATATTGTTGGACATTTGGAAAAGATTCATACACAAATTTATTTCGGACCCGAATGTTTCTGGTGTTCTTAAGTTTTTTTCGAGTTCCATGCCCTGATCTCAAGTAAACGAAACAATTTGAATCCGACTTTTTTTGAAAGTTTCATGATCGGTGGTTGGCAGCAACTGCAATGCAAATGTTCTACTATTAAAACTCGACTTGTGTAAGTATTTTTTGGATGGAATATGAGAAGTGGTTTCAGCTCTTCGATCGAGGCGGAAGAGAAGTTAGTTGCTTGAAACTGGTTGGTTGCTTCACCATTTCGAGATCGTCTCTTTCAGTTCGTTTAAATGTAAGAAGGAAAGGATAAATGGTTCGAATTTGTTGACCAAGGTTTGGTAATGTTGATTTGAATTTTGTTTTTAATATTTAACGCGTTGTTTTGATTACTTGTAATGAGCACATTAAATTTATACTTTATAATCAATAAAGAGTTATTTTAAGGAAACTTATTTCAACTTGATGCTGTGAAAAAAACTGAATTGAAATGGCAATAAACAGCCATGTTTGGCGCTCCGTCGGCTCCCTACCTACACGGTCGTGAGACTTCCGGCCTGGCTTCTTGGTGATTTTGGAAGCGTGATTGTGTTTTGATTATTAAAATATTGATTTCGAAATTGAAAAGATTATATTTTTATTCACCTCCTCGACACAAAATTTCACCGTCAGCTTTTCTAAAATTTGGCTTAGTTCCCTCAGAAGAATAGCAGATATTAGACGCAAATGTTAGGGATAAATCGCCAAATAACTCGCCAAGGATGATACAATAGATTCTGTAAAAATGCTGAATTCATAAAAAAAGTTAATAAATCGTGTTGTTGTTGTTACTTATGCCATGGTAAAAAACCCCGATGATACAGCGGCAGATTTAAGCCGAAAGAAGCGTTTCTTGTTTTTAAAATAGCGCCAACCAGGGTCAAGAGTACGAATTAAGTACACCCTCATCTTAGTTGCTTGCACAGCCCCTTTTTACAGGGGGGCACAGTCACACATCTCACAGATAGCACACTGAAGAACAATCATGCCCGAACTGGGACTCGAACCCGGGACTCCCAGAACACGAGGAAGACACGCTACCTCTGTGCCAGAAAGCCGGCTAATAAATCGTAACTACTGTATTTCGTTGTGGTTTGGTTTTGTGTGGTTTATTGGCGCAAGAGCAATATCTGGCCAGATTGCACCACGTAACTACCTTAAGCCAACCTTCTCAGGTATGACCAGTTTATTAGAGAGCATGCGAGAAAGTTTTGGTGAGACCTTTCCCGCAGATTTACGTCATCATTCACAAGGCATCAAATCAGATATCAAAAAACATGGTGTGGCTTGTGTCAGGGACACGGCCGTGTGTTGTACGTGAATACGTTTATGCAACGGGTTATATTTTTAAAATAAAATCTTTTTAATCATGTATTTCGGATAAAAGCAAGGAAACAAATAATTATTGTTTTACAATATAACTTTATTAATTATAGGTCTGTGATACGAAAAGTACGACACAAATGGTATACAGGGAGATTTCTGGTAAACGTTAAATCAATACAGGTATTACCTAAAATTGTTGTTTAAGTCTCAATATAAGACAAATTGAACTCGCTGAGCATGAAGTTGGGCAATGAGCGGTTTTGTGAGACTTGAACATTAAAGTCTCCTAATATCATAACTGGTGTAGTGAGATCAGGCTCGTAATCGGGTATAATTTTAGGTTTTATTATTACCATTCAATTGTTCTTGAGAAGCCCTTTCCATACGATCTCCGTATTTGGTTTTGGCTTTTCGACGCGTATGGGCCGGCATTATATATTTTTGATAATATTTTTTTTAATTCTAACACCTTATTATATTCACTGTCACTACTTTAAACTAATGTTTTATTACAATCGATGGATTTCGACAACAGCTGATGATTAAAACTTAAACGAACAACGTAGCTTCTCCGAGTGAAAATTTATAATAATTGCTAATCTCGATACGCAGCAAAATAACCTCAAAATGGCGACGCTTCTCCTTCCACCGCGCGCAATGCGTCACTGTTCTCGTTTATCGTAATGAATTCTTTGGTCCTTTAGCTATCCAGAGTTGTAATTTAATTTTGGATGTAGAGGATAAATTCGAAACTACAACGCCAAACTGTGTCACCCGATTTTGTTATCACTAGGGTTTTTTTTAGATTGCCTCCGTACGGGAGCAAATTGAACCCATTCGCTGCCAACCACGAATATACTCGTGGTTGGCAGGGCGATACCCACTGTCAGCACGAATATATTCGTGATACTTTTAATATATTATTACGTACAACTCGTCAAACTTGCAAACTTTTTATGGCCACAAACATAAATGTACAAGAGCAAAAACTTGAAAAAAAGCTACAAATAAATTGTTTTTACAAAAATTCTACTTTATTTAACCCATTCGTGGCCAAACCCATTGCCAACCACGAGTATACTCGAATATTTTTTTTATACATATAAATGATTATTTATGACAAAATATGTGTATTTATTTTGAAAATAATAAAACTTAGATAAGCAATAACACTTAAAACAGAAATGCCAATGGAATTAACCTCATTTTTAGGCTTGGCAGCGAATGGGTTAAAGAAGTATTCACGTCAAAATTAAATTTCATCGAAAAACAATAGTAGACAACTCTTCATATCGCCAACAGATGTCAAGTCTCCAATGGTATCATTTTTTTTTTGAAAATACTTAGAATTTCAAAAATATTTATAAAATACATCTTGTGTATTTTCCTAATGTATTTTATTATTATTTATTATATTATTGTAATTGGCAAACTGCTTTATTATGATGCAGTTGAGTTTTTTTCCCTTCTTGTTAATAGCAACATTATTTTAGAATTCTGTATCTGTGGCCCCACTGTGATGCAGGCATATTTTTCTACCTATTTACATTCCATCCTCGTCTTTAGTGTGAAAATGAGCTTTCATGTGAATGAGAACTTTATATTTTAGTCCAAAGAGACTAAAATGTGATATTACTTATTTGGGATTTTATTCCTTTTAAGTATTGTAAATTATGCTTACAAAGGAATTGCGAATTATTTTTACCATTGAAATTCCGATAGAGTAATTTATTTCTGAAATGAGACAGAAGTTAAAAGTATGAGGCTTAGTAAAGTTGTCATATTTATAGATGTCTATCTTGTTAAACTGATATATACTATCCTAACATTTGATTTGTGCTATTCTGAAAATCATTGAATTTTATGTAAATATATGGACGTGAAATGGGGGAGGCAAGAACTGCCGAAATTGAGCATACATTAAAAAACGAACCAGCTTAGCATAAATCAGCGGAATTATTTTTCAAAAAAATTTGTTTTTTAATAAAGACGTCTCCCCTCTACTTCTACTTAAAACTATGGCCTTTGGATAAAGCTACAAGAGCTCAAATTTTTGTTTCCAGTGTTCGACATACCAAACTTTTATACTTGATATTGTAATTTAAAAAAATCGAATATACATTTGAACACGTATTTTTTGACCACCTGAAATCAAAATTTGAAATCGAACACAATTTTAGACATTCAAATCTTGATGGGCGGTTTGATTTAAAATTTAATATAAACCTACATTTCAGATGTCAAATTTATGTACTAAATTTCATATATTCAAACCCTTTCTTTTTTTTTCTTTCTTCTTTTCTTATAACGAGTTTACAAGCATACAAATTCAAAGACCAGCAGACGTTCAAAAATAATTCATTGCGTTTGCATGTACACGAAGAACAGGAACCAAGTCAGCTATAGTGTTGATTCTTTATCAAATTTGGAGAAAAAAAATCCGTTAAGGTACTGTC
Source organism: Argiope argentata (assembly GCA_026289955.1). Taxonomy (NCBI): domain Eukaryota; kingdom Metazoa; phylum Arthropoda; class Arachnida; order Araneae; family Araneidae; genus Argiope; species Argiope argentata. Next base: position 3,420,528 of record JAOUZG010010699.1, read on the forward strand.
AGTCTATACATTCGCATGCATGCAAATGCATCTCAAAAAGGGCAAATATTTAGGTAAATTGAATTTTGTATGCAGTTTTAATATTTGAAGTTAAGATCCCCGCCAAATTTTGCACCAAATTTGTCTATAGACTGATTGTTTGTTAATATGCGCATTCTAATGCATATAAATGTCCAAACCGAAAAATGCATAGCGATCTAGATCACTCAAATTTGGTATGTTGCTACTTTGCAATTGTGTGCCAAATATTGGTTTCAGTCCTTTGAAAAGATGCACTGAAAATTCATAAGTTTATTTATTACATTACGAGACAGATAACTCTCATCTACGGAACACTGAAAATAAAAATCTGAGCACTCTTGTCTTTCTCGGCCATGTTTAAGTTCTACGATTTTATGCGGCAGTAGGAGAGGTTGCATAAAATACAGGTACGTGAAAGTTTCAGGGATATGATTCCCACAGGTTTGAATTCGTTATTACTTGTGCAGTTTCCAAGTTATTTTATTACCCACTTAAAATGATGTTTTCTATTTAGACGTATTTAACGGCTAATAAATTGGCATTCTTTTGAAAGATAAACAGATTCATACCCATAAAATACTTAGCAAAGATTTTAGAATTTCTAGAATTATTTGCTCATAAGATTAATTATATTTCGTCTGCTACGCTTCCCCCCCCTTCTTGCTCTTTGTTTTTTCAAGCTACAAAATATCCCATAAAATTAACTGCATATTTAAAGAAGAAATAAAATCACATCTGTTTCCAGGAATTAAATTTTTTTGAGCCATCCATACAGAATCAGATATATCTCTAAATTTTCATTTAGGAATTTGTATTTAAATAAGGATTTTTTAAGCTAGGAATCAAAATTAATCAAAAATAATCGTTTTCGATTAAAGTTTTGAAAAGATTTCTACAATGAAATATCACTAAGTACGTAGGATATTTTCGCAATAATATATATATTTTTTTCAGAATTATAGGTGATTACTCACATGAATTAACTAGAAGTTCTCTACAGACATCTCTTTTTTCAATTCCTACTATTAGATTGCTCACCTTATATGTATATACTACATCTTGTATATATATCTTATCTTGTATATATACCTTGTATATATATATCTTCAAATTTTCAATCGTTGATAAAATATTTTTTATTCATCCATTCAAGTTCAAATACATTTTTTTAAAATTTGTAGTGGATAACACTTGATGTTAATGCAGTTTTTTCAAATATTAATTCATTAATTGTTTATTAATTAATTAAAAGCGAACTTTCTCGCCAAAGTTCTTCATTTCTTCATCGCTATATAGGTACTAACGAATTCAGTTTGTTTTTCCCACACACTAATGATGTTAGGCTTAATCTATTTTCCGCTGATTATTTTGAACGATTATGTTTATTTTCATTATGTTTGATGCCTTTAAAATTAAACATTGTTAATGAATCGATTTTTCTGATTCGTTTTGAAGTTCTTTCAAATTAAAATAATACAGAATAAAGGAAATTAGAAATTTCGAATTTGTATTGCATTACCCATATTGGTGTAGAATAATTGCTCTTTTTGCTTGCCACAATTGGCTTTGAATCCGCAAGTGGCGTTGAAATTTCAATGTTAGTATAATTTTTTGATCAATTATTTATAGTAGGAGCAATTGTTAGCCCTGGATAGCCCGGTTGGTGCATTGGATTCGCATCCCTTGGGCTGCGAGTTCGAACCTGCCAGCCGAGGACTCTTCGTGCGTTGTGGTCATTAAATCTGTCGTGGTCGCAAAGTTCCCCATGTGGATAGTAATACCACTTTGGGTACTGGGTTAGAGGCGATCGTTCTCTGTTTCAGATATAAATTACAATCTGTGGATGAATGAATGAAATGCATGAATGAAGTCCGCTATATAAAAAGGGTTTGTGATGTATGGGAGCTAGAAGTACGATTTCTGTGCTTAGGTGCTCAGGGGTCCATACCCTCAGAAGCTACTTCTCCCCTCCTTCTGTTGTAAAACGGACTAAGAGAACAACAAAAACAGTTGTAATTATTTAATAAAAAGTAGCTAAAAAAATTCCTACCATTTTAAATTTTCTTTAATAACAATTTTCGATTTTTTAAAAAATAGTTTTTTATATTGCTTGTTGATTATCATTTTGGAATTGCGATTCAAAAATAACAAGATAGAAAATTATCACTAATTAAATGGATAGTTAATTAAATTTTCGTTGAGGAATTAGGGCGAAAACAAACGGACAAAAATATTATATCACAAGAAAAGAAAAGAAGTGTTCTAGCAATCAAATTTAGATTGCTTGAAGAATATCTGCAAGATTAGACAATCATAATTTCAGCTGCCGTTTTTTCTACAATTTGTATTGTCTTTGTACTATTCGAGATGAAATGATTAAAGAGCAAAGGTATTTTCTCTAACACTAACCATTCTACTTCATATTCGTAATTTCAGATCTTCTAGATTAAGAATTTAAATTTTTAAATTATAATTTAGGGCATATTTATTTAATATAGTATACATTTTGTCATTTATTATTTATTTAGCGAATTCTTTATTTATTTTAAATTAATTTTTTGTGATACATTGTAGCAAACCGTTTTATTACAATAAACGCTTTACATGTATTGTTTTATTATTTATACTCAAAATAAATTATAATAATTATGTAGCAATTTATTTCTGTAGAATTCTGCAATTATTATTAAAAAATTACATTACATTTCTAGTTTTATTTAAAAAATGCATTTATTTTAAAATTCACAAAATTTATGAAAAAATTTTTAATGTGTAACTAGGCAGTCAAAAATTAGTTATAAATGTAATAATCTTTACATAAAGATAATAAATACAATAATTTTTAAAAATTTGTTTTCAATAAATATTTTAAAAATTCTGTGAAATAATTTGATTATCTATAAATTAAAATGAATTTTAAAATTTTATATTCGCAAAAAATTTATTTATTTATTAAATAAAGAAGAAATTATGATAATAATAATAAGAAAGTAACTTAAAATAAATCTTCCAATTAAAACAAACATTTTTTTAAGGAAATCAGTAAAATTACGAGTTATTTTCAATTGATATTCGAAAATTTTTATAAAAACAAATTAATGTGCTTTATGTGTGAGATTTATTACTTTCCGAAATTTGAAAATTATTATTTAATTACACATAGATAAAATTATTTTAAAAAGAAAACTGACAAAAAATATTTAGATAGAAATCTATTATCTTTTAATAATCTTATTAATCTTTAACAAAGGATAGATTAACTTGATAATGAATCTCTAGATTTTATTCAGAAATGTGAAGATTTTCTTTCATAAAATAACATTGTTTGATGGCAATTAAATATACTTCATCGTGAGTATCATATGTTGCTAGTACAATTTCGCTATATCATTTTTTCGCTATTGAATGTATTTTTTCTAGAAGCAAACAAACAAATAAAAAAATAATAAGCAGAAATTCCTGCTACTATTTTGTTCGAAATAAAATACTGTAATGTGAGATATTTATCGAAATAATTAATTTTGAGTTTTATTAATTTTATTTTTATGGAATTTGTAATTCAATGAAAATTTTAAGGATATAATGACATTCTGTATACTGGTATTTCATTTCACATCGGTCGGAGAAAAAATTATCCATGAAATGTACTAATACCTAAAAAAATCATTGTTTCTATTGAATTTTTAAAAATTATCTTCCAGTGTTGTTTCACGAGTCTAATTCAATTAGATTTCAGCAATCCATTTACCTTAGATCTGAAATTTCAAGTAATCTCTTTGGAGAAATGAGCTATTAGCAAATACAACCAGAATGATTATCAGAACAGTCACGAACAAGAACAAATTGTTAAAACACCTGCTCGATTCATTTCAAAAAAATGAAATTTTTCGTTTGCTTCTTTTTGAGTTTTCATAGAATCAGAATTCATAAATAGTTATTGTTTATGTCCAATTGTTTCCCAAACTTTAATGCGTAATAAAGCACATTTGGAAAAAATAATAACACCTGGTTTTTTTTTCTTATTTAGAGTTTGTTAGTACATGTCCAGATCGAAATTGGAGAATAATCCAGATGCCAAAATGAGTCACAGCTGTGGTAATCTTGTACATTAACATAATTTGTCCACCTGCACTACAGTGACGTTAGTAGTTCCACAAATGATATTCACAGCGATGCTGATGTTTTAAATTTCACGCCTTGAGTCGACACCTCCTATTTCTGTTCGACATATTCACAAAAGTGGAAGTTAAAAACTGAACAGGAAATTCTGCTTTGAAACAAGAAGACTAGTAAGATGATTATTATTTGTAATTTGTATTTTAAATTAATCTGTTTCTTGTTACTCTTGTATATAATAATTTTTCGTTTTAGATAATCAGTTGTTTTCAAGGGATCAATCTCTTAGTAAGGATTTTTTTTATGCATGGCTATTTAGGAATTATTATTTTTCTTATGGTTGTTTAGGAAATGAATTATGAATTCAGATTTTCTCCAAAATCATTTATGCTTTTGCAGCATTTGAAAGCAATAAATGATGAATAAATAATAGATTTTTTTTCAATATTTTTAATAAGAAGAATTTGATCGTAATTTTTCACGATATGTTGTCTGTTACGTTGAAAGTTTCTTGTCAAATTACCATTTTTAATATTAGCATTCGTATCTCAGTTTCTAAATTATTATTATTATTGTATTTGTTTTTTTTATTTCCGTTTATTTTCTTCTCATTTCTCTACAACCTGCACAAGACAATTATGTCTGAGAAGAAAAAACAACAACTTTAAATAAATAATAAATTTCTTTATTAATAAAGTAAGAATGATATGTTTTAATATTTATACACAATTTCTGTCTGGGAAATTTTAATGTTTTTTTAAAAATTTTGATAATGCATGCTTTGTCTGTTTTACCAAATTATAGTTAGTATAATTTGAAATTTTAATAATATTTCTTCTCCTTTTTACTTTTTCGTATACTTAGTATAGAGAAAGAGCGGTAATCGCAGAAAAATTTGAACCCGGGATTTTAATTAATCTCCACCTTTTAGTGAATTCCAAAAGCGCATTTTTAGAAATTTTTTGTCTAACTGTAACAAAGATAACTAAAAATGCTTTGAGATCGATGGACCACATTTGGTATACGGTCTTCACATAAAATTTGCAGATTTCTATAAAAGTTTGAGTAAATTCTGTTCGATGAAATACTGTCTGTTCGACAATTCAAAAATAGTTAAAATAATAATTACAAAACGAAGAGAGCAATTTAGATAAAATTCGATAAACAGATTTAATATCTATAGATTAGATACCTGTCAAATTTTAAGCCAAATTCACCCGCAAGTTGGCTGTTGATTCTTTCAGAAATATGATAATCCCAAAAAGCAATGGCGTAAAAAATGCCAAATTTGGTATGGGGTTTTATGACTACAGGTGCAATTTCATATCAATTTTTAAATTTAATTGTTTGAGAAAAGTTAATATTTTTTTTTAATTATTGTCCGCCAATGTCATGTATGGCGTTTTCTGGCATGCTAAGCTTATAAGAGGGCATGCAAGAAAGTTTTGAGGAGACCCCTCGTGCTACTTTAAAACAATAGTCTTGGAGTATAAGAAAATAAATTATTTTCCTAAAGTACGAATAAGAACACATTTGCATTTTTATGTATTTTTTAAATATTAAGAATAGATTAATTATAAATTTGACAAAAAATTTCGTATTTATACGTGCTGAAAAGTAAATAAAAACTTGCTTTCATTATTTGTCAACGAAAATTTTATTTAAATAGCTTTTTAGTTTCTATAATACAACAAAGGAAGAAAGATTAATACGACTTTAAATATTTAAGGATATAGAATTCTTAAATAGGATTTGAATCTTGGAAAAATCAATACTTTGTAATTTCTTTAGAACTCTTTTTTTTAATAAATTTAGGCAATATTTATGTACTAATATGAAATTTAATTAAAACTAATCAATCAAATATTCAATTATCTTTGATTTGAAAAAATTATTTATTGCCAATTTTTGTTAAAAATACCTTTTTTAATTTTAACTTCATATTTATTTGCAAACAAAACTGCTGTTGTTGAAACATAAAAAGAATACTTTTTTCAAGCATAATAATCAAAATTTGTTTTTTATTTTTTGTTAATTTAAAGTCCAAAAAAAAAAAAAAAAAAAAGGAACCGTGTTGCAAGATTTTTTTCTTAACAAAAAGGTTCCGATAATCTCCTTTCTTATTAAGAGTTACTAACGGATAAGTGCATTTTAAAAATCTTTTACAGATATATTTCAATTATTTTAATCAATTTATTTACTTTGAATCTCACTTATGATGAAGGGAATTGTAATAACTGACCCAGAAGTATAATTTTTGAAGAAAATTTTTTTTCTAGGAAATAAACCCTTAAAAATAAATGTTATGTGAATAAAAGTGCATATTATTTAGTTTCAAATGGCTGAATTTATGCTGATCTATGTAAATGTTTTGAGAGATTGCGTAGTTATCGAAAAAGAATGACACTTGCGCGTGTTAGGACCTCGGGTTTGTTTGTGCAGGTGTGTGATTGGAAGCTGTGCATTAATAAACAAAAAGGAAAATTTTTGATCAATGAGTGCATTTCCGTTCGGCAAAAAGCTTAAATCTCCTCTCATATCGAAATATGTAAGTATCGCATTCAGTTCCAGAATCGGATTTTTGTACAAGACCATTTGTATCGTATAAATAACTAAAAAAACCAAATGCCCGAAAAAAAATTAGTAAATTCGTACCTTTTTTATTATCGGCTGACAGTTTAAAATAAAATAAAAAATAGATAAAGAATATTCTATTTAGATAATCTAAAGGTCTTCAGGCAATGTACATTTCTTGACAACTTTCCCCTTTCAAATTTAAAAATCAAATATTTTTTAAATCGACTTTATACTTATAAAACAGTTTTACTAGCAAATTTTTGATACTTTGAAATAACAAAACAAATAACTTCACGTCATCTTTTTTGAAAAATTGGTTTCAGTACATCGTGTATAAGAAATTGTTGTGTTGAAATTTAAAAATAATTCCAAACAAACAAGTAAAAAAAATGGTTGAATTCATTTTAACACATTTGAAATAATATTTTTATTAATAAGAATAAACATTTTTTTAAATTCAAAATACCATATTTTTTAGAATTATTTTAAAATTAACATAATATAATATTTACAAAGGGTATTTAATTACGATTGTTGCAGAATAATGGCCCTAAAATAATTTCATTTAAACAAAACTTAATCTTACTTTGATTAAATGAATTAATGTAATGTTTGTTAAATTCGATTACACAACTCTTGTAACTGAATAAAAGAATAACGAAAAATAACTTTTAAAATATGGCAACAAAAACTTTGTTGGTTGTTGTACTCTATTAACCTTGGCATTTGATTACTTTGCCTGTTTAATAATCAACTAATATTTTAGGATAAATTCATTTATTTTTATATTATTTTTGAAATTTACTTTAAAATAGACTAACAATAAATTGCACAAAAAAGTATTTGGTCTTGAAAATTTTAAAATACGTCTCAAAAGAGCCCTTACTTTGCAACAAAATGGCACGTTTAGGCACGTAAGATATTGACTTTCATTCATAAATCTTTACTTATAATAAAGCACAATGTGTGTGTGTGTGTGTGTTGGCGATGTACAGGCCAGACCGTTCAACCTACAGCTACCAAATTTGGTATACGTATAACTTGGGTGCCGGGAATGTGCACCTCGGAGCCCTTTTTTTTGAATTTTCAATTAAAATTTTATTTAATTTAAAAATAAGCCAAATTTTGACGTTTTTTCGACATAACTTCCGAAAATATTACAGCACAAAATTGATTTTTATATCAAGTTAAAGCTCAAAAAATTAGCTTTTCAATGATACTAATGTTTTGATCTAAAAAGGAAAACTCTATTTTTAATGAATTTTTAAACATTTAACTTAATCGTTTTTTTACAATTTATTTCACATAAAATAAAAATAAAATATTACTTTCTCGAGGATCTCGAAAAAAAATCAGCTTTTAATAAAATGTTGCCATCACATTTTCAAAAATTCTCATTTAAAAAAAAGTTAATTACTACCAAAAATAAAGCAGAAGAATACAATTTTCATCACGTGATTATATCAAATGAAACCAATAAGAAATGTGATATTTTTTAAAAAATAAATGCAAGCGTAAATTTTTCTTGATCATTTGCAATATCAAAATTATTAATTCAATTAAAGTAAATAAAAATACAGAGTAAAAATATATTACAAAAGCGCGACAGTTAAAACTGAAAAAGAATTTTTAGAAAAGCGCCAAACGATAATCTTCTGAGAGCGATATTAATTATTTAAAACCAAGAAATCTTAAACGAACTTTGTAAATGACGTCCTTACAAAGAAACGACGAACAAAAAGCAATTGATAATCAGTAGTAGTAAAATATTTTTGTTTTCTTTTTTTAATTTTTAAAACAATAAGACATGTTTTGAATTGTTACTTTTACTTATGTGGAGAAGATATTTTGTGCAAATCAAAGAATTCGCCTTCGTGATTGTAATTATCTCCGCATTTTAATGAATCATGCGAAATAAAATCGCGTCTTCTTTTAACGAAGTAACGTAATATTAAAGCTATACAGGTAAAAGTAGGTCAGCTATTTGAAAACGCATCTTCTTTCAAGCAAGCACACTTAATAATTAACAATGCAAAATTTGTAAAAGCATATAAAACTATTTTTACCCGCATATTTCAGAGACATCAAAACTTTCTACCAAAACAATATCATGTTCTCAAATGAGAAAAAATAAATTAACTATCATTCCAAATTAAACATATAAAAATGTCATTTTCGGCACGTGTCTGTATAAAATGAAACAAATATGAAAAATGATATATTTGGAAAATAAATGGATGGAAACGTTTTCTATGATATTTTACGTTTTCTATGAGGGAAAAAATGTTGATGAATTAAATTTTTACATACATCATCTGCTCTGTGAATCATATTTAACAAAATATTCTTCAGACAAGTCCTTAAATAAAAAAGTGGCATTCCAATCAACTAAATCAATCATCAAAGCTGATCGTTCTATGAAAATTTCAATATAACTATTCGATATAAACTGGCGATTTTAGATCACTTTATCAAGATATTAAAGAAGCCAATCAGAGTTACTCTAGAATAATTGGTCTAGATTATGAAAATGATGATTGTTCTAAACTTGCAATATTCAGTACTGAATAAATCAGCCAGATTTGAAAAAGATAGAAATGTTTGTTTATTTATTTATTGAAATATTAAGAATATTTTACAAATATGAATCTATAAGACCAAAGGAATTTAAACCATAATTTTTTATATATGTTTATAAACCTAAAAATATGTTATTATTCAGAGCATTTATATACATCTAAAAATAAAATTAAAAACTGAAGGTTTCAATTAACCCGTGAAAGTTTTGCTGACTAATTCCTTCAGATCTTATAAATTATAAAAACAAAATTATAATGTTTCAATTTCTGTGTTGAACATAAAACTTCAATGTCGGACTACTTTGCTTTCAGTTCTTAGTTTTATTTAAAGGAATGCTTGGATTGAGTAAAAATTTCTTTATATTAAGTGCACTTCCATCATTTACACTTTAATTTAAAGCTGAATTTTACGTGCACTGATAGAAAATCAGAGAGAGATGTGGTGTTCAAAGATAGGACTGCTTAAGGCCTACATAATAAATAAGTGATTTACATGATTACCGAAATTTGAAGCTTAAAAATATTTTGCTAAAAAACTTATTATGAGACCAAGTTATATAAAAAAAATTGATTTAACTCTTTAGTCGGCATTAATACTGGCGAACCGACTGGTCGCCAAAGGCGGCTAGTTGAGTAATAAAATTAGTGCTAAAATTAGAGTAGAAAAGATGTTTTTAATAATTTTTTTTCGCATACCAAGCCTTTCTTTGTTATATTATATGTTTAAATATAAATTTTTTGAATGAAAACTTTTGACATGATGCCGAATTTACATTCGGCCAGTTTTTAGACGGTCAGTAGGCATTTCCAAGTGAAACATTTCCAAATCATATTTATACGTAAAAAATATCTGAAGAGCATATTGGCTGATTTTCATACTTATATTTTCATAAAAAAATCTAATTTAAGCAAAAAGAAAATGCTGTCTCCTAGACCGCGCCCCCTAAGTTATTATTTAACCAATATTAATTTAAATAATATCTTCGACGAACCAGCTGATTGCCAGATGCAATCTGTATAATAAGAAAGATAGGGTTCAGAGATAATCTGTTGTTCAGAAATAATTTGCTTTGTTTAACTTATAAACGCGTTTTTGGCTTTGAATTTTCAACGCTAGTTGAAGCAACGCAATAAAGATTAGAAATTTTTATTTTTCTTTATTCTGTATTATTTTAATTCGAAAGAACTTCAAAACGAATCGAAAAAATCAATTCATTAGTAATGTTTAATTTTAAATATATCTAACATTGTGAAAATAAACATAATCGTATCGTTCAAAATAATCGGCCGAAAACATGTTAAGCGCAACCTAATTAAGGTGGGGAAAAACAAACTGAATTCGTTGGTACTTATTTGGCGGCGATGAAATGAAGAATTTTGGCGAGAAAGTTAGTTTTTAAGTAATTAATAAACAATTGATGAATTAATATTTGAAAAAAACTGTATTAACATCAAGTGTCATCCACTACAAGTTAAAAAATTTTACTTGAACTTGAGTGGATGAATAAAAAGTATTTTATATACGCTTGAAAATTTGAACAAGATTATATTTTTAAGCTAATAGTAGGGAATGAATAAGGTTGAGTTAGCGAAATGGATTTTAATTAGATCTGAAAATGAGGTAGTGCAAATCCACCAACAAGGATATATTAGCAAACCGAAATTTATGTTCTGGGCCACCACTACAGTCACTTAGATTCATAGTTTGGTTAGAGTTATATGCCTAAAGCATCATTGGAACAAATCATTATAAGTAAAATGTCATCGGTGATGTATATTTTTAAGTATTGAATGACAGACGATGTTATCCCATTTTTGCATGACATAGACTAGGTAAGCGATTGTTGGTTTATGAAAGATGGTGCTGGCCACATCACTCTCAGGGAAACTTCAATCCTTTAGCGTAACATTTTCACGATAGACTAATCGGGCTGGATTTCATTTTGAAAACATGTAAAGGTGCAATGTGGCCACCTTACTCGCCAGGTTTTAACCCGTGAGGTTTTTTTAATGAGGATAGCAGAAACAGAATACATTACACAGCCCTCAATATTAGATGATTTAAGGCCAACAACTGAAACTGAGATCAAGGAAATTGGAGCAGATGTTTTGCAGAAAACATTTACGAACATTTATTCGAGACTTCGCCATATCATTTGTTCAAACGACAGATATTTCGAAAATCCGTTAAAAGTTCTGATTAAATATTGATTTTCATTTTTTTCCTCATAGGTTTTGTTACTTAATAATTTGGTTGCCCTCTCGCTTGTAACGCCTTCAAGCGGTATGTATGAAAATCTATCTGTCCTAAAAAAGGATCGATGTAGCAACAACGCCGAAAGGCAAAGCTTAATGAAACTTCCGATAGTGGAGAAATAAAATTTTTTAAAATACTAAAAGGTCCGTCACCATTGTTGCGCCGCTCAGGTTTTTTTTAAAATCATGTCAGAACATGAAGTTTTTTTGGGAATGAGGTTTATGGCGTGAACAACAATTCGCAGGCGAAAAAAAATTTTAAAAAAAATCCGTAGGCGAAAATTTTATTATCTGCACGAGCATCTCAAAATATATAAATAAATATCAGCTTTTAATAACATGTCGCCATTGCATTTACAAAAGCTCTGATAAAAAAAATAAGTTAATGACACGGCAAATAAAACCCAGAAAAATGTCATTTTGAGCACGTGATTATACGAAATGAAATAAATAGGAAATGTGATATTTTCTTAAACAACAATTGCGAGACAAAGTATTTTGAATCGTTTGCAATACTAAAGTGAATCATCCAATGAAACAATTGAAATGTATAAAAATGTAATTTAACTCGCACGAGCACGTGGTGCTTGGCCGTTCGAGAAATGATGTTCTGACAGGATACATTGAAATATGCATTGCAGATTTCATTTTAATCTTTTTTTGTTTTCCATTTCTTGAAGTTTTTACAGCACAAGTTTCACACCTTAATTAGATTATGGCGTTATATTCGGGAACCCTATGATTTATGCATCAAAAGTACTCATCTTGGCATGTTCTATATAAATCAGTAAATATTAAATACTGCATACCTTATATGAATAATTATATTTACCTGATATGAATCAGTACATATAATTATACTGCATACCATACATTAATGTAGGGATACCCTATATTAATGTATAATAAAGAACATCATTTTCTTACCGAAATTTCGTAAATAAAAAGTGAAATATTTCGTTTACATTTTGATACTTAATTTAACATTTTCAATTTATTTTATTTTCGATTTAAAATGATTATCAAAAAATCATATTTAAATAAACTATTTTTATTTATGAATGAAATTTTGTCATTCACATTATCGTTTGCATTTAATTTTCAGAATCTTTCTGATGTTAATTCTCCACAAGCCTAATTTTTCAATAACAGATTTTATACTGATGATTTGAAATCATTCTTCATTTCTTATATTTTTGATAATTTAATCTTTGGTGTATTTTATTTTGAAAAGTTATCTAAAAACTTAAATATAAAAATGAAACATTTTCTTTAAAAAGTTTGAAAAAATAAGACTCAACTAAATATCAAAGCATAAAAAAGGATTTCTAACGCAAAGAATAAGATATATTAGCGAAAATTTGACTTATTGCTCCAAGAAACATTTAAAAAAATTACATCATAAGTTGAATTATTGAAATAAACAAACATAAGGAAAGATGGAAAAAATTAATTAAAAATTAAGAGACTAATGCTTGATTAAAATTAGTTAAGAAACAAAAACATATTCAATTTTTTTTACAGAATAGTTTCCCTCCATGAAATTATGTGCAATTTAAACATTTTTATTGATTTATTGATATTGAAAATTTTAATTTAAAAAGAAAAAATGGCAATGATGTAAGTGTTTATATTTTTAGAATTAATATGAACAGTATATTTATATCTCTATTAATAATAAGAGAGAATATATGTGTATGTGCTGATGTTCAGTAGGACAGATTATTTGACCCAGAGCAACCAAATTTGTCACAAATAAACTTTAAAGTGTAAAAATGTGCAAATTTAATTTTTTTTTAAAAAAATTAACTATAATTTCAATAGATTAAAAATTAAGTGAGAATTTAGCCCACGATAGCTACCAAAAATATAACTGAACAAAAATAATTTTTATATCAATTTAAAATGTAAAAGTGGTTTTTGTGATGTTATCGACTTTGCTGTTATTCTTAATTTTGTCAATTTATTTGGGTTAATTTACAAAATATATATTCTATATTGCTTTAAGATTCAAATTATTTTCATTGTTTAATCAAATATTTAATCTACACAAAGCTATTAAAACGATATGGCGTTAACTTTGTTGGCTGAATTATAAACGTCAAGTCATGTAGAAACAATTTAATCGAAAGTAAATACAACGAATATTCTCAGCGAATTAACACATTTAATCTATACAGCAGTACTGTAATTAAAATCACTGAAGGCAATCATTATTTTAAACGACTGTAAACAAGATGTTAACACATGAGTCGATTCGTTAACTGCTAATGCTAACATTTCTATTTAGGTGTGAGCTTTTAGTAATATGCCTGTCAGATTAATGATCACGATTAATTCTATAATGACAATCGTTTTTTAATTACTATTAAGATGAAACTTTTAAGAATAAGATTAAAATCTTTACAACGCACGGAAGTGCAGTTTTAATGTGTCGCTTTAAAACTAGTGGTGAAATATAATCTAATAATTTCAATCAAATTTCGATAACATAATCTGTAGAATTATAAGTGATAATCAAGATGCGATTTCTAGAATGTTCGAATTAAAATATTTAAAGGATTAATAATGTCAAAGTTAAATGTGAAAATTTTATTAAAGAGCTTGAGAATTTCAGTGTACTTCCGTGAATTGAAAAGTCCCAAACCCTTTGAAACAATTTTTACCTACTCGATATAAATATGAAAATAAAGATTAAAATGAAATCTGCAATGTATATTTCAACGTAGCATGTCAGAAAACAATTTCTTGAACGACCAAGCACCACGTGCTCGTGCAATTTAAATTATATTTTTATTCATTTTAATTGTTTCATTGAAT
>JAOUZG010010699.1:3439896-3452643 GCA_026289955.1 Argiope argentata
CATATTATATATATATATATATATATATATATATATATATAATATGGTAGGAATTGAAAAAGGTTGAGTTAGAGAAATTGATTTTGAATGGATCTGAAAATGAGGTGGTGCAAATCCACCTTCAAGGATATATTAGCAAACCAAAATTTACGTTCTGGGCCACTGTTAATCTTCATATTCAATAATTCGGTCACTACAGCCACTTAGGCTCATAATTTGGTGAGCGTTATATGCCGAAAGTATTATTGGAACTAATCATTTTAACGAAAATATCATCGGTATGTATATCTCGAAGTATTGAATGACGAACGGTGTTATCCCATTCTTGCATGGCATTGACAAGATAAGCGATTACTGGTTTAAGAAAGATGTTGCTGACCACATCGCTCTCGGCGAAACTTCAATCCTTTAGCGTAACATTTTCACAATAGATTAATCGGACTAGATTCCATTTTGAAAACAGATAAAGGTGTAGTTTGGCTACTTTACTCTCCGGGTCTTAACCCATGGGAATTTTTTTTATGAGAACGTCATAAAAGCCCAGTGTATATTACACAGCCGTCCTCAACATTAAACGACTTAAGAGCAACAATTGAAACTGAGATCAAGGAAATTGGAGCAGATGTTTCGCAGAAAACTATTGCGAACTTCAGTTCCAAACTTATCCATATCATTTGTTCGAACGACAGATAATTTGAAAATCTTTTGTATCAAAAGTTCTGAATAAATATCGATTTTTATTTTTTCCCTCATAAGTTTTGTTACGTAAGAATATTGCTCCGAATCTCACTTGTAATGCCCTCAAGCGGTATATGTAAAAATCTATCAGTCCTACAAACGCATCGATGTAGCAGCAATGCCGAAAGGCAAAGCTTAATGAAACTTCCAAAAGTGGAGAAATAAAATTATTTAAAATACTTAAAACCAATGTTAAACCTTTTTTTTTTTCATTTTTGGTAATTTTTATAACACAAGCTTCACACCTTAATTAAATTATGGCGTTATATTCGAGGTTACGCCTTACCTATGTGTAGGCTTATGTGTTAAGCATTAAAATCTTGTAGTGTTCTATCCGAATCAGTAAATATTAGATGCTGTATACCTTGTGGGATACCCTGTATTAATATTTAATAAAGAATATTATTTTCTTTACTTATTTTTATCGAAATTTTATAAATCAAAACTGAAATTTTTCGTTTGCATTTTGATACTTAAATTAACATTTTCAATTTATTTTATTTTCGATTTAAAACGATTATCACAAAAATTTTGTTTAGATGAATTATTGTTATTTATTAATGGAATTTAATCAATCACATTGTCGTTTGCATTTAATTTTCAGAATTTCTCTGATATTAATTATCCACAAGCCTAATTTTTCAATAATAGCTTTTATTCTGATCATTTGAAATCTTTCTTCATTTCTTACAGTTTTGAAAATGTAGTCTTTGGTGTTTTTTATTTTGGAAAGTTACCTAAAAAGTTAAATATAAAGATGAAATATTTTCTTTAAAAAAGTTTGAAAAAATAATGGTCAACTAAATATCAAAGCATAAAAAAGGATTTCTAACGCGCAAAGAATAAGAAATATTAGCAAAAATTTGACTTATTGCTATAAGAAACATTAAAAAAAAATTACATCATAAGTTGAATTAGTGAAATAAACAAACATAAGGAAAGATGGAAAAAATTAATTAAAAATTAAGAGACTAATGCTTGATTAAAATTAGTTAAGAAACAAAAACATATTCAATTTTTTTTTTTTACAGAATAGTTTCCCTCCATCAAATTATGTGCAATTTAAACATTTTTATTGATTTATTGATATTGAAAATTTTAATTTAAAAAGAAAAAATGGCAATGGCGTAAGTATTTATATTTTTAGAATTAGTTTGATCAGTATATTTATGGAGATCCTCGAGAAGATAACATTTTGGAGTTGTTCGTGGAACGCGGTGATATTTGAATTTTGGTTGGCTCCATAGAAGTGCTGTCAAAGTTTGGTTATTTTATTTTGTTTCGCTCTTTTTTTGTTTTAACATCTGGACTATTGGTAAGCTTTTCTGTTTTAATTTCTTATATTTATATTTATTTATTGAAAAGTACAAAGACTGAGCTTCGCTAAACTGAGTAGTTCAACATTGATTGTTTCGGACTCTTCTGCTGAAAATGATCCTTTAATAATTCAAGTTACATCTAACTTTAAAATGCATCAGTCAACTAACGAAAACTTCTTCAAGAGTGTAAAACCCACTAACGAACTCGTTATTCGTCTTGGCCAAAGGCAATATGAAGCAATAAATATAATTGTGTCCAACAAAGATGCTGCATCTAAAATTCCTCGACTGAACCCATTCCTTATTCAAACCTTCATTAAACAGCAAATTAATCGTCATAGCAATATTTCGAATTTAAAATTTACAAGGCAAGGAAAAATTATTTTTACAACATCCGATCCTGTGTGCGCTGCCCAAATTCTAAGCTTAGAGAAAATTCTTGACATCCCCGTTTCGACCGGTGTCATTTGGAAAAATGTGACCGACAGATTTTTAATTTTTGACATACCCACTCAAACTTCACTTGATGAACTGGCTGAGGAAATAACCTAAAAAAATGATGTTGAAATAGTTGAAATGAGAAGATTTATAAAATCTAATTCGACCCGTGATTCTTCCCCTGTTCTCATCACAATACTTGGCACAGCATTACCAGAGTCCATTAAAATTTGGTTTACGAATCAAAGAATCCAGAAGTTTGTAGACAAACCCCGACAATGTTTGAAATGTCATAGTTTCATGCATCCAACAAGAATATGCACCAAACAGATCTGTCATATTTGTGGGGAAACACATGATGGCCAATGTAAAAGTCCGGAGAAGTGCATAAATTGTCAGGGTCCGCATTCAGCGACATCGAAGTCTTGTTCCCATTTCATCAAGGAGCAACAAATGTTAGAATTTAAATGTCGAAATCATCTAACTACTGGAGAAGCCAGACGCCTGTTTCAACAGTCCCTAAAATCAAGTTATTCTAATGTAGTTAAATCAAACATATCTGTTATTGAGGTCGAAGAAACTGTAAATCAAAAGATCGAAGCTATAGTTAAAAATATCTCTGAGAAATTAGAACAACAAACAAATATGCTCATTGATATCTTTCAAAAAACGGTTGAAAAATTAATGCAAAACCTTGTCAGCATGTTTAATCAAGGAGAATCAAGCAAGTCTCCTGGTAGGAAAAAAAAGGCAGCAAAAGTCGTAACTCAAACTACGGGCATTCCGATGCAATGGGATGCAGGTGGTTCCTCAAGTTTAGCTTAGTTAAAGGGTTGTTTTTTTTCCCCGTTTTTGCTTTCCAGGTTCCTTAAACATGGAATTGTTTTTCTTTCTTTTCAAAATTCGGGTTCGAATTTACGAGCCAAGTTTTCGTATCGCTTTTGCATTTTTATCCTTTCAGTTTTTAATTATACTTTTTTCTGACTTTTCTTTATGACCTTTCTGCAATGGAATTGCAGGGGAATTAAAGGGGAAAAGCTCTGGCTCCCAATTCCTCCTTTTTCTATCTCTTCTTTTTGGGTTTTTCAAGAGACTTTCCTCTCAGAAAACGATAATTTTTCCTTTCCAAACAAAATTTTTTTTCCGTACACACAGACTAAATAGATCAGGTGGTGGTCTCCTTATTGGTATTCCTGATAGCATGTCAGGAAGAATAATCTCCAACAATATTAGAGAAGATTTTAACTTGGAACTTTTAGCAGTCGAAGTGCAATTCCAGAACACTAAATTCAACATTGTTAATTTATATGCTCCACAAGGTTTTGATGTTGATCAAGCAAAACACTTCTTTGATTCTCTATCCTCACCTACTTTTATTTTCGGTGATTTTAATTTGCACCACCCTCTTTGGGGTGCAGTGCGTTCTTCATCCCCGAGTAACGATTTTGTTGAGTGGCTAACTTATTCACATTTCACAATTCTCAATACAACTATTCCTACACACAGTTCCTTAAGATCTCAATCTATCTTAGATCTTACTCTCTGTTCATCTGATATTCATAATCAAACCTCTTGTTATGTTATGGATTCAACTTTCGATAGCGATCACAACCCAATAATTGTTTCCTGGTCGGTAATAGAAATCATCAGTCGACACATAAAAACAATTAATTGGACGAGGATAACTCAACAAACACAGGAAATTTTTAATAATGTAAAGCAATGCTCGATTGACGGAATTACGGTAAATGCAACAAGGATAATTACTAAAAATACTTCATTTAAACCTTTGTCTCATAAATCTTATCCTCCTTGGTGGAATATTTCTTGTCATAATTACAAAAAACTCAACAAATATTTTCGGAAAAAAGCAATTAGAAATATTTCTGAAACAGATTGGATAAAACACAAAAAATTTGCAAGTCGGCTTCGTTTTCATGTTAAAAAGGCGAAAAGAGAATATTGGGAAAAAATGTGCACAATATCTCGTAACCCAAAAATGTTCTTTAAAATTCTAAATAAACTTTCTAATCACACAAATCCGAACACTAAACATAACAAAATTATAATACAAAATAATCATTGCATTTGCATGATTCACTTTGATCACTTTGATCCAGCACATCAAAGTGAGATATTTGCAAAGCATTTTTCTAATCAAAATACAAATACTGAACCTATTCCTTTAGATCTCTCTGGTACAAATTCTTTCCTCAACAGGAAATTTGAAATCTGGGATCTTACGAAAGCAATCCATAAAACTAAAAATTCTACTCCTGGAGCTGACAACATCCCAGCCATCTGGTTCAAAAATCTCAACAATGATCAACTTCAAATTATTTTGAAACTATATCAACACCAATTTGATTCAGCTGACATCCCCAAACAATGAAAACACGCTCTAATTGTTCCAATTCCGAAACCAAACAAAGACAAAACCAAAGTTTCTTCCTATCGGCCCATTGCCTTGACCTCAGTTTTTTGCAAAGTCTTTGAACGCATCCTCACTCAACGTATTACTTACTTTCTAATTTGTAACAAAAAACTGCACTATAGCTTACATGGTTTCATACCCTTCAGAGATAACCAAACTGCAATTTACAATATTCAGGCAAAAATCACAGAAGCTCATGAACAGAAGAAATATTTCGTTGGTGTTAATCTTGATATCAAAAGTGCTTATGATTCTGTTCATATCGACAACCTTATCTTTAAATGCTTACAACTTGGTATAACAGGCAACGTGGCAAAGTGGTTGTACAGCTTCCTTCAATCCAGAACTTTCCAGATTCGTTGGAGACAATGCCTTTCTGGTACTAGAACATTGAGCAAAGGGTTACCTCAGGGCAGTGTTCTTTCACCAATTCTGTTTGTAATATTTATGCACGACTTCCATGAAACCATGGAGGAAGGGGTCGAATGTACTGTTTTTGCGGATGATATCTTTGTCTTTTGTAGCCATCATTCCTGGGAAATCATTATCAGAAAGATTCAAAAAACAATGGAAAACATATACAGATGGTGCAATTATTGGAAACTTGAAATTACTCCAGAAAAAAGTGCAATAGCTGAATTATCCAAGAAAAAAATTGAAATTTATCCACGCATTTCTTATGCGGGACACCCTTTAAAATGGAATGAAACGATTCAATTTCTTGGTATTCCTTTTTCTAAAAAGAATCAAAACTCAATAATCTTCAAAAAACTTAGAAATCATGCTCTTAAAAAGATAAATGCACTTAAAATTTTCGCATCAAAACACCATGGCCCCAGAACTAAAGATATTATAAATATCACAAATAACGGTATTTTCAGCATTTTTTACTACGCTTGCACTGTAATCAATCGATTTTCCGATACGCAATTTAAAGCATGCAACACTATTCAAACTATAGCTCTAAGAATTGCTTTAGGTCTTCCAAAATGGACCCCGAATGTTGTTCTTCTAAAAATTGCATCTCAGGAAACTCTTTCTGAAAAAATCAAGCGACTAGCTTCCCAATTTTTTATTAAGCATATAGCAAACGCTTTACATTCTCCACTTCTAACAGAGCACACCCACAATAACCAGGAAATTCAAATAACTACCAAAGACAAAAAATCCATTTCGCTTATTTTCAAGAATTTAAATTCTTCTACCAACCAAATTATCACCTTGCCTGAAATTCCAACGATTAACTCTAATCACTTTGAAATTTTTCTTAGGGATTTTAAATTTCAAAATAAAAATCTACTCTTGACTGAAATTAATATCTTTTTTAATGAATGTATTCGAAATTACTTTCCTGATCATTTTATCATTGCTACAGATGCATCCAAAAATCTACATCACACTTCCATTGCTGGTTTTTCTTCCAAACAAAAATTTATGTTTCGAGTCCATCCTGTCAATTCCATTTTTACTGCTGAAAGTTTAGCCATTGCTGAAGCATTAGATGTTCTTGTAGTCCCAGGTAAAGATTGTTTGATTCTTACAGACAGTTACTCAGCGCTCACATCATTGAAAAATATTACTCTGCAATCGCCCAAAATTATTCACCGTATAGCGTCTAAACTTGAAACTCTAACCAAACTAAACCGAAAAATATCCTTCCTGTGGGTACCTGGTCATTCAAATATAATCTGGAACGAGCTTGCAGACCGCTTAGCCAAAGAAGTTACAGACAATACACCATGTATTGAATGGATTTCTCCTGAAGATATAATTTCGAACCTGAAAAAAGCATCGCATCAAAACACTATCAACAATTATAGAAATAGTAAGTACTTCCTCTCGCTGGGAGACATCCCTAGCATTGCAGCACTATCCAGATTGCACACTTGGCCAGACTAATGAGTAAAACTATTATAACTCCAGGATTGTTAAACCGTTTTAATCTTCATAGTGATCCCCTTTGCCGTGACTGTAATAGCATCAATGATATTGAACACATACTTCTCTCGTGCAAAAAATATACATACTATAGAGACAAATTGGGGACTTTTCTCCAGTTAGATAAACAAGATACCTCCTTCAAAAACGTGTTGTGCAAAATGACTGCTAACAAGACTAATCTACAAACTTCTCTTCAAGTGATGAAGCACTTCAACATCTACTAAGTTTTTCGACCTCATCCAGTTGTGACCTTGCTTTGTGACTCGTCCCTTTTTCACCACTCTGTGTTGCGAGAATGCTCCGTCTTCTTCTACATCTGCTCTTCATTGGAACTCCCGAATATGTACTAAAGTGCACCAGTGGAACTGCTTTTAACTGTTAACTGAGTGAAACTCCAATTTGTTTTTTTTTTGTGTGCGTGTGTGTTTTTTTGTTTATTGACAAGATTTTTTAAATATTAACTTCTGGAAACCGGGGATAAAAGCCTTTGTTGCTATAAATCCCAATACCTTATATCTTTCAAGTTTCAGTATATTTATATCTCTATTAATAATGAGAGAGAATATGTGCGTATGTGTGGATATTCTGTAGGATAGGCCATTTGATCTAGAGCAGCCTAAGTTGTCACAAATAAACTTTTAAGTGTAGAAATGTGTAAATGTAAAAATTTTTTAAAAAAATAACTATAATTTCAATAAAATAAAAATTAAATGAGAATTTAACACATGATAACTTTTGAAAATATAATTGCACAAAAATAATTTTGATATCAATTTAAAATTTAAAAGTGGTCTTAATGATGTAATCGGTTTCGCTGTTATTCTTAAGTTTGACCATTTATTTGGGTTAATTTACAAAATATATATTATATATTGCTTTAAGATTCAAATTATTTTCATTGTTTAATCAAATATTTAATCTACACAAAGCTATTAAAACGATATGGCGTTAACTTTGTTGGCTGAATTATAAACATCAAGTCATGTAGAAACAATTTAATCGAAAGTAAATATAACGAATATTCTCAGCGAGCTAACACGACATTTAATCTATATAGCAGTACTGTAATTAAAATCACTGAAGGCAATCATTATTTTAAACGACTGTAAACAAGATGTTAACACATGAGTCGATTCGTTAACTGCTAATGCTAACATGTCTATTTAGGTGTGAGCTTTTAGTAATATGCCTGTCAGATTAATGATC
This sequence comes from Argiope argentata, assembly GCA_026289955.1. Classification (NCBI taxonomy): domain Eukaryota; kingdom Metazoa; phylum Arthropoda; class Arachnida; order Araneae; family Araneidae; genus Argiope; species Argiope argentata. The sequence continues at coordinate 3,447,973 of JAOUZG010010699.1, forward strand.
ACGATTAATTCTATAATGACAATCGTTTTTTAATTACTATTAAGATGAAACTTTTGAGAATAAGATTAAAATCTTTACAACGCACGGAAGTGCAGTTTTAATGTGTCGCTTTAAAACTAGTGGTGAAATATAACCTTCTAATTATTTCAATCAAATTTCGATAACATAATCTGAAGAATTATAAGTAATAATCACGATACGATTTCTAAAATGTTCGAATTCAAATATTTAAAGGATTAATAATGTCAGAGTTAAATGTGAAAATTTTATTAAAGAGCTTGAGAGTTTCGGTGTACTTCCGTGAATTTAAAAGTCCCAAACCTTTCGAAACAATTTTTGCCTACTCGATATAAATATAAAAATAAAGATTAAAATGAAATCTGCCATGCATATTTCAATGTATCATGTCAGAACATCATTTCTTGAACGGCCAAGCACCACGTGCTAGTGCAATTTAAATTATATTTTTATTCATTTTAATTGTTTCATTGAATGAGTCACTTTAGTATTGCAAACGATCCAAAACACTTTGTCTCGCATTTATTGTTTAAAAAAATATCCCATTTCCTATTTATTTCATTTCGTATAATCACGTGCTCAAAATGACATTTTTCTAGGTTTTATTTGCTGTAGTCATTAACTTACTTTTTTTAATCAGAACTTTTGTAAATGAGACGGCATCACGTTATTAAAAGCTGATTTTTTGAGTTGCTCGTGCAGATAATAAAATTTCAATTTTTCGCCTCCTGATTAAAATGTTTATTTTTCACATACGGAGTTTTGTTGACTCCAGGAAACCTCATTCCCAAAACAATATCATGTTCTAACATAATAATAATTTCTTCAGAAAAATGTAAAATATGTTTTGCGGCATATTAAAAACATAGAAAATGATATTTTAATTATAAAAAAAACACAGAAAATCAAAACAAATTGTAAAGGCTTTCGGAGTTGCTCGAAAGCCTATTAGGAAATTTATATTTTAAGCGCATTCACAGCATAATTTAATTTTTAATGAAAGTGAAATCTTTTCCTTCTAATGAAATTAATTGCCGAGATCCGATTTCTCGAGATTCTGTTTAAATCCTAGTTTTAAATCGTTTCAAAATAGGTAAAAGCAGAATTTCGAGGAATTACGCTAGTATATCTGAAAAATAATATTTAACAGAACGAGAGAAATTTTGTATATATTTCTGATATTCAAATTGCAAATATGGATCAAATTATAAGCCAACTAATCAAAAGGAAGAGATTCACAATAAAAATCCAATTCGCCTAGTTAAACTAAGAAACTAAAAGCAAAACAAGCCGTATTGTGTAAGTATATGAAAATGTAGAAATGATTTGCCCTTTATCCGCAGAAGTTTTAATTGGTTTTTTTGTTAGCATAACTTCCGAGAAGTATAAAGTATTTCAATGTAATTCGATGAAAAGTGCATTCCCTATACATTCAATATTACATGAATTACTTACATACTTTCACTTACTTTAATTGCAACTTTCCTTGTATCTCCCTACATCAAATGCATCCCGTCTAGACAAGCTGTTAACTCGGATGTGATTGCCACAGATTAGCAAACAAAAGCCGTAGTATATAATGCTATGTACTTCGGCAAAGCAATTAAGAAATAAAATTTATATCTATTATTTGTAGTGCGCTTTAGAAGTAAACATATGGTTGCAATAAAAGTTTTCTTGCATTGCAGTGAGATCGTCTCTATCATAAAATTCACATGCTCTCAAATGAAAATTAATCATTATAATCACAATGAAATAATTGGTCATTGACTTACATACAAAACTTCAATGACAAATAGAAAATAAGAATAATCTTGATAGAAAATACCAGGAATAACTTTTAAATGAAATGAGAATATTATGAGTCGGCAGACTTCAGTTCATTAATCTTAGCCACAATCCAGCATTAAAAAATGTAGTTAAAATGCTAATTTTAAATGTAAGGGACCCTATACTTATTTTTTATTCATTTGGTTTTGTCTCGCTTTCCATCGTACTATTATTCTTTATCACTTAAGAATTTTTTTCTTTGTAGTGGGATTTTTTTCTTTATATAACGTTCACGAATATTTAAAATTAATCAATAAGAACATTTTGAAACAAAGTGGACCTAATAACAGAAAAAAAAATATATTGGCAACTACAAAATTAAAAAAAAGATGCTGATAGAAAACAACATGAAAAAGATTAAAATGAAATCTGCTGTGCAAATTTCAATGTGTCATGTCAGAACATCCTTTCTTGAACGGCCACGCACCACGTGCCCCTTGCAAGCTAGATTATTTTTTTATTCATTTTGATTGTTTCATCGAATGAGTCACTTTAGTATTGCCAACGATCCAAAAAAAACTTTGTCTCGCATTGATTGTTTAAAATAATATCGCATTTTCTATTTATTTCATTTCATATAATCACGTGCTCAAAATGACATTTTTCTAGATTTTATTGGCTGTAGTCATTAACTTATTTTTTTAATCAGAGTTTTTTAAATGCAGTGGCATCACGTTATTAAAAGCTGTTTTTTTTAGATGCTCGAGGCAGATAATAACATTTTTATTTCTCGACTACAGATTTTTGTTGAAGCCAAAACAACATCATGTTCTAACATGATAACTTTCAGAGCGAATATGATGAATTGCGACGTGAAACAGCAGTATAATAAAATTCGACCAAAAGGAAATTTCCACATCTGTCTCGTATCAAGTCTTAAAGCCGCGCTTAATTGTACTGCTTTCTTTACTTTTTCGGCACGACATAGCTGTTATTTCCTGAGCGGCGCTATCCATACGTATAGTCATAAACACTTCAGGAATTTCTTAAAACATTTCCGAGATCAAATGCAAATCTATAAATAAAACAATTGCTGTTCTCTGTATTATATTTTTCTTATCAAATAGTTGTTTTTTTTCTTGCCTCTAATGAATTGCAATTAGCATTCGTCTGTCAGAAAGTTAGATCTCTCTTTCCGTCGGTGCTAATAAAAGTATTATTTTTTAATATTATTACTCATTATGAGTAGTATAATAAAAATTGGGTCTCCCGGGTTCGACTCCCGGTTTAGGCATGGTTGTTCTTCTGTGTGCTATCTGTGAGATATGTGACTGTGGACCCTTGTAAAAAGGGTCTGTGCAAACAAATGTGATAAGCGTGTAGCTAAGTCGTACTCTTGGCCCTAATTGGCGCTACTTCAAAAACAAGAGATGCTCCTTTCGGCTTAAATCTGCTGCTGTATCAGCGGGGAGTTTGTCTATAGGCAAGTGCCATAAGTAACAACAGCATATTAAGAATGCACTACAGAATACTCTGGGTTTCTTCATTGGAATTGATTAGAATGAAATGGATTGTTTAAAAATTCTCATTTTAAACTATTTGCAAGAAGAAAAAATTAAGATGGAGGGGACATTCATTTATCTAGGTCCTTTTATTTATGGTTTCCGCCCTATTTCTAAGATTTTCAAGTTCTTTTGGGAAAGCATTTAAATAATCCGAATTTAGTTTTTTTTTCAGGAAGTACAAATGCATGGGACACCGAAAATGGTACTATTTGGTATCATTTTGGTATATCATTTGGTTTATCATTTCATCATCAATGGTATCATTTTCAAGCCAACTAATGATGGAAATCAGATTTTTGATTCATTCCTTCCACAATTTAGCCCACTTTTTACCTGGGAATCGGAATGGGAGTCTTTGATAAAACCACTTGACCATATCCATTGCTTTTGTATATTCTCTGATAGTCTAAGTGGGTTTTAAAGGTCAGGGATAAACTGCTATTGTACAACATCAGGGTTAAAAATTCCACTTTATGTTTGATGTATTCTTTCCAGATATTTTTCGATGGATTCTTTGCTTCTGTGGACCTTGACGATAAGCCTAATGTTCGCCGGCGGCCAGTGTTATTCCGAATCAATGTCATGCAGCACTGTCAATGGCAAGACGGTCTGCGAATCACAGAAGGGTCCCGGCAATGTTGCTGGATCTTCTTCTAGAGCTTTAGCTGGACAGGACGGAAGCTTTCAAGATGCCGACGCCATGATTGCCAACACTAATACAGGACAATCTTCATCTTCTCGAACAGCAGCTGGTAAGTACTTTGCATTTCCTTAAAAAACAACAGCTTTAATGTGTTAGAAGTGCACCAAATTCAAGGCGAAAAACCAGTGGTTATGCAACAAGTACTCAAAACACTTAAAATTTTTTATTATTATTTTGATCGATTTTTTTCCTGCTTTTAATTTATTTTCGTGTTATGAAACAGAACATGAAAAACTAAATAAATAAAAGCAGAACAGAAGAAGTACAATGTATCCGGTAAAATAGCGCTTCTTTTCTAATTTTTGGCATTTATTCAATAATTCTTCTACTTGGGAAGATATGTTGTATACTGGAGCTTTTCACGAGAGCAAACGCTAAGTATATAATTCTAGGTATCTAAAGTATATAATTCTAGGTATCTAAAGTATATAATTCTAGATATCTAATGTATATAATTCTAAGTCAAAGTTTCTAAGGTATATAATTCTAGGTATCTAATATACATAATTCTAGGTATCTAATATACATAATTCTAGGTATCTAAAGTATATAATTCTAGGTCTAAGTATCTAAAGTATTTAATTTTAGATATTTAAATATCTAAAGTATTTAATT
>JAOUZG010010699.1:3452653-3475781 GCA_026289955.1 Argiope argentata
TCTAAAGTATTTAATTTTAGATATTTAAATATCTAAAGTATTTAATTCTCGGTCTAAATATCTAAAGTATTTAATTCTAGGTCTAAATATCTAAAGTATATAATTCTAGGTCTAAATATTCAAAGTATATAATTCTAGGTCTAAGTATCTAAAATAAATAATTCTATCTATCTAAAGTATATAATTCTAGGTCTAAGTATCTAAAGTATATAATTTTAAATATCTAGGTATCTAAAGTATATAATTTTAAATATCTAGGTATCTAAAGTATATACTTTTAGATATCTAGGTATCTAAAGTACATAATTCTAGGTCTAAATATCTAAAGTATATAATTCTAGGTCTAAATATCTAAAGTATATAATTCTAAGTCTAAGTATCTAATTTTAGATATCTAGGTATCTAAGGCATCTAATTCTAGGTATAAGTATCTAAAGTATATAATTTTAGATATCTAGGTATCTAAAGTATATTATCAAACATTTCTTTTTTTAAAGAAAAATCTTTTTTATTCTTATCATCTTAATAGAATTTTTATTCTTATTTCAAACCTATCTGATTAATAAACGATATAGTAAACAGGGTGAATACAAAAAAATTTTTAAGTGCAATCAAGCATACATAGAACAATTCTTTTTACGACGGAACATGATGTAACCAGAAACGGTGATAAATTAAACTAAATCAATAAAATAACCAGAATTGTTTCATAAAAACAAATAATTAAAATCAATATTCAAATAAAATAATATTTAAATATAGAATAATAGCGAACTAGTTAGTTCTTTTAGTTTTTATCAGCTTTGAAAAGCTGTCTGCTGCTATGCATATTGTTTGTCTATTAGTCTTTGGAAGTAAGGGAGCTGTCTACCATTGACAAACCAAGGTAAATGAAACTCCGATTCGGGCTTCTTCAGATGATCATCATTCCTCATGATGTTGAAATTTTCAACCGTTAATAAAATGCTTTTTATTCATCCACTCAAGTTCAAGTAAATTTTTTAAATCTTGTAGTGGATGACATTTGATGGTAATACAGTTTTTTAAATATTCAAATATTAATTAATTAAAAACTAACTTTCTCGATAAAAATCTTCATTTCTCCTTCGTTAAATAAGTAACGAATTCAGTCCCCCCCGACGCTTAATGAGGTTAGGCTTAGATGTTTTCGGCCGATTATTTGAAGCGATTCTGTTTATTTTCTTAATGTTTGATGCATTTAAAACTAAGCATTGTTGATTAATTAATTTTTTGGATTCACTTTGAAGTACTTTCGAATTAAAATAATGCAGAATAAAGAAAATTAAACAATTCTAATCTGTATTGCTTTACTCCAACCGGTGTAGAAAATTCAAGTTTTTGCGTTGCCTCAATTGGCGTTGAAAATTCAACGCCAATTGAGCACCAAATATTTCAACACCAAATTCAACAACAAAAATTTTTTTTGTTGTTGACCTAAGTAGGAATTGACTTGATTTTTTTAAAAAATATTACTTATTTATTTCCACTGCTAGAATAGGCAGATTCTTAAATATAACTTTTTTACACAATGAAGTATTATTCCTAAATATTGACACATTATAAATGCATTTCATATAAGGATATAAGGAATTCAGATTTTTTTATCATTAGAAAGGAAATTTAAAAACACTTTGCGCAATGTTTGTAATAATTTAATATTCTCTACCAATTTAAGTGAAAAGGGTTTTAATAAATATATTTTTTATTTTAATATCACTTTGAATTTATGTTGACAGGAATATGACTACAGATTGGAAATAAATGGGCTAACGACCTGAAAAGTAATTTTGAGAATTTAATTCGTTTAGATGGAAAAAATACATAAAGAAAACAGTTATTTTTTTATTGTGTTTACGCCAATAATTTTACTGCTGAAAAAGTTAAAAAATTTTCTCAGTTTTTTAAACAGTCGTTAATAAAATATTATTGACCTATTAACAATTTAAATACAGAAATATTCTTCCAGTGGAATTGAGTTATGGAACTTGATAATTGCATTGAGTTATGAAATTTCATAATTCGGTCGATTTTAGCCTTAAGAGTAATGCAACGTTTTTATTTTAAGTTCTAAAACATGAAAAGTATTTTACTAAGTATGAGTAAGCGGACTAAGAGAAAAATTTAGACATCGTATTTTGTTCGGCTGATTCTTTATCATCTATACATAAGCACATACACATCCAGCTGAAAATATATAGGCTTAACTCCGATCTAGGGATTAGGTATTTGGTCACGATTAGATTCATATTGTGTAGGATTTAGATAAAATCTGTATACTTAAAATTATTTGCCAGTTATTTAACACATTTTATTCATAAAAACAAATTGAGATTTTTAAATGATTTACTAAAAAAAAAATTTTTTTCTAGGAAATATACCACCATCACCATTTTTGCCAAATTTTGGTAGGTAAACTTTTACTGTATGGTTGATTTAGGATTATGGTATATTTTTTCACCAAATCACATTCGCCTTTATTTCTAATTCAAATTATGAAATATTGTAATCTTATAATTTTAAGGCAGCCAGGGACCTTTAAAATGATTTTTTTAATCAATTTTCACTTTAGAAATTTGAAATTTTATAGGCATTAAAACACTATCGGAAATGACCTAAAAAAGTTTAAAGCAATATATTAATTTATTTATGAGTTAGGAGGTTATAATATAATATTAGCGATAAATAACATTAGTGAAAAATGTTGCAGGCGCTCCAAATATTTCGAAAGAATTCCGAATTTTTTATTATAATTTACTCCAACCCTTTTTGGAACAAAAGTTGGAATTAATCTTGACGTTTGAGTAAGAAATATCAAAATTAACCAATGTAATACTTCAAAAATTATTCAAACTTTAAAAAAAAATCAGTAGTTCTAAGATATTAAATTGGTTAATTTTGATATTTTGCACTCAAACTTCAAGATTAATTCCAAATTTTGTTCCAAAAGGGTTGGAGTAAATAAAAACAAAAGTCGGAATTCTTTCAAACAAATTTGGAGAGCCTGGAGAATTTTTAATTAACGTTATTTATCGCTAATATTATATTAACCCCTTAACACATAAATAAATTAAAAAATGCTTTAAAATTTTGTGTGTCATCTCCTATAGTGTTTCTCTTAATGTCTATCAAAATTTGAAATTGCTACGGTGAAAATTACAAAAAGTCATTTTAAAAGTCACTGGTCGCCTTAAGTCGCCATTTTTGTCAGTTTATAATGATTTTAAAGTGGGATATTTTTTATTGTTCTGTAACTATACTGAGACAAAATGAGACTTCTTTTATAGGAGGTTTTCCCTTCTCATTTGGAGGTTCAACATTTGGTGACAGTTACGCCGGTCCTGGTGCTAGTGACATTGGGACTGGTAGCACTTTCTCTACCAGTGCGAGTGGTTCAGATTTCACAAATACTGGGGGCGGATTTGTTGGTGGTGGATTTCCTGGAACTGCTGGGGGCGGATTTGCTGGATCTGCTGCTGGTGGATTTCCTGGAAATGCTGCTGGTGGATTCGCTGGTTCTGGTGGTAGCGGTGTATTTGTTGGTGGTACTGGAGTATTTTTTGGTGGTAATGCATGCGCTTTTGCTATATATTTGTAACTTTCTTATTCATATACTTCTAACTTTCCAAATTCCTCTTTTCTGGATTTCCTCTTTAATTGTAGCGTGCGACAGTGAAATGAATAAATGGAAAGGTGCTATGGACATGAGCTTATGAACAAAGAGTTCAATTATCTGGAAAACAGATTTATCACGACTTCTGAAAAAGATTTATTATTTTCTAAACTATAAAAAAATTTCCACATTCCATCTCTCCTCCTAAGAAATGATATTTCCTGATTTTTGAAGATTGTTTTAATCATCTTCTGACAATACTTTAGAAAGTTTATCGAGACTTAGATTTTTTATCTTATGTAATCATTAATGGTATACAAATAGGATTCTTTTACAGGAGGTTTTCCCTTCTCATTTGGAGGTCCAACATTTGGCGGCAGTTCTGGCAGTTTCTCCGGTCCTAGTGCTAGTGACACTGGAAACACTGACACTGGTAGATCTTTCGACAGTGGTCCAGATTTCACTGGTGCTAGTGGTGCATTTGCTGGATCTGCCGTTGGTGGATTTCCTGGAGTTGCAACTGGAGGATTTGCCGGATCTGCCGTAGGTGGATTTCCTGGAGTTGCAACTGGAGGATTTGCTGGATCTGCCGCTGGTGGATTTCCCGGAGTTGCAACTGGAGGATTTGCTGGATCTGCCGTAGGTGGATTTCCTGGAGTTGCAACTGGAGGATTTGCTGGATCTACCGCTGGTGGATTTCCTGGAGTTGCAACTGGAGGATTTGCCGGATCTACCGCTGGTGGATTTCCTGGAGTTGCAACTGGAGGATTTGCTGGAGCTTCTGCTGGAGGATTTGCCGGTTCTGATGATAGTGGTGTATTTTTTGGTGGTAATGCGTGCATTTTTGTTGGAGCTTTTTATCTATATATGTTTCTAAGTTTATATCTCTTTTTTTCTGGATTTCACTATAATTATAGGGTATGGTAACGAAATAAGATCAATCGGAATGATTCTATATACAATTAAATCCATTAATTTGAAAGAAGTGTTTTCAAAAAGATTTCTGAAGAAGATTTACATTATTTCTTAAACTATAAAAATATTTTTTTCCGCGTTCCATCTCTTCTCTTCAGAAATGACCTTATCTCAATACAGAAAATTGGTTTCATCATCTTCTATCAATATTTTAGACAGTCTAATGTGATTTAAGATTTTTTTTTCTTTCGTAGTCAACATTTGTATGAAATGGAGATTCTTTTACAGGAGATTTTCCCTTCTCATTTGGAGGTGCTATGTTTGGTGGTAGTTCCAGCAGCTCCGCCGGTTCTGGTGCAAGTGGCACTAGAAACACGGCACTGATAGCACTTTCTGCACAAGTGCGAGTGGCTCAGATCTCACAGGTGCTGGTGGCAAATTTGTTGGATCTGCCAATGGTGGATTTCCTAGAATTGCAATTGGAGGATTAGCTGGTTCTGATAATAGTGGTGTATTTGTTGGCGGTTTATTAGATTTTTTATCTTTATATATTTCTAATTTTCTTCCTCCCTTTTTTTCTGGATTTCACTTTAGTTATAGGATGCGACAACGAAATTAGACCAATCGATACGAAATGTTCATTGTATGGAAAGGAGTTCTTTTTAGACTTCTGAAGAAATTTGCATTATTTTCTAAACTAAAAATACTTTGTACTACAATTTATCTTACTTTTTTAGAAACGATACTTTCTGATTTTGGAAAGCTATTTCTATCATCTAGTATTGCAGACAATATAACGTTACATAAGATTTTTTCCCCCTTCTTTAATCAATAATGTTATGAAACGAGGATGCTTTTGCAGAAGGTTTTTCTTTTCGCTTGCATTTCCACTTTTTGATGACAGTTCCGATAGTCCTGTCAGTTCTAGTGCGAGTAATTCTGAGAACATCGGTACTAGAGGCACTTTTGTCATAAATGGTCAAAATGCTGCTGCCAAATCTGCTGGATCTACTTCATGCAAAATTTTTGAAAATGCTACTGGTATACTTGCTGATTTTGTTGGTAGTGGCATAATTGTAGATTAATACATACCCCTTTAATTCTGATATATTTCTAGTTTTCTTTTTCTTTGGATTTTATTCTATTAAGTTATAGGATGTGGCAACAAATTTGGTGCATTTAAAGGTGCCACAGCAATTGTAAGCTTCTTCATATAACAATTATATGATGTATGTATAATATCTAGAACTTCTGATGGATAATTTGGAACCACTAACACGTCCAAATAAAATAATTTGGAAAAGGAGTTTATCAGAATTTCTGATGAAAGCAGTCAATATTTTGGGGTGTTCGCCTGCCTTTTTAATTCTTTCTCATCTTTTAGAGAAAATATTATTGATTTTGTAAACGTTATTAATCCAAACTTTGTTTCAACTGTTTAACAAAATTTGGGAGGCAATATTAAAAAGTCTGTGGAATATACGACTCAGTCATGTAGCTGTCACTACTTTAGTAAAGAGGGTGGACTACGAAAGTTTATCGATGCACAATCCGATACATCACAGTCGATTAGTACCTTAGCAAAACATTATGACTAAATAAAGGGTAAATGTTTTTGTCTTCCAGCGTTTTTATTCTTAAGACTGCACAATTGTTTACGATACAATTTCATAATGTTCCTAGACTTTACAAACTTCACTTGTTAATTCTGCTAAAATATAGACGCTAGAGAACTTCAGCATGCTACCCCAAAGAACAACAGGAGAAAAGGGGAAGGGAGGATGGAAAAAACCTAACAGTAAATTAGTTTAAATGTCTTAAGATAGAACTGATAGAATGATAAATTACACATAATGCTAAATTCCTTCAGAATGATTTTTACTCTGGTCAATCTGTGTATGCTAAATTACCATGAAGATTTCTTCAGAAATCAAATTAAATATTTTAAAGTTTCATATTAGGAAAGGATGAAGTATCCTTTTTTAATATAAGCCATTCACTGCCATGGGTCTGATCACTTTGGAGTTATTTTAGATAAAATTTTGCATGTATTTCTCTTTTCTGCTTCTAATACATTTGCATAAGTTCCTTTTATGCTCTGCCTTTTGGTTTCCTTTTGGCTTTATCCTGCTTGTCGAACTTCAAAGTGCACGTGTAAATAAGAAAAGCTTTTTTTTACAGGAGGAACAATTCCAAGATTTCCTATTTTCGGAACAGGAGGCGGAGTTTCTGTCGGTGCGAATACTTTTCATCAATTATAGAGTTGACTAAGGCAAAGTCGAAAAGTTTAAAATAGTGGTTTTAATTTGTTTAAAATTATTCTTCATACTAATAGAAAATGTAAGAATATAAAGACCTCATTTAAAGAACGTGTCCAAAATTAGTAATAAGTTAAAATTGGGACCGACCAATTACTAAGAAGTTTATAAGAAAGTGAAAAAAAACCGCACATTTTTTCTTTTATTTTTCTACGTTTAATTGAATTTTACTACTCATATTATTCACCCGAGGATACAAGTAGTAAAGATTTTCTAACTTCCACTAAGTGGATTTCTTTTTTAATCAGAGGATATTTCAAATTGAATCTTTAATCTTTCTTAACTTTCTGACAAGCAAAAGTTGCGATATTCTCCAACAGTAAACCATTCAAAATTTACTATCGGACTAAACTCAGTTTAGGCGCTACTTTATGGAAATGTTCATTTGTAATTTCACTAATGAGATTGCATGTGCAAGGATAAGAAGAAAAACCAATAAAGCCAATTTTTTAAAGATGCATATATATTTTTTAATACAAAAGAATAATGAATAATTTCACTGGATCTTTTGAATTTAAGTGCAAACATTTTTTAAAAATTGTAGCAATTTAATTTATAGCAATTACGATTATAGAAGGCAGAAAAAAACATTTTTGGAAATAAAAAATAGGATTTCAATTTATTTTTTGCAACTGCTTGGAAACACAATTATTATATCTTGAATTGAAAGTCAAAACGATTTTTTTAATAATTAATCGTGGTTTATTAATTAGATTTAAATGTCATATTAACATACTAAAATTCAACAAGTCTATAACCAATTTCACGACAAAACAGTTTTTGTTGATCTTACACAATTTATTTCAAAGATTTAAGGCCGGGATAGCCTTGTTGGTAGAGCGTTGGACTCGTACTACGAGTTCGAAATTCACCGGCCAAAAGAGTTCCCTGAGTGTGTGGTGACTGGCGCTCGTTAATCTGTTCGTGGTCGCAAAGTTCTCCATGCCAAGAATAATACCACTGGGGGGTAATGGGTCAGAGGTGATCGTTCTCCGTTGCAGGTCTAAATTACGATCTGAGATGAGTCAATGAATATGCATGAAGGAAGTCCGCCCCCTAAAAAAGGGTTGTGGCGTGTGTGTAGCTAAATCTTACTCTTGGTCCTAGATGGCGCTACTTGTAAAACAAGAGACGTATATCTCCGGTTTAAAATCTGCTGATGTATCAGTGGGGATTATCCATGGCAAGTGCCATAAGTAACAACAACAACATTTCAAAGTTTTAAAGAAATTACGAGAAAGCTTGCGTGACTATTAGTGTGTGAACTATTAATGCTCTTTTCATTTACTTCTCTAAAATATTATTGTGATTTCGTAGAAGAATAACCGAGAAGTAAGTCGGTTATTTAATTTATTCGACTAGAAATTTTTTGAAATAGCAATTGCTTTATACTACTTTACGTTAATTCCGTAATTTTAAAAAGAAATAAACAACGGCGATTCGTTTGTAATAACTTTAACGAAACTGCTGCTATTGTTCTACTATTAGTTTTCTTAATTTCACTCACAATATTTTAATTTATTATCAACAAATCTATTACATAGCCTAAAAGATTTTCATTTTAATTGCATAAAAAAGTAAAAAGGTTTTGTCAGACACCACGTTTCGCTAGAATGGCGATTTTTTCTTTGACGCAACATAATTCTCTGTATTCATTAGAAGGCACTGCGTCTGCGCACTTCTTTCCATTCATGAATTTAAAGATGCACGCACGCACATTAAGGGCATTGGCACAGTTGTTTTCGCTTACTTAAGTATATATTATCGTGTACCTATTATCCTGCATTCTAAAACTATTCTTATCATGTCATAACATGATGTTGTTTCTGGGATGAGGTTTTGACGTCAACAAAAAATCCGTAGGCGAAAAATAAAAATTTGATTACCTGCTCAAACAACTCAAAAAAAAATCAGCTTTTAATAATGCGTTGCTATTTGCATTTACAAAAGCTCTGATTAAAAAAAAAACAAGTTAATGACTACAGCAATAAAACCTAGAAAAATGTCATTTTGATCGCGTGATTATATGAAATGAAATAAATAGGAAATGGGATTTTTTTGAACAAGAAATGCGAAACAAAGTTTTTTGGATCGTTTGCAATTCTAAAGTGACTCATTCAACGAAAAACGATTAAAATGAATAAAAATATAATTTAACTTGCACGAGCACGTGATTCTTGGCCGTTTCAAGAAATTGTGTTCTGACGATACACTGAAATATGCATAGCAGATTTCATTTTGATCTTTATTCATTCTTAATGAAAGCATGCTTTATATTATTCAAACCGTTAATTTTTTAACACACTGTTTTTCCCCCACCCCTTTTAAGATAGAAATTGGCTGAAGAAAAGTTAATCATTCAGCTTATTATATATATTAAATTTATTATTTAATGATGATGATGATCACGTGTCCGCTTTACAACGGAAAGAGGGGTGCAGTAGTTTCTGAGGATATGGATCCCTGAGCACCCGCGGGCAGAAGTCTGTCTTCTAGCTCATATGAGGATAACACAAACACACTCGCTTGCTCGCAAGGTTCAACCTTGGCTAAGACAGCCCCTTTTTACAGGGGTATACATTCACGCACCTCACAGATAGTACACTGAATAAAAACCATTGCCCTAACCGGGAATCGAAACCGGGACGCCCAGATCAGGAGAACGACGCTCTACTTCTGTGCCAGGACACTTGTTCTTTGTTTGATAATTAAACAAATCAAGACACACTGCTTTGTATGAGACAAGGATCTGAAGCATCTAAATTTTTGTTTTATTGAAAAATTTGTCAGAACTTATGCCTACACATGCATAATGGAGGAAATAATACTTCATCTCTTCATTTGAAATAACGTTCTTTTCTTATAGACGATAAATTCAATCTATTCATGCCTTCAAAACAACTTCTTTTGGACGTCGTTTGTTGTTGTTGTTGTTTCTTATGGCACTTGCCATGGACAAGCCCCCTGCTGATACAGCAGCAGATTTAAGCCTAATCAGCATCTCATGTTTTGTAGTAGCGTCAACTAGGGCAAAGAGTATGACTTTTACTACTCACTCATCACATTCGCTTGCACAGCCCCTTTTTACAGGGGGGGGCACATTCACACATCTCACAGATAGAACACAGAGCAACAACCATACCAGAACCGCGACTCGAACCTGGAACGCCCAGGTCACAGGGAAGATGCTCTACATCTATACATGGGTGCCGGTGCACGTCGCTTAAATTTTGGAAATAAATCCAGTTCTACCACTTCAATTTTTCCACTTTGACTTTTTTTAGGTCTTCGAAATCATTAAGTTTCCCCAGTCTTCTCAAAATTTTATGAGTATAACTTTTACTTTCTGGAACATTAATGTTAACAATCCTAAAGCGCAAAATCGACAAATATTATTGAATCTTTGCGTTTTCAAAGCACTAGAGTTATAATGTGTCCCTTTTTTGTTCCGGACTTCTAAACTCAGGACGCTTTTCGATAAATATCCTGACTAAGGCTTAAATCATGACTTGATCTAAGTTAAAACACCTTCTGAAAATTTTAAATTAATCATCCAATATTTTAAAGAATATGGGAAAACTACATATAAAAGTATATTGAACAATATACAATAAAAGCATATACGACAGTACATTTCTTTAAAGATCTATGCATTTTATTCAATTCTATTATTAGTTCACACTCTTTCTATGTTTATATATTTTGTTCAAATTTTCAATCGTTAATAAAATACTTTTTATTCATCCTCTCAAGTTCAAGCACATTTTTTTAAAACTTGTAGTGAATGAATGACACTTGATGTTAATACGGTTTTTGTCAAACAACAATTCATTAATTAAATTAAATTTTAATACCTTAAATAGAGTTTCAGCAGTTTGTAAGGAAAATTGAAATCAACAGGTCGTAGGTCAATCGGTAAAATGAGAGAATTTAGTATTTTTCACGTGAAAGTGCAGAATGCGAGTCCAATTCTTGAGAAAATCAATAATTTTTTGATAAATTATTTATATTTATTGTAACTATTTATTAAAAATAACTGAAGTAATATTTTTCTTTGTTGACGTAGTAACCTTAGTAGGAATTGGCTTAATTTTTTATATTACTTGTTTTTTCATATTTACTGACGTAGCAAAAAAAATAATAAAAAAATAATGTTGTTACTAATGACACTTGCCAAGGACAAGCGTGCTGTCGGCCGTCAGCTATTTTAAGTCGAATGAGCGTCTCTTGTTTTTGAAGTAGCGCCAGCTAAGGACAAGAGTGCGACTTTAGCTACTCATTCATCACATTCGCCTGCACAGCCCCTTTTTATAGGAGGCCCATTCACACACCTTACAGATAGAACACAGAAGAACGACCATGCCCGAACCAGGATTCGAACCCAGGATGCCCAGACCACGAGGAAGACGCGCTACCTCTGTGCCTGGACGCCGGCTTAAAAATATGTTTTATCAAAGTCATAGTAGCCGATGAATATAAATAAGAGACGGCTTCACAGGAAAGGGACTTTCATGCACGTAATAAGTTCGAGTTAAACATCAACAGAATATTTAATTTTAGGATTTAATTTTTACAGGGCCCCAAAACATGTTTGGTGGTGGCTTCCCTTTCGCTTATGTGTTTGGAAGAAGACGATGAATCAAGACTGAATGATTCGCCGTCTCGGTAAGAACATTTCAAGTTCGTGAAATATTTTTTATTTTCAGAAATCAAAAACTACAGAAGCATTTTGTTGATTTATCACCAGGATTGTAATCAACAGTCTGATTCAGCAATGCTTTCAGTCTTGAATTTCACCATTTCAATAAAATATTAAGACAAATGATGCATTCTTTGTAAAGATTAAAAAGTCCTATAATAAGGTAAAAACATAAGACAATACTCAAAAAAGTCAAAGTTTCTTTCTTTTCAGAATTTAACTTTTTGCTTGCTACAAAGTAAGATGCTAGAAAATTATCTATAAAACTAAGAAAAGAAGAATTTTTTCAATCAAAAATTAGTTGATAAAATTAAGTTTATCAATCTAGTGAACTCATTTTAAACTTTTTAAACCTATTTAACAGATGAAAATCTGTTCCAAGTATTTGTTGAGATCTCAAAACTTAATATTTGGAAGTAAGAAGAAGAAAGAAAAAATGTTTTTAAATTCTTACTTCCAAATTTTGAAAACTCTCTCTTACTTCCAAACATTGATGTCCAGATAAAATGGTTCAGCTTCGAATTTAGAAAATAATCCTGTAAATTCTCAGGCCATCTTTGCTAATTCTGCAAAAAAAAAAAAAAAGTTTCTAGCCTTTGTGTTAAAACACACGAGCCTTTGCCCAACAATTAGCTTCTCTAAAGTGCCCCATGAATGATATATATTCACTGTATGTTTTATCCTTATGAAGAAATGATTAAATCGATTCAAACCAAAATTTTGTCCACGAAAGAAGTTTAAATTCAGAAAAATTATTTTAAAGGCATTTCTAAATAATTACCTTTTGTTGTAAGCTTTACATAACGTTTTTTTTATAATTCTAATATGTTGTTTTATTATTTAGATATTGCCCTATCCTATAAATAACATTGACTTAGTTATAAAAATTGTCCCTTTTTTTAAAAAATCTTTTTGTTTAGCATTTAATTATATATATATATATATATATAGTTGAGTTATTTTTATAGGTGAGATATTGAATTAAACTTTTTCGAAAATAACTCGAAGTAAAATGTTAGTTCTTTCATACAGTCAAAATTAAGAACTTAAAAATGCTTATATGCAGATTAAAATGAAAATCCATACAAAAATATGTGTTTTAGTAGTTGATGGGATAAAGGATCCTGTGACTTGTATTGCCTTAAGAATATTAATAGGGATTAATTTGGCTCTAATCTGATGTGTAAAGACAGACCAGGCGTGCAAAACTAAGATGTTGGAGGAAAAACCAATCATAAAATTTCATCAATTCTAATTTTAATTTTGACATTCTGATCGATTATATACATACATAGACAGAGTCACAGCAAGAGCAACAAGAACATTTCGTATTATAATTATTTTTTCAAAGAACCATTTTCATCCAGCGTTTCAGTCGCAGAAGTTAGGATGCAGATTTTCTCTTCATTAGAATAAGTTGTAAGCCTTTTTTTAAAAAGAAATTAAGTTTATTTTCAATAAAATGTAATCTGATATGTCTTTCTTCATGTATTGTGAATTTTTCCCTTCTTTTTTTAGGCTGAAAACGGGACACTGCAAGATATATTCCAGTAAGAAAAACTTCAAAAAAATTAATAAATAAAGCGGCCATATTCTGATTGATTGAATCTCTATTGAATGAATTTCAATTTTTTGTGCCAATAACGTTCGAACTTTTTAGTATAATATATTTAGTTTACAAAATGGGATATTGAATGCTTAATAAATGTTACAGAAATTTCTCTCAAGTCTCAAATTTCTTGATGTCTTAGATGGAAAAAAGACGTATATTATATGCTAGTATACAGATAATAAGTTTTTTGCCGAGTCTAGAGTAATCACAATTGATATAGTCATGGCATTGCTCAGTAAATTCTCACTGATTAGAATTAAATCAAAGCAAATCTTTAAACAAATCAAATCTTTTTTCTTTTTCTACTTGCAATTTCGTCTGTTAAAATTATTTTCCGTTGTCATTGTTTGTATCTAAAATTTAGCCTATAACTTTTAAAGGAAGTTTCTGGCATTAGAATTCTCTTGAGGTGTGTGTGAAATAACGAGCTATTTTATTAAAAATATAGTGTAATGATTTCAGATCTATTGGCAATCTAATTTAAAATTAAGAAAAATTTGACTAAAAAATTAAAGTCACTTATTAATCAATAATATGAAAAGCATCGTTTGCTTTGCTTTATAAGTCGTTTTTGCTTCACATTTGTAAGTCGTTTCACTTCATTTCTAATTCGTAACACTTTTATATGCTTTGAATTTTTCCCAATACTTTTACACCTGCCTCGATCAGAAATTTTGACCATTAAGGGGATAATTCAATAAAATTACTGGATATAAATGTTCAAATATCATGCTATTCTATTTTAACAGCATTTGAAAGATGATTGGAGATTTGATATAAAGCATGTTTATTGTAACAAGAGACGACTTCGCTAGAATATTATCGCTTCGTATCAGTCCTCTAGTGCTAGATAAGAATCAGAAGGCGTCAGAATTATCTAGATGAATAACAAAAATGCGTGTTTGTTTGGCAGAGATTCGTGAATCAACAGTTGCGGAATGTGGTACTTAGAATACTTCTGAGAAATTTTTCTCGAAAATTTCATTGCATTCACAAGAATTTAAACCAAGCAAAATCTTACGAATTTATTTCATTTCAAATTATTAATACAGTTTATGCAACCCCATTTATAAGAATCATCAATGCATTTTTTATAACCTCTTCAGGCAGAGGAATTACATCAGTTTGAATGCCATGTACTAATTCGAATTTAAACATTGAATTGAAATATAAACAAAGAATTTAAACATTCTTTGAAATTATATTTCAATTCAATCTTTCAATAATTATAAATGAAATGTTAGAATCAGAATAGAGTTGGTATTAAAACACCGGATTGATTAAGAAATGATTCGGTAATAGGCTTCGATTTTTGAAGATATTAGAATAACTTTTTAGAACTGTCGATTAGAGATTTTTTCGCTTTATTAGTAGATTTATAAACCAGTTTCATATATTCTAGTTTATGAAATGCGTTGATCATATAGAATAATCAAAAATTAATTAATAAAAAGAATAAAATTACAAATTGTTGGAACAGCTACAATCTGCAAAAAAAATTTCTTATACAAAATGATTATGTTGAAATTCAACCACCATTAAATAAAGTTAAAAACAAAAATAAAATTATTCGAAATTCAAATACTTTATCTAAATTATTTTGAAAGAAGAGGTCACAGTTCCGAGTGCATGAAACAATTATTTTGTATTCTAGGTATAAATACAATGATATAAAAAAAACTATGTGAGATATGGGCCACTTTTTTAAAGCTCAGATGACTATGGAATTATCTATAGAATTAAAATGATGTAAAGATATATTTTTGAAAAGTTAATTAATTTTACTTACATTTATAGAAATTGATAAAAGAAAAATACATGCCCTAATTTTTTAGGTAATCGTATTATAATGATTTGTTATTAAATCATGGTAATTATTAGCAATAAATTCCGATACTAGTTAGCATTTTATTCAATTTAGAATAATTACATTTTAAATTCATTGAAAAATTCTATTATACACAATTTTATACTATAATCGCATATGTTTATCTCGGTAAATTCTTAAAAATATCCTTAATTCTTTTCGACAAAATTCCGAGTTTCATAGTAGAAAATTGAAGGAAAAATGGAGAATTAATTTCGGCAAATTTGATTCATTTAACAATTATTAACCTATTTAATTCATTCGTCAAAATTGAAATAACTTTAAATATATATTTTTATCATGTCAGAATGTGGTGTTGTTTCGGGGATGAAGTTTTTGGAGTCAACAAAAATCCATAGGCGAAAAATAAAAACTTTATTAATCTACATGAGCATCTTAAAAAATCAGCTTTTAATAACGTGTTGTCATTGCATTAACAAAAGCTCTGTTTTTTAAAAAAATAAGTTAATAACTACAGCAAATAAAACCTAGAAAAAAGTCATTTTGAGCACGCCATTATATGAAATAAATAGGAAATGTGATATTTTTTATACAGTAACGCGAGACAAAATTTATTTGATCGCTTGCAATACTTAAGTTACTAATTCAATGAGACAATGAAAATGAATAAAAAATATAATTTAACTTGCACGAGCTCGTGGTGCTTGGCCGTTCAAGAAATGATGTTCTGACATGATACATTGAAATATGCATAGCAGATTTCATTTTAATCTTTTTTATAGTTATTCTCAAATCTTGTAATAATAAAAGTACATCCTGCAATTAAATGTTGAACGAAAAATTATCACCAAAATCAGAGTCCTTTTTGAATTTTATTCAAACAAGGAAACTTGATTTTTTTTTTTACATAAAGCATATAAAGTTAAAAAAATGTCCGGTAAACTTAATAATTAACCCCATCAAGTATTGGGATAGTAATATTATAATCACAGAAAAGGAAAAAAAAATCCTTCCAGGTAAAATCTTTTATTCTGTTCCTCTCAGTGCTGTGTAATATTAACTTTATATAATGTAATATTAACTTCTATATAATTTTAGAAGTATAAGAAAAGTTTCCTGTGTTCATTCTGCAAGGAAATAAAACTTTTCGAACGAAAGTAAGATATTAAAATATGTTACAAAACTTTATAAATGGATTTTTTTGTCCTGTGATTAATTTTAAACATTTTGCATATTCAGTTATAATAAGACATACTAAACAAAGTGCATATAAGAGTGATAAAAAAAGCAAGATGAATACGAAGCCGTGTTATTCAGTTAGAAGTGTAAGCATATATTTTTAATAATATAGAATACATATTTAAATTATGTTTTAAATATTTAAGATAAAGATTATTTAGAGACATTCTCTACAATTATATATTGTAGAAAGTACCAAGGAATTCATGGTGTTAATTAATATTAGCAAAAATTTAAAATACAGATATTAAGTTTTAAAAAAATACCTTATATTTCTCTATTTGAGGATTTTCCCTTACTTAAATAGTAATCTGGAACTGATTAAATGAATCAAAATTTAATTTTTAATTGGTGTAATAAAATAACAATAAACCAAGAATTATTCCAAGTTGCAAAAATAAATAAATAAATAAAAGAATACAAGATAACAATAATTTGGAAAAATATATTTAATTAAGTATATTAACAGATCTTAATAATTATTTTTTACATGAAGAAATGAAACTGTAAGCTGCCATACAATCAGTTTGGTTTGATACTTAAAGAAAAAATTAATTCAGTCTTTTATAAAATGACAAAATATTTTTCTTCTGTAACTTTAATCTTCCATTAAAAATTACCTGAAATTTAACTGGAAATCTTCAGATCGTCTGGGCAATCCGGTTGCACAAATGGATGACTGACCTTGAATTCTTTTAATTCATTCAACCTTGATGATATTTCTCTGATTAATGGGTATGGAGCCATGTCTACATCGAAGCGACTAGCATTGAAGACTTGAGGCACCAAACACACATCTGCTAAAGTAACCTTGTTTCCAAAACAATATTCACCATGAGTTGTATCAAGAATTTTCTCCAAAGCTTTGAACCCCGACTCAATCCAATGTTTACCCCATGCCTGAGGTTCTGCACCAACATGTTTCAGAACTTTGAAGTTTTGAAGAGGCTGGATGCTAGCAACTATACTATCTTCAATAGCTCTAACGTGAGCTCTAGACACAGGATCTGAAGGTAACAATGGTGGTGAAGGTACCGTTTCTTCCAAATATTCTAGTATAGCAGTGGATGAACAAATAACATTTCCTTTATCAACAAGAACGGGAATAGAACCACACGGATTAATTTTTAGAAATTCTTCTGAGTACTGGTCGCCTTTTAGTAAATTAATAGCTTTGTATTCGTAATCAATATTTTTATATGCCAAAGCAATTCGTACTCTCCACGAACACGAACTACGGAAATACGAATACAGAATCGGTTTAACCTGCGCCATTTTTCTCGAGCTGCAATGTACGTGTGCGTTTACCCAAGAAGAAACGAAACGCGTCTGTCGGAAGTTCAAGGCCAGCTTTTCATTTATCAGGAATTGAGTCAGTTTATCAGAATTGGGGCTTTCTCGCTGTGGAAAGCCCTTGAGATTACAGTGACGAAAGAAAATGTCAATGTTCTTTTCGCGGGATAAACACAGTTCGGAGAAAACATTGTTTTGATTGCAATTTATAAATTTTAAGACGAATTGGGGTAACATATCACATGATGAACCAAAGTATAAATGGGCCATTTTTCATTTCTTACTTATATTTATTTCTTGATATTTAGCTGTTTGAGAAGCTGTTCAAAAGAATTTTTTCTTCATTCTTATATTTATTTATATTGAAAATGTATATTTTAAGGTAAGAGACAGATTTCATTCTATTAATATGCCTTTGCTTTTTAAATTTTTAAATGAAAAGCTTCCAACCTTTCATGAAAATTCCTCCTCTTTCATTACATTTCTAAATTTTCTGTTCATTAATTCTAAAAATATGTGCCCATATTCTTAAATTTTTTCACTGCATAAAATGATGTTTAATTTTCACCTAACGTAAATATATTCATGCTTTTTCAATAATTTTATCTATTTAACTTTTAAATTAATTAATTATTTTAATTTACTACTTAAATTAATTATTTAAATTAATTACCTAAAATTAGCAATGATCATGAAAATTTTTCTGTCATCTTATGTTTCAATATTTCTGAGGTAACTTTTAAGTATTTATGAGAACAAATCTTTATACCATAAGGCAACAGTTTACGGTTACGTTGTAAAAATGTCAGGCGGAAAAGCAAAAATAAATGTATCAATCCTCAAGAGAATGTCAATGCTCACAAATTTATAAGGGGTGTATTTTTTTTAATTAAATATTTTTAGCGTAAGAAATATTTTTGTGTCAAATATTATTATAAAAAATCCAAAATTTGTTTGCCATTTTATATTTTCAGTAGTATTTAAAAATCGGTTGAGGTTTATCAATTACATCAAACGTGTTTTAAATGCTAATAAATGTTTTTTTATGATTGTAAATTTACCATTTTCACTGTACGCGTTGTGTGACTTTTGGCGAGTTTTTTGGCGAATAATCCAAACTGGCCTTAATAGTGTCCGCGAATATAATTTGTGTTTTACATGTGTTTTTCCCAAAACGGGTGAAAGAAACATCTGCCATAAAACTTCATTTGTAGTAGCAAAATTTCATACCAAATTTGATGTATTATCATGACGGAACATGATGTTATTTTGGGAATGAGCGTCAACAAACATTCGGAAGCGAAAAATTGAAATTTTATTATCTGCATGAGCCTCTAAAGAAATCAGCTTTTAATAACGCACTGCTTTATTAAAAGCTTCACCTTTATAAAAGCTCTGATTAAAATAAATAAATAAATGACGACAGCAAATAAAGCCTAGAAAAATGTCATTTGGAGCACGCGATTATGTGAAATGAAATAAATAGGAAATGGGATATTTTTTAAAAAACAATCAATGTGAGACAAAGTTTTTTCGATCGTTTACAATACTAAAGTGAGTCATTCAATGAAACAATTAAAATGCATAAAAATACAATTTAACTCGCACGAGCACGTGGTGCTTGGACGTTCAAGAAATGATGTTCTGACATGATATATTGAAATATGCATAGCGAATTTCATTTTAATCTTTTATTTCAGTTGTTCTATTTTTGAGCTATCGCATTTACATGTTTCTGTAAGAACATACCTAACGACGGTCAATACGTTAATATAATTGGTTAGATATTTATAAGATGTATAGAATACAGATATTAATTTTTTTATTGAAATTTATATATCTTGCTCTCATCGTTTTGTAATTATCTTTTTAAGTTATATTCGAACAGTGGGATAGTCAGATTTTCTCTGAGCGGATTTCCCCCCAAAATTGATAAAAATTTACAAATTTAATGCAAAGATATTTATACAAAATTTTATCCATCTAGCTGTAAAAGTTTTTAAAATTACCATTGCGTAAGACAAGGAGATATTTTACGAAAACGGGTCATAAAACTTAGAGTTATCTAAAAAATGGAGATTCGTCAAAATATCGAATTCAAATACTTTGACGATTGCAATACTTTCTCCATACTTTGCATACGAGAAAATAAAAAAAACTAGACTAGAAAATCAGATTAGAATTTTTTTCTCAATAATTTCGTAAGAAACGTCGATTTTAAACCAGTCGGACATCTTAAGTGTGTGATGTAATTTGACTTTTGGAATTAATTGCATAACTGCAAAGGTGAAATGAAGGTCATATCATACTAAAATTGTTATGTTTTAGTGAATTCATCATTTGCTGCCATTTTCAAAAATCAAAAAACATTTCAGACATTTGTTGAAACTATGAATTATCTAGTTATTGTTATAACATTAAATTATTTAATAGTGTTAGTATTTAAAAAATTTGATAAATATATTAAAGTTTTTAAATAATAAAAATTAATAAAATGTATTAAAATTTAATAATATATTTTTTAAATATTCGAATCAAATTGGTTAAGCGAGTTGCTTAAAAAAAATTAATTTTTGTGAAAATGACTAAAGTCATCTAATTAAACAAAGTAGTCTAATAGATCTTTAAATAATTAATTCATTCCGAAATGTTATTCTTTTTAAAACTCAAATCGAGATATGAAATGCAGGAAAAATTCCTTTTTTAAAAAACACATCCATTGTAGCATTATTTTAAGAAATCTTTTTAATATTTAATTTTTAATTTTTATTCAGTTGAAATACATTTGCTGAAGGCTTATATAATGTTTTATGGATTTTTTTATATTAATGATTTAATTATTGCAAAGACTTCTATATCTGATATTTTCGACTTATAATAACCATTTTTTTATTCATTAAAAGAGAGGATTATTTATTAAATAAGGATTAAAATGAAATCTGCTCTACATGTTTTAATGTGTCATGTCAGAACATCATTTCTTGAACGGTCAAGCACCACAAGTTAAATTATATTTTTACTCATCTTAATTGTTTCATTGAATAAGTCACTTTAGTATCGCAAACGATAAAAAAATGTCTCGCATTTATTGTTAAAAAAATCACATTTCCTATTTCTTTCATTTCATATAATCACGTGCTGGAAATGACATTTTTCTAGGTTTTATTTGCTGTAGTCATTAACTTATTTTTTTTAATTAGAGCTTTTGTAATTGAAATGGCAACGCGTTATTAAAAGCTGATTTTTTTGAGATGCTCGTGCAGATAATAATTTTTTATTTTTTGCCTACGGATTTTTGTTGACGCCACAAACTACATTTCCAAATCAATATCTTGTTCTGGCATGATAAGAAATTAAAAATATCTAATCTGCCTATCATTACCCCAACTGACGTAGATAATTCATGCATTTTTGTTACCATGACTGACTTTGAAAATTTACACATGTGAATTGTGTTAATTGTGTCGACAACTGTATTTAAACGGATACGGATTTGATTGTGATTAATTTGCTTGCTCTTTTATTTTACTTCAGATACATAATGTAAATAAATTGTTTTTAGGTTAGTTGTATGATGTTGTAATTAAACAGTATTTATGTTAGTTATATATTTTTCGTATACGCCCAAGATAACGAGGTTAGCCCTAACATGCTTTCCACGGATTAATTCAAACGATTCAGTTTATTTTCATAGTTTTTAATTCTTTTAAAATTAACTATTGTTAATTAATTGATCTGTTTATAGTGAATCTAAGAAAAAAAATTTGAAATTTTTTCGAGATATTACATAAATTACGAAAGATATTCTTTAGCACACTTAAGGTTTAAATGCTCAGAGACACTATTTTCAGTATGCTCATATTTAAAAAAATGTTCAGTTTCAGTAAAAAATGTTTAAAAAATTGCACTTGAATAATTTACATTTTAATTTAAAGAGTAAATTCAACGGGATCTAACAGAAAATTAGATATATATATATATATATATATTACGTTGTAGCTGAAAGCCTTTTTAATATTACAAGTGAATTATGTGACTATTAAATTTTGAAACTTTTAAAATATTTTGACGAAGAAGCTATTAAAAAAGGAGTTACACAAACTATTTAATTATTATAATTTTAACGAGCATTAAGATTGGTGAACCGCTTGGTCGTCAAAGGCGGCTAGTATAAAATAAAATCATTAAGTGTATAGAGCATGGTTTAGTCTCAAAACGTTTCTTCCCGACCAACTTGACAGGTTTTATTGCCCTCCAAACCTTTTAAGAAAATTTCCTTTTCCTATATTATATTCACAAGTATAAACCTCCATAAAATGTCAGTTTGTATTTTCCTCTGTATGTAACCAATATGAAAAAATCAGCATAAAAAAAGAAAATGAAAGTGTTAGAAAAGGCGTTTATATTTCTTCACCATTTTGAAATTTTTATCGATACAACGATGTTTTTGACCACTCATTTATTTAATTTACTTTCGTACTTTTCTTTTAATTTTATCTTTTTTTACAATGCGTTTTAATTCTAAATTCATAGAAAAACGTCTTCGAACAATTCTTGCAATTCTGGTGCAATATCTTTTATAACTTATAATTGAATTTTTTTGTTTATTAAAAAAAATTTATCTTCTTCTCTAGTGTTTACAACTAATCAAACACTTTAGAATATTCTCGGTAGTCTCGACTTATTATTATTTCTAAAAAAGATTTGATTGGCTGATTCTAATTTTAATTCATTAATGATGAAGCATGTGTTTCCAAAACAAAGCGAAATAAAAATGAAATGGGAATTTCGAAAGACGCTTTGTTGATTCATCCTTGTGCGATGCATATATTAAAAAAATCAATCATTGTGTGTATTTCTCATTTGATTATTCGTTGTAATTCAAGAGACTACTCTCTTTACCATATCGACAAAAAACAGCTTCTTTAAAATTTAGAACAATTATTGCTGGTAAGACAAATTTTTTTCAATACATTATTATTTTAATAGTTAATATGTTATTATTTCATTATTATATATCACGTTACATAATCATACTGTTTAAAATTTTTTAATAATTTATGAATGAGTTTTAATTACTTATATTTTAATAATAATTTACAAAATTATCGATAGTTTTTAAAATAATTTATAGTTAAAATATTAAAATTAGTTTTTAAAAAGTTATTTTAATATGCATTCGAGAAATGTATGGAATTTTGGAATAAAAAAGCATAGTTATGATTCGTTTAATCCTTGATGTTTTTTAATTTTTGGTTGCTAAATTTTATTGGTTTGTAATAATTAATTTTTGTGATATTACAAAATATTTAGAATATTTTTCAGAGGCTGAGTTTTGAAGAATTCTCAATTTGATGGCTTAAAAGCGAAAAATATACGTTTTTTTTAATTCTCTTATCATATTTATTATTTTTGTTATTTTTGATTGACAAGAACGAATAAAAGTTGAATGATGATATAGAGAATAAATACTTATAGTAAGAACACAGAAGTAATTTTTACTGCAAAAGTTTTTAGATAATTCTTGTATTAAAATTTTTTCTTAAGAATTCAAATCACAAATTTCAGATTTGATTCAACTTTTATTTTATTT